>VZQC01010437.1:23818-113365 GCA_009823505.1 Rhizomys pruinosus
TTTTTTTTTTTCATTTTTAGCTATAAGTGATAATCCATGAGTACAAGCATCCTTCATGCAAAACCTATCTGCAGGCTGTTGTGCCCAAACACCTACAGCCCCACCATCCAGTGGGGGGTGACAGGTTGTTTGTTCAATCAAGTTGATCAAATGAGTGTCCAGACTACATCGCTGTAGTTTCACCATTCACCCCAATCACAGCCTTTACATTCTACCACACCCCCTCTTCCGCAGATTGTTCCCTAGGCTTAGAAAAGGGGCACAGGTGGATGAGAAGTAAAACAGTTCCCTCTCTCTGGAGCTGTTGACTTGGACTCTGGTCAATTCTGGCTGTTATTATACAAATACATACATACACATATGTTTTTATATATTTAGATTATTGTATTATTGTTTTCATTTTACTTCAGCTTTCATTTTAGACATAACTTTTATGCATATATACACATAAATGCACATATATGCATATGCTTTATTTCTTTCTATATATGAACAACATGCATTTATATCTAATCTTTTCTTGCCAAAATTATATATGAAAAAATATCACATCTCAGTTACCTTTTTCTGAATCCTATCTGCAAGGCCATGTTTACCAGAATTTCTCCCATAGGAAAAAATCATTATAATGTAGCTTTATTTACATAATTTTTAAGTTGTAACAATGCCCTTGAATATGAAAAATTCTGCATTATTATGATAGCCATTTTCTATTTGGACATTTGATTTTTATATGTACTTGTATTTGGTAGGAATACTTAAAACATTTGGCTACTTTTAATTCCTATGTACTGGTTTTCCTTTAGGACTCATAATTTGCTTCATGATTTCTGAATAATTGGAGCCATTTGTTTTTTAATGTACTATATCAATTACTTTTCCTTTGGACATAAGCCTCAGATATCTCTAGGAAATAATTTCATAGAAGATATAAAATCTATGTGGTGATAACTGAAATCCTTACTTCAAAATAATTTGAGCTATAGCTGCTTTGTCATTTGGTGTTTAACTTGATTGTGTGCTTAACTTGATTGTGTGCTCTTCTCTTTTAACAATATAATAATTTAGAATTAGTCTCTACGTGTTTCAACAAATCAGAAAGCTAGTTATAGTGAAACGAAAATTAATTAATTTTGGGGGTATATTCCAGATCATTATAAAATCCTGGAGGGGGACCATTTGTATATTTAATTAATAAGTGGTAAGATGTGCTCAATTCTTTCTATTCAAAATGAACACTGTAATGCTAATTACTATTATTCAATGTGAAATTCTTGCCAAGTGCAATCATGGGGATGCACTTAGAAAGATAAATAAGCAAAAGAATTATCAGCAATGCCTCAGAAAAAATTCAGTGGAAAAACAGTAAATTNGGTATAATGGAAATGTGATACATTTACACAATAGAGATCTACTCAGTGGCAAAGAAAGACGATATCATAAAATTTGAACATAAAACATGGAACAAGAAACCTTTATATTAAGTAAAGTAACAGAGACTCAGAAAAACAAGTGATGTATGTTATTACTTATTTGAAGACCCTAGCTCCAAGTCCTTAGATATGTATATATATCCTGATATGACTAAGCTTGTCTCACTAAAGCCAAATAAATACAACATGATTTAGCCATACTTTATTTTTACTTAAATTTTTCATGTATGTACCACAGGTTGGCCTAGAACTTGTGATCTCCCTTCCTCTACATTCATATACTGATTTGATTGCTGTGTGTCATAACATGCAGCTAGGTGCAAACATTTGTGTATGTGTACTCATGTTCATATATGGGTGACTGCATGTGTTTAGGTATGCATGCATGTGCATGTGCACTTGTGGAGACCAGGGGACAGTATCAGATTTTGTCTTCAGAAATGTCATCTACCTTGTTTGAGACAGGGTTTCTCACTGGCCTGAAACACTAATTAGGGTAAACTGGCTATCCATTGAATACCAGAGATCATCCTATCTCTGCCTCTCTGGAGATGAGGCTGCAAAAGCATGCCATCAACCCAGCACCTAACTTAATTAGCCATTTCCCCATCCCTTAAAACCAACTTTAGATAAGTTTTTTAAATTCATTTTTAAAGTTGTATAAGCTCAAGTTTGGATGCTCAATTTTGTTCCATTGGTCGATGGGTCTGTTTTTGTGACAGTATCAGGCCGTCTTTATGACTATAGCCCTGTAATATAGCTTGAAGTCTGGTAAGGTGATCCCCCCCCCATATTACACTTTTCGCTCAGTGTTGTTTTAGCCATTCAGGGTCTTTTGTTTTTCCATATGAATTTTATGATTTTTTTCCAAGTCTGTGAAGAAGATCAAGGGGATTTTGATTGGCATTGCATTGAATCTGTATATCAATTTGGGTAAAATGGATATTTTTACTATACTATTTTTTCCAATGCATGAGCATGAGAGATTTTTTTTCCATCTTTTGATGTTATCTTCAATCTCCTTCTTCAGGGGTGTAAAATTATTTTGTAAAGATCTTTGGCTTTGGCCGGGCGTGGTGGTGCATGCCTTTAATCCAAGCACTTGGGAGGCAGAGGCAGGCGGATCTTTGTGAGTTCAAGGCCAGCCTGGTCTACAGAGTGAGTTCCAGGACAGCTAGGGCTACAGGGAAACCCTGTCTCGAAAATACCAGAAAGAAAAAAAAAAAGATCTTTGGCTTTGTTTATGTTTGTTCCCAGGTATTTTATTATTTTTTTGAGGCTATTGTGAGTGGGAAGTTCTCCTTATAGTCTCTTTCCAGTTGCTTTTAGTTGGTGGCTACTGATTTGGGGGGGGTGATTTTTTATCCTGCCACTTTATTCAAACTCTTAATTGTTTCTAAGAGTTTTCTGATGGAGTTTTTAGCATCCCTCAGGTAAACTACCATATCATCTGCAAACAGGGATAGTATGTCTTCCTCTTTTCCAATCAGCACTCTTTTAATTTCCCTTTCTTGCCTTATTGCCAGAGCAAGTGTTTCAAGCACATACTGAAGAGGAGTGGTGATGGGGGCAGCCTTGCTGGGTATCTGCCTTTAATGGGAATGCTGCTAGTTTTTCTCCATTTAGGATGATGTTGGTTGTGGGTTTGTTGTATATGGCTTTGATTATATTTAGGAATGCTCCCTCCAATCCATTTCCCTCTAGAACTTTAAACATGAAGGGATGCTGGATCTTGTCAAAGGCTTTCTCTGACTTAATTGAAATGATTGTGTGATTTTTGTCTTTCAGTCCATTTATGTGTTTTATGATATTTATTGATTTATGTATGTTGAACCATCCCTGCATCTCTGGGACGAATCAAACTTGATCATGATGGATGATCATTTTGATGTGGGTCTGTATGCAATTTGCAAGTATTTTGATGAGAATTTTTGCATGTGTTCATTAATAATATGGGTCTATAGTTTTCTTTTTGGGTAGTGTCTTTGCCTGGTTTGGTATTAGAGTGATGCTGGCTTTGTAAAAGGAGTTTGGGAGATTTCCCTCTGTTTGTATCCTTCTGAATAGTTTGAGTAGTAAAGGTTGTAAGACCTCTTTAAATGTTTTATAGAATTCTGCTGTGAAACCATCAGGGCCTGGGCATTGTTGTTAATTGAGAAGAGTTTTATTACATCTTCAGTTTCCTCAAATGTCATGGATCTGTTTAAACTTTCAGACTCTAATCACTTCTCCATCTTTTGGTTAAGATCAAGTGTAAACTGTCAGTCTCTTCTTGGTTAAGCTTTGTTGTTCCCCCAATATTTCAGATATTCATCCATTTCTCTTCGGTTTTCAAACAGTAGAATTTACGTTTTTGAAATATTCTCATATGATGGTCTGGATGTTTTCTTTATCTGTTGTGATGTTTCCCTTTTCATCAGGAATACTATTAATTTGGAGTTGCTCTTACTTTCTTTTGGTTAACTGGGCTAGAGGTCTGTCTATCTTGTTTATCTTTTCAAGGAACCAGCTTTTGTGTTCACTGATTTATTTATATTGTTTTCTTTGTTTCTATTTCATTGATTTCTGCTCTGATTTTTGTTATTTCTTCTTGTCTGTTGGGTTTAGGATCCATTCGTTGTAGTCTCTCAAGTGTTTTTAGCTGTAGTGTTAAATCATTTATTTGTTCTTTGTTTTATTAACGTGGGCACTTAGGGCTATAAATTTCCCTCTTAGGACTGCTTTTAAAATACCCCACAGGTCTTGTTCTGTTGTATTGCCTTTTTCATTTAGATCCATGAATATTTTTTATTTCATCCTTTATTTCTTCCCTGTCCCATTCATTATTCAGGATTGTGTTGTTTACTCTCCATGTGTTCTTGTAGCTAGTCTGCCTTATTCTGGTGTTAATATTGAGCTTCATTGCACTGTGGTCTGATAGAATGCAGGAAATAATTTCAATCATTTTATATTATGAGGTTTCTTTTGTGTCCCAGTATGTGGTTGATTTTTGGAGAATGTTCCATGTGGTGCTGAGTAGAAAGTATATTCTCTGGTATTTGGGTGGAATATTCATAGTAGATGTCTATGAGATCCATTTGTTGTATTGTATTGTGTTGTATTGTATTGTATTGTATTGTATTGTTGAGCTCCAATGTTTTTCTGTTTATTTTTGTACAGTTACCTCATATTCGATAAAGGAACCAAAAAAGCCCATTAGAGGAAAGATACCATCATCAGCAAATGGCACTGGCATAACTGGATCACCAAATGTAGAAGGACAAAATTAAACCTCTACCTCTCATCCTATACAAAAATCAAATCCAAGTGGATCAAAGACCTCAACATGAAACCTGAAACTCTGAAGGGGATAGAAGAAAAAGTTGGCAGCAACCTACAAGACATATACGAAGGAAAAGACTTTTTAAATCAGACAGCAGCTGTGCAGAAAATAAGGTGGACAGTTGACAAGTGGGAACTCATTAAACTCAAAAGCTTCTGTACAGTGAAAGAAGAAATCAGGGAAGTGAAGAGAAAACCCACAGAGTGAGAAAAAGCCTTCACTTTTGTTACATCTGACAGATCGTTAACTTCCAGAATGTAAAAACTACTCAAAAAACAAAGAAGAAAACAAATGACTCACTCAAAAGATGTAGTAAAGAGCTGAACAGAGACTTCACTAGTGAGGAAGTAAAGATGGCCGAGAAACATCTTAAAAAGTGTTCAACATCATTAATAATTAAGGAAATGCAAATTAAAACCACTCTAAGATATCATCTCACTCCTATAAGACTGGCTAAGATCAAGAAAACAAAGGACAACAAATGCTAGAGAGGTTGTGGGGAAAGGAGAACACTCATTCACTGCTGGTGGGAATGTAAACTCCTAAAACCACTGTTGACAGCAGTGTGGAAAACTTAAGAGACTCAAAATGAACCTACCCCCTGACCCAGCCATACCACTCCTGGGTATACACCAACAAGATTCATCCTACTGCAAAGATACATGCACATCTATGTTTATTGCAGCCCTCTTCACAATCACCAAGAGATGGAACTAACCCAAATGCCCTTCCACAGAGGAGTGGATAACAAAAATGTGGTACATCTACACAATGGAGTTCTATGCAGCCATAAAAGAAGATGACATCATGTAAATGGATAGAACTAGAAGCCATTATGCTATGTGAATTAAAACAATACCAGAAAAACAAATGTCTTATGGTTTCCCTCATGTATGGATGCTAGTACCAAATCTCCCAATTGAAAAGCAAACTAAGCAATGTTATTGTTATATTTCTTTCTATCTGAAATGCACTGTGATATTATAATATTAATTCCTTAATGAGCACTACAATTAACTTACCACTTACTTTCAGACATGGTAATTTATGTATATGGTTGGAAGGTATATATTCATATTTTAGAGTAATATAAAATTAAAGGAAAAAAATGTGAACTCCTAAACATACATTGGAGTTAACATACAGTTTATTCCTGGAGAATGTAATGCTGGTACTTATATGACATTTATCTATATAAATTATAGATATTTTAGAGCAATGCAATAGGGAAGGAATCACAACATCATAAGGACTTGGTCAAAGAACAGACTGATATAGTTACATTCTGCCTCAAACAATAAAACTTTGCAGAGTAAAACTTTTAAAAGCCTGAGAGAAAGATGCAGGACATGCATGGAAGAATGTACCATCTGGGGTGGGTTAGGGTGGGGGTAAGAGAAAGTGGAATAAGTCTAAATTGAACTGAAAATGATATATGAAATACACAAAACATCAATAAATATATTATAATAAAAATTCATTTTATTCTATGTGTATAAGTGTTTTGCCTGCATATCAATAAGTGCGGCACATGTGTGCAAAGATTTTGAAGATAGGAAGTGATCATCAGAACTCCCGGAATTAGAACTAGAGATGGTTGTTAACTGCCGAGTGGGTGCTGCAAATAAAACATGGGTCCTCTGCAAGAGAAGCCAGTACTCTTAACATGAAACCAGCATTTGATGATGCTCAAAAGGAAGACTAAGCAAGATGTAAACAAGCCAAGTATAGCAGTGATCACCTGGAATCTCTGCTCTTGGGCTGGTGTGGGAGGATCATGAGTTTTAGGGTAATATGCACTCAAAAAGTGAAACCCTGCTTCAATACCAAAGATGAAAAACAAAGCAGATTTCCAGGAAGTGAAGACAGAGAAGGCAGCAAAAAGCTGAAAACCGTGAACTAGAGGAGCTGCGTACTCAAGGAGAAAGAAAGAAGCGAAGTACTTATAGATATATAATGTATTTGCTTTCTCAGAAAGATGAATGTAGTCAATTCACTGGTGGTAGAGCAAAACAAAAAGGAATATAGGGAAAACAGAGGTACCAAGATCTAGGTCACTAGCCACACTGGATGACTTGAATTTAATTATATAGGTAATGTGGAAGACATAAAAATTACCTGACTCGGGCTGGAGCGATGGCCTAGCGGTTAAGAGCGCCGACCGCTCATGCAGAGGACGTGGGTTCAATCCCCAGCACCCACATGGCAGCCGAGAGCCGTCTGAAACTCCAATTCCAGAAGAACTCCAGTTCCAGGGGAGTCCGACGCCCTCTTCTGACCTCCGCGGCATTGCACGTCACGGGTGCACAGACTTGCATGCAGACAATACATTCATACACATATGGAAATAAATAAAATTAAAAAAAAATTACCTGACTCAGAAATACCCTGCTGGAACCAAACTTGATTATGATGCAAGAAAATGAATATATTAGCCTACAGTTATACCAACATGCTCAGTAATGTGGCTGAAAATATTGAAAGGAAATATAATACTAGAACTATCCTTATAATGAATAGACAATGAAAATGATCAGCTTAATCTTGCATTTGTCTTAGATAAATAAAAACAAACAAAAACAGAAGAAATCCGAATATCTTCAAAGAAAGTGAACTCTGTTCAGAATTTTATATCTTAGCTCCAGACCACTCTAATCTACATAGCAAGTCAAAAATGAAAGAAACAAATATGAAAAAGAAACTACACCATGGGCCTGGAGAGATGGCTCAGTGGGTAAGAGCACTTGTTGCTTTTCCAGAGGCCATGCATGGATTTGGTTCCCAGGAGACACATGGCAGCTCACAGTCACCTGTAAGCAACTGGCGTCCATATAGCATATAGTCACACATACACATAACTAAATATAGTAAAAACACTCTTTAAAAATGGAAACTACAACCTTCCAGGGATTGTTCATATGAATCTTTATTTTACTTTCTATGAGGTATACAGCCTTGGTAGTAAATTATTTTTACACAGTGAACTATTTCTTGACCTTGTGGCGTCTGTCATTACTTATAAGAATCCTATAGTTAGTTTCAACTTTATTTTCTTCACCATTCAGAGTTGGTCCTTTATTTTCTGTTTTATGATGGTATAAGGGGTTGAAATCAGGAGGTACTGCCTCACTTGTAGTTTTCCCTCAATCTGAGAAATCATTCTTCCCATCTCTGTAGATAAAGGAAAGCTAAACAGGGACATATACCGATTTATTTTCTCCATGTTCCACCTCTTCATTTGCTATCGTTTCAGTCAATTTGTATTTATCTTTCTTTTAAAGCAGTTCCACATTTGTACATATATTTTTTTCTATGCAACTTTTTGGCGATTTATTCTGTTTTGCACTTTGCTATTTTTCTCAGTTATAGCTTAGAGATAGGCTTTCTGTCTATATGCAGGACACATTCTGTCTTTACACAATTCAAGGAATGAATTTTGCCCTTCATGACCAGGGTTCTTCCTGACTCTGTGATCCATAGTGTGCCAACCTATTCCTCAAGCTGAGTCCTGCCGGGTCACAGGGTGGCTTCAGAACAGTAGCCTTTATTTACAGACTTGAAAAAATACAGGGAGACAGAGTCAGCCTCCTAATGAGGTAATCAGAATTCATTGTGTGTGACTCCATTTCCAGAACCACCTTGTATACTGAACTGAAATGACTTCAACTTCAATGAATCAATATATATATGATAAACAACAGAACTATTATAAATGAACTGAGGAATGCATGAGTCAAGAGTAGATGCTTATACTGCCCAATAAATTATTGAGCTTAAACTTTTGTGTGTGTGACAGAAAATTGAAAAGGGATTTGCCTCAGCCTATACCTGCATTGCTATCACACAACCATCCAAACATTTATCCTAGAATGTAGACACATTAAGGATTAGCGACAAGGAAAACAGAAATACTGAAGACAAATATTCTCCAAAGTAAGAAGTTCCTGATAGATGCAGTTATCCCCAGAACAAGTCTGCTTTATCTATATTATGTTCCATTCTCCTTCAAATATTTTATGACATATGTAAGAGACTGAATTTGCTAAAGAAATTAATCATGTAGTGACTGCTCTTGTATGTTCAATTATAATCACTATGCTTGGTTATTCTTTAAAAAATAAAACACTATTACTAGTCCACATTTACTTCATTTGCCCAGGGCTAGAAATCCAGAACAGAGAAGGAATAGAAAACATGAATAATGTACAGTTGGAAGAATTTTTCTAACACAAGATATTAAGACTATATTAACTTTTAGTGCCAGAAATATTAGTTTGTTTAGTAAAGCTAAAAACATTTAAACATTTACAAAATGTACAACTTCATAGCAATATTGTCAGCTCTCTGGCAGCACATTTTAATTTTGACATTAATACGAAGAGCTAAAAAATGACTTTCTAAAAAGCCTCTTTACTTTTACTCAAATGTGTGACAGACATTTCCAAAAAATGCTTATAACATTTAGAGCTAAATTATCATTCACAAATGCAACATCATTTTTCTTAGAGATAATCTCTTAGGAAAACATCTCATCAAACTTCCAAAATATGTGCATTTCTTTTCAGAATATTAAGATTAAAAAGAAAGCCAAGTTCCTCCAACTTTCAAAGTACTTGCTTCTTGGGGACTAAATTCACTAACGTCCTCTGGCACCTCTTACTGAGAGTTACCTTATTCAAGGAAAAGCTCTAGAAAATGATGGAATTCAATGCGCAAATATTCCCAACATGCTGAAGCTAATTTTTTAGTCTAATAGACTAGAGGTAAGATGATAATACATTTTAATAAGTAATTTTAGGAAAAAAGCTGCTGTGTGTATGAGTTTCTAACTTTAGTGGTTAAGAGCATGGACTTAAAAGTTATATTTTTTAAATTTTATTTATTTTGTATGTGTATGAATGTACTGTCTGCATGTAGGTTTGTGTACCCATGTCGTGCAATGCCATGGAGGTCAGAAGAGGGTCTTGGATTCCCCTGGAACTGGAGTTCTCCTGGAATTGGAGTTACAGACAGTTCTTAGCCACCATGTGGCTGCTGGATATCAAACCCGGGTCCTCTGCAAGAGCAGTTGGTGCTCTTAACCGCTAAGCTATCTCTCCAGCCCCAAAGTTATATTTTAATAAATGTTGTCTGTCCAAGTTTCTATAGGCCCATTGAAAGAACCTTGTCTGGTATGGAATGATGCTTACAGCAATCCTATAAATCTGGCCCCAAGGATGGAGTTTTAGGATATTATTGTTGACTCTTCTGTGGGTTGGGGAATGTAATAATAATCAATGATGTACAGTGGCCTCAAAATTAATCAAATTGTAAAATTCTAAACTTTGGTTCTCTGACACTTGAGACAAATCTCATGATATTTCACATTAATCAACCATCAACAAAAGTGGTGTTCTAGGACCCAGACATTTCTATGGGACTAGAATATTCACATCTTTTACTGCCTCAGAGCCAATATTGTTAACCAGTAAACATAAAATTTAATTATGCTTGTTATAAAAATGATTATCATTACTTAATTTATAGTCTTGTTCAGTTTCTCATATGAAAGTTAAAGGTCTGATCATGAAGAATGAGAATTAGAAGCTGAGAATAATAGTATCAGGTAGGAATTCATTAAAAGAGGGGATCAATCCTCTGACAGGCCCTGACCATTGGAATCACCTGACCCTCTGTGTCTAAGATCGCCAGCCTTCTCTTGGTGAAAAGTCTGGCAAGCTCCCTGAGGCCTATGCTTTGTTAGAGGATAATATCTTCCTCACACTCAGTACCAGACCCACAACTAAATGTGCATCATGTCAACCTAGGAAACTAAGTGCATATTATTACCCCAAAGAAACAACCTCCATACCATGAAACCCAAATTTTTATAAACAGAATCTGCCCCTCGACTCTCTTTTAACGCATTCTTCATCTGCTACTGAGTCCAGTTGGCAAATGCTTACTGAGGAATAAAATGTAATTAGGGGCTGGAGAGATGGCCTAGTGGTTAAGAGCGCCGACTGCTCTTGCAGAAGACCCAGGTTTGATCCCCAGCACCCACATGGCAGCTGAGAACCATCATCGTTGACTCCAGTCCCAGAGGAATTCGATGCCCTCTTCTGACCTCTGTGGCATTGCACGACACGGGTGCACAGACCTACAGGGAGACAGCACATTCATACACATTAAAAAAAAATTTTTAAATGAAAAAAGTAATTAAAAAATATGCCCATATATAAGAGGTGTACATTTTCCCCTTTGATAATATTGTGTGGAAATACAGTATAAATGCATGTGCATGACATTCACCATAAGAATATTAAGTAATTTATTGATAATTTAAAGTATATGAAAAGTGTGGTCATACTGTGTCAGTATCCTATATCATCTTATAAAAAGGTACTTTGCATATGATATTTTGATATTTTCAAGGGATTCTGGATGCAGTACACCATGGATACTATTGTGTTATTCCCTCCTTACTATGACAAAATATGTGTTATTTTTTTTTTTCTTTTTGCTATTTTTGAGACAGGGTTTCCCTGTAGCCCCAGCTGTCCTGGAACTCGCTCTGTAGAACAGGCTGGCCTTGAACTCACAAAGATCCGCCTGCCTCTCCCTCCTGAGTGCTAGGATTAAAGGCGTGTGCCACCACGCCCAGCAGGAACTCACCCATTCCCATCTGGTCCCAACTTTTGTGGATTCCAACGCCTCCCAATGGTACATTCAGTTGTTAGCTTATCAAGGGATCAGTGCATCAGTGAAATCACAGCCTTACATTATCCATTTACTTCCCCAAACTCCTTTCAGCTGACTAACACATCTTTAACACAGGAACCCACACAGTGCATTTCACATAAATGATAGCACCTGTGAGGGTTAGCTTTCATGGTCAGCTTGACACAACTTTGAATCTTCTAGGGAACAATTCTCAGTGAAGGATTAACTGCCCTAAGTTGGCCTATGGCCATTTCTGTGGGGTATAGAGAGTCTAAATTAAGTTAGTTGATATAGGAAGACACAGCAAAATGTGGGTGGTATCCTTACCTAGGCAGGGAGTCCAGAACTTTGTAACACTGAGGAAACTGAGCTGACCATAAGCAGTCATGTTGGCAGCTTACCACACAGACAATGTGTGCTGTGCCACGCCCTAAGATGGCGCTGACTTCCTGAGTCACTACAAGCCGCTTCCCGCCGCTGCCTTTGCAGTGGACAAACTGCGCATGACTACTACTCTCTGGGCCCGCACCTTGGGCATGCTAATGAGGCATCGGATGGTGCACCAATCCAGAGCATACCTGAACCCTCTGGACTGCTATATAAGCGGTGCTTCTGCCCCATTTCGGGGTCCTTCTCACAAAAGAGCTGTGCACAATAAATATTACCACAGAAGAATCCTGTTGTCCGCGTGAAGTTCTTGCCGGTGAGACTGCTGCTCGGGACAAGTGGTGCCGAAGACCCGGGAGCTGGCGCCGAGAGGACCCTTCGATTTCTGAAGAGGGTTCAGAACTGTGGCCAGGTAAGTTAAGTTCTGAGAGATATGCTTTTCTCTGACGATCTAGAGGGATTCCAACCTTGCTCAATTATTTTATTGGCTGTTGTAATTGATCAAAACTGTAAAGAAGAAATTAGGGAAGGACAACAAGCCCTTGCGGACCTTCAGGAAAGCATGTCAGAAACAGAACGGAGTGAAAGGTTAGATGCGCATTCAAAGAAAAAAGAGGATGCTAGCGAGATTATTAATAAAGGTACCTTATACCCATTTAGAGACCTACAAGCCCTGACATTAAATGATTCAGATTCTAATGAAAAATTACCGCTATCTGAGGAGGAGGAATTAGAGGAGGAAGCAGCCCGGTACAAAAATGAACACTTTCGCCCCGCCCGGCGAAAGAAAAGGTTAAAACTGAAAGTAAACAGGTCCCATAGCTTTCCCGCTCCCCTGCCTTCGGCTCCTCCGCCTTATGCATCTGGGAAATGCTCCACCTCCTTTTGTTCCCCGGAGGCGCGACATGCCATGAGGCAAATGTTCCCAATCTGCGTTTGTGTAGTTTGGTGCTTTGTTCAAAGTTAAGTGTTTTCAAAAAAGTATGTTTTGCATGTATTTTTTTACAGTCTTAAATTTTGACTGCTGAGAAGTTTCTATTGTACAAAACTTCATTTAAAAGGTTTTTCTACTGAATCCAGGGTATTCTGAAGATCGAAGCCTGTGTGTAAATGCTACCAAATGGCAAAAACCAACAATAAACCATTTGATTTTTACTTTTTTTCTAAATATCAATGCTTAACCAGAGCTATTTCAATTAATTTGTCAGTAGAGATTTAAAAACAGCTACCCATTTATTCCAGGAGTTAAAAACATAACCATATTCAATGAACCTGCAAGTTAAGTGTTAAAAATATGCTCTGTGACTCTGTACTACTAGTATTAGAACTAAAAAATCTTCCATGCAACAAATGCTTAATGCTTTCCATAAATGTGGATTTGTCTGCCTTTATGTAATCTGTATTATATAGAGAAGGGAAAAAGTGTTGCTGCAACCTAATTGGTCACCCTTCTGTACTGGCCGGAGGGAAACAGCTTTGCCCCCTTGGACAGGATGCCAGTCACGGGGAGTACGCTGGACAATTAACGGCCTTTTACCTTTTGGAATACTTCTACTACATTTGAACTATGGCAGCTAGCCCAGCTTGGCTGTGAGTGGAAATATTCTGGCCTATGTGTGACCAGCATCCAATATCAAAACTTCACAAGGGCAGCAAATTTGTCTAACCAATTGTCTAGATATCTTTTAGGTAATTGGACTGGAGAATTTGACAGCTTGATGAACCAACTTCGTATGGCTATTGTCACCGTAAACTCGACTAGAGTGGACGCCTCCCTTGCTGAAGGACTGGCCTCCTGGATTACTGCTGCCGTCTCACACTTCAAACAATGGGCAGGGGTGGCAGGGTTTGGCCTATTTCTATGTGGAGGGATTATAATTATGCTCTGGATTATGTGTAGGCTCCGTGCCCAACATCAGCGCGATAAAGTAGTCATTGCACAGGCCCTTGCGGCTTTGGAAGCAGGCTCCTCCCCAAACATTTGGCTTAGTATGCTGGAGAAGTAGTCAATGACGGGTAAGACCTGCTGCAAGTATTACCAACCTAAGACAGGGAACAGACCAAAAGCTGTCTGTCCACCCCATGACGGGTAAGGAATACCTCTGCAGAGGCAACCTAAGACAGGCATTCTCCCAGCCAATTTTAATAGAGTCTCTGACAGGTCATGTCGCAGCTGCGGCCCAGAGACCTTGCTCTATTAAAACAGAAAGGGGGAACTGTTGGCAGCCTACCACACAGACAATGTGTGCTGTGCCACGCCCTAAGATGGCGCTGACTTCCTGAGTCACTACAAGCCGCTTCCCGCCGCTGCCTTTGCAGTGGACAAACTGCGCATGACTACTACTCTCTGGGCCCGCGCCTTGGGCATGCTAATGAGGCATCGGACGGTGCACCAATCCAGAGCATACCCGAACCCTCTGGACTGCTATATAAGCGGTGCTTCTGCCCCATTTCGGGGTCCTTCTCACAAAAGAGCTGTGCACAATAAATATTACCACAGAAGAATCCTGTTGTCTGCGTGAAGTTCTTGCCGGCGAGACTACCGCGCGGGACACAGTCAAGCACGTAGACATATATGTGTTCATTTCTTTCTGTTCTTTTTTTGTCTTTTTTTTGAAATAAGGTCTCCCTTTAGTCCCAGCTGGCCTGGAGCTCACTTTGTAGACCAGGCACGTGGGCCTTGAATTCACAGAGATCCACCTGCCTCTGCCTCCCAAGTGCTAGGATTAAAGGCATGGGCCACCACGCCCGGTTTCTTTCTGTTCTTGACAGTGCAAATAATCTTATTATCTATTTGACTTCCCTGCCATTAATTTCATACGATGTTGGACTGAATCCTGGAATTGTAAGATGAAGTAAACTCATTTCTCTCTGAAGTTGTTTGTGCCAGGGTTGTTTTTTTTTTTTTTATCACAGAAATGGAAATGAAAGTAGGATAGCACATTAGGATAATAGCTTGCCAATTGACACTTTGCTAATAGAACTAAAGGGTAACAAAAATCTCAGTCCTAGGCAGGTGAAGCCACCTTCAAGTTGTTGGTTAGGGTAATCCAAGAGACTCCCCAAACAACATAGGGTATGGTGATACCCCTGGTTGCCTCCAAAAACATGAAATAAAAGTATTGCTGATGACACCACATGTTTCAGACAAGTGATTGGAGACATTGAGCTTGAACGGAGCTGGAGCTTCCTCTCTGAAGACTCGTTCACATAGATTCAGAAGATGCCAAGGAAGAAAAAGCAAGCAGTGACCCTACCCAGGGGTAAAGCCTACAAACCACAATGACTAGCCCAAGGGATAACGCCTCTAGTGGTGCATTAGTGGTGCTTTTGTATTGGGGGTTATCAAGAGCTGTCCAATTGGTACATAATGTGAGGGTATTGATGGGTAATGCTGTAAACAATGCCAAATACCATGGCTGTCATGAACCCAAGCAGAGAACCTACTACTGCGACTTTCCTAAACCAGGAAATAATTTATTATATTATAATGATTTATAATTATAGTCAGAGATCTAGCTATCGCTACTCACCAAAGAAGCTCCATTTTTTTTTGTTTTTGTTTTTAGTTTCTGAAACTATTTTTTTAATTACTTTATTGAGCCAGGCATGGTGGTGCACACCTTTAATCCTAGCACTTGGGAGGCAGAGGCAGGTAGATCTCTGTGAGTTCAAGGCCAGTCTGGTTCACAGAATGAGTTCCAGGACAGCCAGAGCTACAGGGAGACTCTGTCTCAAAAAAGATCAAAAAAATTACTTTATTTCCTAATATTGTGGCTTTTAATTTCCAAACATATACATTTAAAACACAATTAGCTGATCTAAAGTGATAACTGATTATAAAAAATATGTACAAAATCATTCAAAAGAATAAACCTCTCTCATTAGCCTTTGCTACTTCAAATACTTTATATGCATGTTTTTTACACCTTCTCCACATCTATCCCATAATCAAATGCACATATTTAGATTGGCATAGACAGGAGAGTTTCAGCTGTTTGTTTTTCAAAAATTCACTCATACTTGATCATTTACATATCAATCTGCATCTCTCTCTTTTTTAATACTTTTATTGATGAATTGTGTATTTCATTTATTATCTTTCAGTCCATTTTAGACAAATTCCCATCTCACTGCCCCCCAACCCCACCCCGGTTCATGCCTTCTGCCGTATATGTCTTGCATCTTTCTCTCGGTCTTTCCAAAGTTTTTCCCTGCAGAGGCTTGTTGTGTTGGGCAGAAATTAACTGTATCAGTCAGTTCTTTAACCCAGTCTTTATGTTGTTGTTTTTCCCTCCCCTTTGTATTAACTGCATCAGTCAGTTCTTTAACCCAGTCTTTATGATTTTTTTCCCTCCCCTTTGTTTCGTTCCAACAAATGCTTATATAATCCTCACATATGCATCAAAATTATGACCTCTGGGAATAAACTATATGTTAATTCCAAAATATGTTTAGGAATTCACATTTTCTCCCTTTAATTTTATATTACTCTAAAATATTAATATATACCTTCCACCCATACAGTAATTACAGAATCTGAAAAGAAGTGGTAGGTCCATTCTAGAGCCTGTTAAGAGATTTACATTATAACGACATAGTTGCTTTCAGATAGAAATATAACAGTAATGTTGTTCAGCTTGCCTTTCAACTGGGGATTTGGTGTTAGCATCCACAAATGAGGGAAACCATTACCCATTTGTTTTTCTGGGATTGTGTTACTTCACTTAGCATAATGGCTTCAAGTTCCATCCATTTACCTGCAAATTTCATGATGTCATCTTTCTTTACCTCTGAGTAGTACTCCATTGTGTAGATGTACCACATTTTTGACATCTACTGGTCAGTTGAGGGGCATTTGAGTTAATTCCAGCTCTTTGCTATTGTGAGGAGAGCTGCAATAAACATGGATGTGCATGTATCTTTGCAGTAGGATGAGTCTTGAGGGTACATACCAAGGACCTGTATGGCTGGGTCAGGTGCTAGGCTCATTCTGAGTTTCTTAAGGATTCTCCCCACTTCTTTCCATAATAGTTGTACAAGTTTACTTTCCCACCAGCAGTGAATGAGTGTTTCCCTTTCCCCACAACCTCTCCAGCATTTGGTGTCTTTTGTTTTCTTGATCTTCGCCAGTTGAATCATTGTAAGATGATGTCTGAGAGTGGTTTTAATTTGCATTTTCTTAATTATTAATCAAGTTGAACACTTTTTAAGATGTTTCTCAGCCATCTTTCCTTCCTCTCTTGTGAAATCTCTGTTCAGCTCTTTACTCCATATTTTGAGCAGGTCATTTGTTTTCTTCTTTGTTTTTTGAGTAGTCTTTATATTCTTGATGTTAATGCTCTATCAGATGCATAACTGGTGACAATTTCCTACAACTCTGTGGGGTTTCTCTTCACTTCCTTGATTGTTTCTTTTGAGTTTGATGAGGTCCCATTGGTCAACTGTTGACCTTTTTTCCTATGCAGCTGCTACAAAATTGAAGAAGATGTAATAAGAAAAACCTCTCAACTAAAAAAAAGCCCAGGCCCAAATGGTTTCACAGCAGAATTAAAAAGATCTTAGAACCATTACTACTCAAACTGTTTAGAAGGATACAAACAGAGGCGAATTCTCCCAAATTTATTCTATGAAGCCAGCATCACTCTCATACCAAAATCTGGCAAAGATACAACCAAAAAAGAAACCTATAGTCCCATCTTATTAATGAATATAGATGCAAAATGCTCAATAAAATACTTGCAAATTACATACAGACCCACATCAAAATGGTCATCCATCATGATCAATTTGGAATTATATCAGAGATGCAGGGATGGTTCAATGTATATAAATAAATATCATAAAACACATAAGTGGACTGAAAGACAAAATCCACAGGGTCATTTCAATTGATACAGAAACAGCCTTTGACAAGATCTAGCATCTCTTTATGCTTAAAGTTCTAGAGGGAATCAGACTGAAGGGAATATTCCTCAACATGACCAAAGCCATATATAGCAAACCCACTGCCAACATCATCCTAAGTGGAGAAAAATTGGAACCATTTCCCTTAAAGGGGGGAACCTGACAAGGCTACCCCTTGTTGCCACTCCTCTTCAACATAATGCTTAAAATGCTTGCTAGTGCAACAAGACAGGAGAAGGAAATCATCCCTTTTGCAGATGATACCCAAAGGATGCTAAGAACTCTGGCAGAAAACTTCTAGAAATGATAAAGAGATTCAGTAAAGAGGCAGGATACAAAATTAATGTAAATAAATCAGTAGTCTTTCTTTATACCAACAATAAACAAGTGGAAAAGGAACATAAGACCTTCCCACTCACAATAGCCTCAAAGAAAATAAATAAAATACCTGGGAACAAACCTAACTAAAGATACCAAAGATCTCTACAAGAAAAATTTAAATCCCTAAAGAAGGAGATTGAAAATAACATTAAAAAATAGAATGACCTCCCATGTTCATGAGTTGGAAAAATTAATATAGTAAAAATGTCTATTTTACCCAAATTGATAGACAAATTCATCACAATCCCAATCAAAATCCCCATGAGTTTCTTCACAGGCTTGGAAAAATAATCCTTAAATTCATATGGAAAAACAAAAGACCCTGAATAGCTAAATCAACCCTGAGTGAAAAATGCAAGACGGCTGGGGAGGGGTTAGCTTAATGAGACTTCACGCTATATTTTAGGGCCAAAGTCAAAAAGACAGCCTGGTACTGGCACAAAAACAGACCTGTTGACCAATGGAACAAAACTGAAGATCCAAACTTGAGCTCATACAATTTCATATTTGACAAAGGGGCAAATAAAAAGCTCAATGGAGGAAGAATAGCATCTTCAGCAAATGGTTCTGGCAAAACTGGATCACCATTTGTAGAACAAAGTTAAACCCCTACCTCTCACCCTGTACAAAAATCAACTCCAAGTGAGTGGATCAAAGATCTCAACATGAAGCCTGATCCCTGAATGTGATAGAAGAAAAAGTTGGCAACAACCTACAAGAAGCCACTTTTTACAATGGTTAGAGACTTGTAAGTTTGACATCTAGTAAAAACCCAGAGAACAGGTGACTCTGAGGGGGGTGCCTTGCCACAACGGAAGCATCTATAATGCCAGCCGTGTACTAGAAACATCCCAGAAGAGAGGGGTTGGAAGTCTGCAGATGCAGATAACCAGGATGTCTTGCTGCTGCTTAGTGCATTCCAGGCATGCCAGGAAGCAGTTCCCAGGAAATCTTGACAATATGGTGACCTAAGTAAGACCTATATAATGACAATGCTAGTTAACATTCCGGTGTGGGTGGTGAAAAAGTCACAAGTTCCAACCTTTAGATAAAGAGCTGCAGGCAGCCCATGGGTACTGAGGAATGGAGAATCAGTTTTCTGCAAGGACAAGCTGTCTGCTAGGTTATCTAATCCCAAGTGGTCATCCATAGAAGCAAACACTCCTGAGCACCACTAAATTGACTCAATATATTATGTACATATACATAAATGTAATATAGTTAATATCCATGGTTTTCTGCTTTTAAACCTTTTCAGACAAGCTAGAAAACCTGACCTGCTATCCTCAGAAGCATTAGTATAAGAGAAATAACTTTTTCATTCTTTTTTTTAAATCATTTCAGAAAAGAAAAGAAATATGTACCTAGTCCTTTTGCCAAATTGCATCCCTGAAATCTAGATGAGTCGCCCATGTCTATACTTGAGACACCAAGAAAATTCAGATAGATTCTCATTCCTCCTGCATTTGTTCAAACCTGCACAGTCTGCTCTGGAAATATGGGATCAAGATATGTTTTCCTCAGTCCTCTAAATTATACATTTTTTCTATTGTTCCGAGTGATCTTCTTGAATAAATTATTCCAAATACTCACTATTCTAGTTTGTCTTCCATTGCTGTGACAAAACACTCTGACTGACACCAACTTGGGGAGGAAAGGGTTTATTCAGCTTACATCTCCCTAGTCACAGTTCATCACTTAGGGAGCCCAAGGTAGGAACTCAGGGCAGGAACCTGGACGCAGGAGCTGAAGCACAGGCCATAGAAGAATGCTGTTCACTGGCTTGCTCCCCTGGCTCATGCCCAGCCCTCCTTCTTATATGGTACACAACAACCTGCCCAGGGTAGCACCACTCTTTGTGGGCTGGGCCCTCCCACACTGCTTGACCATCAAGACAATACTCCACAGATGTGGCCACAGGCCAATCCAATGGAGCCAATTCCCCAGCTGAGGCTCCCTCAACCCAGGTGTGTCAAGTTGACACTAAAGCTATCCAGCACAATTGACCCCTTGTCAACTTGACACACAATACACGTCACTATTAAACCACCACCTTTGCAGTTCTTATCCCCAAAGTATGATGTTAACATTAATCACAGCCTAAGACAGTACAACCCTACAAGCCCCACAGTCCTTAAAATGTCCACTTAAAAGTTCACAGTCTGTTAAAAGTCTCTTAACTGTGGGCTGCTGTAAAATCCAAAACAAGTACTGTCTTATTTCAACGGGAAGAATCAGGCACTCTCAAACAAAACCTAAGTCCAGCAAAGTAGCTCAAGGCTGGACACCTGGGATTCACTCACGATCTTCTGGGCTCCAAAGGGTTTCTCAGCAGCTCCTCTTCTCTGATTCTGCTCTGTCCGTGCAGCACACACATTATCATCTCGCAGGCCCAGGCCCGACTCATCCTCCATTCCACACCTGCCACTTGCTCTTGAGTGGTTTGGTCCCAATGGTACCTGTGGATTCTCCTAAGAAGCTTTTGGGGTTGCCACTGTAAACTGAGGCAGGCACCTTTCAATTGTCTCTTTCTGACCTCTCCTGGTGCAAAGCCACGTCTCTTCCTGATCCCCTCAATCCTGGTGTCTACACTGCAACCAAGGTGTGCTTTCACCAATGGTCTTTCTGATCCTTCTCATAGTGCCAGGCCTCTGCTGCTTCTGTGAATCCCTCAAATTTCAACACCAGAACCATATAGGAGACTCTTACACACTACCAAGTGTGCTTCTGGCTTCTTGACAGGAGGCTCAGGCCCATCTGGGACCTAAAGCTTCTGTGTGCTGACACGAGAAATTCTTCCCCAGGAAAGTCACACCAGTGCTATGTGGTTCTCTTTTTACAGTTGTTCTTCAGCCCCGCTAACACAGCATCAATTGTACCCTACATTAAACCAAAGCTTTCACTTCAGGTTCTTGGGTCTTGTTACTTACAGCTGATTCTTCAGCCCCAGTCTCCAGAACCCACAGATTCACATTCCTTGATGATCTCTGCCCCCTTTGAAACTAAAACTTCAAGCAGTCGCTTCTACAACTGAAAAACAAAAAACTGCTCCAAGCTCCACAGCAAAAATCTTTTAGGCATTCAATGATCTTCCAAGCCAAAATTGCCCAACGCCTCCACAAAACTTCCCCCAAATAACAAGGTCAGGTCTGTCACAGCAATACCCCACTCTTCTGGTACCAATTTCTGTTTTAGTTGTCTTCCATTGCTATGACAAAACACTCTGACCTACACCAACTTGGGGAGGAAAGGGTTTATTCAGCTTACATCTCCCTAGTCACAGTTCATCACTTAGGGAGCCCAAGGTAGGAACTCAGGGCAGGAACCTGGAGGCAGGAGCTGAAGCACAAGCCATGGAGGAATGCTGTTCACTGGCTTGCTCCCCTGGCTCATGCCCAGCCCGCCTTCTTATATAGGTACACAACAACCTGCGCAGGATTGCACCACTCATTGTGGGCTGAGCCCTCCCACACTGCTCGACCATCAAGACAATACACCACAGATGTGGCCACAGGCCAATCCAATGGAGCCAATTCCCCAATTGAGGCTCCCTCAACCCAGGTGTGTCAAGTTGACACTAAAGCTATCCAACACACTCACCAAATTAAATAAATCATGCTAGCTGTTTGTATGCATTAAAATAAAATAACATTTTTGTTTCACTCTGTTTGTTGGACTTATATTCAGTATGACTAGTGTAACCACATTTTACAGGCTTGAACAAGTGGAAATAATCTTAAGGCTTCAAGGGAAAGCAGACTGAGATGCATTTAATTACTGTAGGCAAAACACTAGAGTTCAGTGTCAAATTTCAAAGACAGTAGTTAACAGTCCTTTTAATAACCCAACATGGTGCATAGTAGTTAAAGGAGTATTTGCATTTTTTTTTTTTTTTTTTGTATGTGTATGAATGTACTGTCTGCCTATAGGTTTGTGCACCCTTGTGCAATGCTGCGGAGGTCAGAAGAGGGTCTCAAATTCCCCTGGAACTGGAGTTTTCCTGGAATTGGAGTTACAGACGGATTTTAGCCGCCATGTGGATGCTGGGGATCAAACCAGGGTCCTCTGCAAGAGCAGTCGGCACTCTTAACCGTTAGGCTATCTCTCCAGCCCCAGTATTTGCATTTTTTAAACATTTTTTATTGATGCTTTGTGCATTTCATGACATCATTTTTCGAATTTCAGTTCAGGCATATTTTCCCTTTCCCTTCCCCCCCACCCCCACCCCAACCGAGATCCTGCATATTTTCTCTCAGTTTTTTTTCCATTTTTAGCTATAAGTGATAATCCATGAGTACAAGCATTCTTCATGTAAAACCAATTGCAGGCTGTTTGCCTAAACCCCACAGCCCAACCTTTCCAGCAGGAGTGAGGGGTTGTATGTTCAATCAGGTTAATCAAATGAGGGTCCAGACTACATTGCTGTAGTTTCACCATTCACCCCAATCGCAGCCCTTACATTCTACCACGCCCCCTCTTCCGCAGATTATTCCCTGGGTTTAGAAAAGGGGCACAGGTGGATGAGAAGCAGAATGGTCCACTCTCTCTGGAGCTGTTGTCTTGGATTCTGGTCAATTCTGGCTGTTTCCTTTCATGGGCTGACAGTCATCTAAACATATGTGTCTATACCAAAGTAACCTACCATAACTATTAATGCTGTTTAAATACCTATATATCTAATTGCTTGTGCTTCATCAGTATTTGCATTATTAAAGAACCCTTAGGCTCCTCTTTTTGGTAAGTGAAGTTTGCTGAGGATGGATACGGTAACTGTCACATGCTCATGGCATCAACTGGACAGATGGATTGCAAGTTAGCATTAGCACAATTCAAGTGATTGTATTAAGCCATCATAATACTATGGTTTCCTTCAACTTAGCTTCAGGTTCCACAGTCTGTAGGGCTTTACAGGGCCTCTGGAGATGAGTATTCTTTCCTATTTTTTCTCAAGTATAAAAGAGATATTTAGCATAGTAAAATAATAATTGGTCTGCATGACTGGGGAGGGAATTCTGCTTGTGGGAATGAACTCAATATATTTGTGAAAGACTAGATATATTGATAAATAGAATAAAGAACTCAGATATAAAGCTCTACAAATATAGTAAGCTGATCTAAAACAATTTATCAAAGGGAGTTAAATGGCAAAAGAATCACTCTCAGTCAATGGTGCTGAAAACTTAGAGGTCATATATGAAATCATTCATAAAAGTAAGTTGAAGTTAATTGTAGTCAATAATTTAATGAAAAAATAAGTAAAACTTCTACAAGGAAACATAGGGATAATTGGGGAGCCTCTAGGTTTTACAACAAGTTTTTGCATATAACATTAATTATATATTCAATAAGGAAAAGAGTTGTAGATTACTAAAATTAAAATATTTTCTCTGAAACATAATTTTTAAGAAAATGAATAGAAAAATTCCACCCTCGAGAAAAAAATTGTATTATGCATTAAAGTACAACTATCTGAAATATGTAAGGAACTCTTAGTTAACAATAAGAGATGAGTCAATTCAAATGAGAAAAAATGTTTGAATATATACATTCTTGAAGGAGATATAAATATTCCACAAAAATATAAATGTGTGAACAGCATCACTGGTCATTAGGAAATTATACATGAAAACAATAATGATACACACCATGCAAATATTAGAATGGGTACAACCAATATAAAAGTGTGCAGCATCAAGTGTTTCTGAGCAGCAGGTGTCCCAGTCATTCTTTGGTGAGAATGTTTCAGTTAAATTGGAGGATGTGTGGGCAGCTTCATGTCTCAACCTTGTCTTGCCATATAAGTCCTAGGTTCTTACTAATCAGGGCCCTAGGTTCTTACTGACACAGTCAGGGGCCTAGGTTCTTATCCAACTAATGTAAAAACTTAAGTATCAAACACAGAAACAAAATGTGAACAAAATAGCATCCTTACTTATAACAACTACAAAGAAAAAACCACCAAGATGTCTGTCAAAGACAGATGCATAGAAAAACTGTGACACTCTTCAGTGATACAAATAACTAGCTACCAAGCCATGATAAGATACAGGGTAACCTTAACCACATCTTGTGTGGGGAAAGGTAACTGAAGCCTATACTGCACATGATTCCAACCTTGCAGGTTTCTGAAAAAGCCAAAATTATAGAGCTAGGAAAAGCTAGATGTTGCCATGGAGATATAAAGATTACAAAATGCATGGGGAGCTGAGGAACTGGCCCATTCCAGAGTTACTGTAACTACAAATGCATAATATTATATATTTATCAAAATCTTTAGAATTTTATAGCATAGAGAACAAAACTTTATTTTATGCAGATTCAAAGGCAAAAAATATTCGTGTGTGTGAACTATGCATAGTCACTCCCTACAACAGAGCATGTCAAGTGCAGGGGAGCTACAACAGTGACAAACCCTAACAGAATCAAGTCAGGTCATTGAAGCCACAGTCCATAGATGTTGGTCATGTGATGTTTAGGCCTTGTAATGAGTGATAAACTGGTGATGTTATTTTTTAAATATACCTGCAAGCTCCAAATCCAAGAACCTATATCTATTCAGGAAATAACTTCAAGAAAATTCCAGTGTAAGAACACTCTTTAATAACCTTGGCTAAAACATATGAATACTGTTGGGTGATCAAATACAAGGACTATCTAGGGAAATTTTTCAGTTAAGAGTTGTTAAGAGACATAGTAATGCTTTGTGCCACGATGGCATGGCTTGGATCATGGAGCAAACTTATCTCAGGTAAAACCTAAGTAATAAAGGCCAAGTGCTAACTTTATTCTAAAATAATGTTTCAGTACTGGCTTGTTAATTATAACAAGTTGATAATACTAATTAAGATGTGAAGGTTAAACTGTGAACAGATTGGTGTCCAACTCCTTTGTTTGATGTTTTATTTTTTTATGTTTAATCGTGTGTATGTGTGAGTGTCTGTGTGGGGGATTACACAGTATCTGTGGAGGCCACAGAGGGCATCAGATATTCTACAGCTGGAGCTGCAGGTGGTCATGAGTGCATCTGGGTACTGGGAAGCAAACATGCGCCCTTTACAGAAACAACACATGCTCTTCATCATCTTCATCACTGAGCCATCTCTCCATGCCCTGTTTTTTTGTTATTAATAACCAAACATACAGAGAAAATGTTGTTTGTTTTTGCCTCAGATATTGGGAGCTTTCCATCGATATGGTTAGGCCCATTTCTTCAGAACCTGTGGTGAGGTCCATATCACTGTGAAAAACCAGAGGCAGAGCAAAAGCCTTTCTTCCTGTGTCCAAGAAATGAATAGGAAGACATATTCCCTTTGAGGATATGCTTAGGAACAAGGCAGCCTACCATTGGCTGTTTATTTACTGTTGTAACAGCATCATGTTTTGAGCAAGATTTTAGCACAAGGGTCTGAGGGTGACATCACAGAAGGATAGGTGAAATTTCTCCCTACTGAGAAATTAAATTTAAACTTTAGTATGGTAGCAAAATTCTTCAAAACATGTCTGCAAAAATCCATAAAGAAACCCACGTGAATCTAGAGAAAAATCCTTGCATCTTCCTCGCAGAGACTGCAAATCTTCCTGTGATCCTTCCACATTAGGGACTGAGAATGCTTACTGAAATCAGTATGTATCAGGACAGACGGAATATTAAGACTTTTCTTTCTTTTATATATTTAAATTTAAAAGTTAACTTGCAAAATAATGAATTCCATTCATTATGACAATTCCAGTCAAATATACATATTCCACTGTATTTTATATGCACATGTATATCATTGTATTTTTGCCTCTCACTACCATGCTTCAAATCCTCTCCCTTTTACTGCTCTTCCCCTTTTTTTTCCCACAGCTAGTCTCCTTCATGCTTTTGAGTCTATGGAGACTGGTGATTAGTAGCCAGTAACAACTTCTGAAAATGAGCACTGTGGCTACACACCACCAGACAGAATGGTCCTCTAGACCAAGGTCAGCAGAGAGTGACCCATTCTTTGGCTGATTCTTCATTTCCTGAATGTATAAATAGAGAAAAGTTAATTGTTTTCTGAATATTCTTGACCCATAGTTACTGGTCATTATAGTATGAATGACTAAGAAATTTCTGGGATTCCCTCCCACACATTGTGGTCACCAAGAAGCACAAAATCAATCTTTTACACTGAACACAATGAACAAGTCGGTCACAGCATCATGGGATATTACCAAATGTCAGGGTTCAGGAAAGGGGACAGGTGATAGATAACATTTCTCATATTTATACAATACCAGGGTTCATTAGAAATTATAATCCATGGGTTTAAAATCCATGGGAAGGGTGCTAACAGGCATAGAATGTAAACCTACAGTTTCAGAGATGTCATACAGGGAACAAATTCCCTATAAACATACACACTGAAAACTGTAATTAGATAGATTTTTTCAGGGATTAACTATGGGTTTCCTGAGTACACATTTGTAACAGTTAATGTTTCAAAGGCAAGTATGTCAGCCTTTATTTACAGGTAAACCCTCCATTTACCCAGTCCCCATTAGCTTTTTTGTGTTGGAAATTTTGGAATTGCAAATTTCCTGACTGGTAATATTTAAAGACGAGAGAATCCCAAAACCCAAGAGGCCATGTGTATGATCCAGGAAACAAGATAGAGAAGGTTGGATTCCACCATCTTTCCTTATGCACTGGTATGAACAGTATATAAGACAGAAAATTCTGGGTGGTTAACCATGGGTAGAAAGTTGTAAACAAGGTTATTCCTCTGAGTTCTTCACTTAGAACTCAAATGACAAAGCCAGCCAGGAAACAGTATAAATCAAGGTTGGGGTGATGTCAGGGTTGACCTGGCTCATGCTTTCTTTTTCTCTGATTATAGAAAATAAGTATTTCAAAACCAAAATGTAAGAACATATTTTTAATTTTATAGCTGATAAAAGTTTTATGTAGAATAGATTACAAATTACTGCAACTAAATAATAAAGGAGAAAGCTAGCTGACAAACTTTTGGAAATTCAAGAAATGCCTCCCAAAGGAAGACACATGGATGTGTACAGAATCATTCCCAACATCATTTGTCACTAAGGAAAAAGAAGTGAAAACACAGTGCAATGCGATGACAGAGCAACTAAAGCAGCTATAATTAACACAGCCAATATTAAATATTGAGTATGTGAAGAGATGAAGACCTCATATCTTGCTGATACAATTTCTCAAAGGGATCCAACCTTTTGCAAAACATTTGTGACATTTACTTTAAATGTACAAAAAAATAACAGCCTGCAACTCCCAGATACTTTTCCCCTGTCTGTCCTCATATTAGTTAAAACATTTAATTATACATTTGTGTTAGGTTGTTAAGGCTACCTTAAGTCTAACTTTCCGCTTAAATAACAGGGATTTATTCCCTTACATTTCTGGCAGCTAGAAATCCAAAATCGATGACTGTGCAGGGCAGTTTTATTCCATGACATATTCCTGGCATGTTGATCTTCATGTTATCTTTGTGTCTTCATAGGAACTTCCCTTTGTGCATGCCTGAGATGTAAGTTCCTGTATAGCAGTAAGCAGGGGCAGTTATACTGGACTGATGATGTCCATGATGGGACTTCATTTAATGTTAACTATACGACTAAAGACTATCTCCATATACAGTTCTATTCTGTGACCTTAGTGTTCATACATTAAAGATATGAATGAAAGGAAATAAAACTAAAGAAACACAGGGAAAAAATTCAACACGTTGAACAACCTATTATTCACTAAAAAAGACACAATGAGGGGTAGAGTGTAAGAGTCTCTTACTGCTCCTGTACAAAGTGGAGTTCACATCTCAGCATCCACATTGGGTGTCTCACAACTGCCTGGAACTACAGCTCCAGGTTATCCAACAAGCTATTCTGGCCTCTGCAGTCTCCCTCACTTGTATCCACTTACACACATTAGCACACATTTGCAAAGAATTAAAATAAAATAAAAGCCAGGCATAGTGGTGCATGCCTTCAATCCTAGCACTTGGGAGGCAAAGGCAGGTGGATTTCTGTGAGTCCAAGTTTTGTTTTTTTTTTTTAATTTTTATTTATTTCTGTATGTGTATCAATGTACTGTCTGCATGCAGGTTTGTGCACCCGTGTCGTGCAATGCCACGGAGGTCAGAAGAGGGTGTCGGATTCCCCTGGAACTGGAGTTCTCCTGGAATTGGAGTCTCAGACGGTTCTCGGCCGCCATGTGGGTGCTGGGGATCGATCCCGGGTCCTCTGTAAGAGCGGTCGGCGCTCTTAACCATTAGGCCATCTCTCCAGCCCCGTGAGTCCAAGTTTAACCTGGTCTACATAGAGAGTTCCAGGACAGCTGGGACTTACAGGGAAACCCTGTCTCCAAAAGACCAAAATAAAAATAAAATAAAATAAAATAAAATAAAACTTCAAAAGAGAAAATAAAGGAATGTAAAAGAAGACAATAGTGTATCTATAACATCAATAATTATTCTGAAATAGTAAGCCATTAAAGAATAAGAATGATAATCATGTACATCACATTGAGGAAAAGAACTTGTACTAAAACATACTGCATGATTCATTTTTATGAAGACTACTGTTGTAATCTTTCCTTTCGTGCTGAACAGGAACCAAGCAGCCCTGCTTAGGGGGAGGGAGACACAGCACCTGCTGTGGGGAGCTGGCCTCTTGGTGCAGAGACCAGCCAGCTACTTCCCATAGCACAGCCTAAGTGATAATTCCAACTTAGGCTCTTAGCCTGGACCCACAACACGTGTTGCACTCTTGGCCATGACTTTTCACTTGCCCAGAGCCGGGACAGGAATTTCACTCACAATACCAGCTACCCAGGTTGGTGACCCACAAAGGAATCTCTTTCCAACCATACTGGCCACCTGAATGAAATGCAGGTTTACCTTAGCCTGTATGCACGGATGCAATACTTGATAAAAAATAACGGCCGGAAATTCCGTGATGTTGTTATTATGGAATTCAAATTTATTCCTTGCTACAGCCTGCTTTTATAAAATAAATGATGTCAATTCCCAGAGCAAACCATAGGCTCCCCAATTCCACGCCACTGCACACCTTGCTCCACCCTAGGCCATGCTGCTTGCTCCTCCTTGGGGCGGAGCCAGACTCTTGGCCCTGTGGAGCCCTGAGGCATTCCAGCTGGAAAGCTAGTCTGCAATTCAAGCTGAGTTTCCCACAGACGACCTAAACTAGGTACAATTATGATTTATGGAAATATTAGAAACGTGGCAATTCTCTAGTTGCTCTTCAAATGGCTGGCAAGCCCTGACAATGTGGAGGAGTCAAAAACATTTTCACAAGTAGGATAGAGCCCTGGTCAGCCAAGTGTTGAAATCTAAAATTTTAAATTTCCATACTTGTCTCCAAACCAGTGTTACATAAAATAGTTTTCAAACATACACATTATGGTATAAAAATGGAAATCCCTGGCTTCACCTATTTGGAAAGACTGATCCATGGCCGCAGTGACCCATGGAAATTATCAGGGCAAACAAACAAGGAATCAAAGAATTCTGTAAACCAGAGGGGAGAACCAACACCTAACCCAGCTGCCAATTCAGCTCTAGGGACACATTTTGTTCATGTGAAGAGAAGGGAAAAAGAAAGATCTTTGAGGTACTTAAGGTTACACCTGAATCTGTGGAAGAGTTTTGAATTGATAGTTTACTCAAAAGTTAATTCATAAGCAGACCTGTTGCTCTACCTTGATTTGGAAAATGTTGTGATGGCTACACAGACATGAACACTACAACCTGGTTTGCAGAATTTAAAGAATAGAATTATCTTCTCGATAACTGAGGTGACAATGTTCTTCACATTTTCATTAAGTGTAGCTATGATGGTTACAGGGTTAAAGTTATTACCATCAATATTGAGAAAATCTTGTGGCATATCCACATCACAAATTTGTTAATGAAAAAAGCACAACTCTCATCTCAAGGGAATAAAAAGTTAGGTTATTCTGGAGGTAAATATGAGTGACCACGAGGAAGGAGCACAGTTTCACGGTACACCAATTCTCATGTAACAATGTGGTAACCATTTCATGAAGTTTTTATAGTAATAGAACAAAGCAAGCCATAGATCAAAACACTTTTAAAATAAATTGGTGGAGACAAAAGAGGAAAGTTTTAGCAAAGTGAGGAGAATTCTGCTACAGATGCCATCTGACAGGCTTCTTAGCGCTTGGGTTGTTGGAAGATGGTGGTCTGCTAAATCCATATATTCCAAGAGGTTTGTAATCTGTTAGTCACACAATGTTAAAGCAGAAACAGAGGTGCACAAGGAATGGCTATTTTGGGTGTTAAAAATGACTGAAGATAAATGATAATTAGGGTCTGGACCTGCAGCATTCCAAATTTTCCACTTCTAAGCAGTTCTAAGCAGCATTGCTGACAGTTCAGTTTGATGATGCAGGAATTTACTGGGACTTTTCATTCACCAACAAAGAAACTTGGAGACGTGCAATGGTGTGAGTATAGCTCCAACCATTAAGCCAAATGAGATTACCTGAAGAGTAGCAAACACAGTTTCTAGGGTGCATGGATTAGAGGGATTAATGAGTAGAATTGATTTCAGTGCTCATTTTCTTTTCCCTTTCAATGATGTATGCTACCAGGTGATAAATAAATTAATTTAAAAAGCTGAAATCACATCAGAACTGAAAACAGAAAAATGAACAGACAATTCCCACAAATGACTGATTAGCAAATATGTAACTAATGTGATTTCACATGTAAACAAGCAGACCCAGTTCCACATGAAGCCAAGCATGACTCCATCTTCCACCTGCTATCTTAAGAAAATATTTTTTCTCTAAAAGTCAAATATCACAGCATTTACAAATACATTTGAAAACAATAAAGTCACAGTTCTGATCCAACCATTTATTGCTAAGATTCTACTGTATAATTTCCCAGGATTTATGAATAAAATGTATGCATAAACTCATCATCAGAGCACTATTTACATGGTAGAAAATGGAACACATGAAATTTGAGTGATAGGGAAATGCTCCATGAATTGCTAATTGATACTATAATGTACAGCAGTTAAATAACTTAATTAATAAGTATTTTGTTAGTATGTCAAAATTAAAATCATAAATTAAAATTGACTAAGAATTTCTACTTAACCTCATATCTTTCCTAAAGCAATGTTGCCCTTGATTAATTTTGAATTAAAACTGGTATAAATCTCAATTAGATGAAAAAATACATTCAAAATGGATTATATGGAAAAACATGGAAAACTGAATATAGAATCATCATTATCCTACTCATTTCTTCTTCAACAATTTTATCTTATTCACTGGAATGTATAAATAAATTGCTATATATCACCAAATCTTATAACTACAACCAGCTATGCCACTTTTGAATATATATCCAAAGAAAATAAATTCACAGTGGTATCTACACTCCCATGTTTATTAAAGCAGTACCCACCAGAGTTAAGGTGTGAAATCAACCCACAAAATATTGATCAGTAGGTGAAGGGAGGAAGATCTCGTTCCATGTATTTTCAATAGAATAATATTTAAGAGAAAAAAAATGAAATTATTTCACCAGGAGCAAAATGAATAGATCTAAGAAAAATCCTATTAAGTGGAATAAATTCATGGGATAACAAATATCATTTTCTGTCTCATATGTTAGAACTATACAAGTCTATCTAAGTGAAAATAATAATCCCTAGATACAAGGAAGGGGGACTAGAGTTAAGAATGGAGAGAAGATGCTTAGTGCTCCCAAAATAGTAAGATAGATGGACCAAGTTCCAGTAATCCAAAGTGTTGCAGGCAGACCACACTTCATAGGGGCAGTATATTGTATGAATAATCTAATAAAGGATTCTAAGACTACAAACATAATGAAAAAATGATGGTTATTAATTATCCTGAAGTGAGAACTACATATTTATACCTGTATTGAAATGACATATTATCTTCCATAAATATGAGCAATTACTATATTAGTAAAAAATTCTCAAGAAAATTCCAACTATGCCATTAAGCATTGTATATCTGTATCCAATTACCACACTGCCCCATGAACATGAATACCTAAATTGATAACAGTAATTAAATTTACCATTTAGAAAATAGACATTTTATAGGTACTTGATTAGAAGACATTGCTCACTTAGATACATTCTAGTATAAAATCTCACTAATTATATGGGCATATTTAACAATTCTAATGATTATTAATAGTTAATCATAATAAAATGGTGATTTTTCAGTGATAGCATTAACTAGCTTTCATATTCAGCATTTCTACTTGCACATATTTTCCTGAGCCTTCTTAGCAACTATAACTGCCTGAGATTTTATCAGGCTAGCCAAGTAAGAAGTAAGTTTCCCACAGCTTTAGGGATTCAAGCAAATTTGCACTGTGTACTTCTGAGATACTGAGCAGCCCAGGTGGCAGCCTCCTGGGCAATGGATTTGCATGGCAGCCCAGGAGTCGCAAGTTCAGAAAACTCCAGTTCTTTATAATGAGTAGCACAAAACTCTGTTTGACCTTTCTGTAGAAGGGGGCATTCTCTTTGGCTTATTGTAGCAAATGGTAAACAGGTCTGCCCTCCATTCAAAGGAAAACACTATCTCTGTCTTCCAAATGCTCCTGCTCTTCACACATCCTCAGAAGACAGACCAGAAACAAAGGAAGCCTGTGCCTCTGCTCAGAAGAGAAACAGAAAGGTAAGAAATCTGTTAACCTTCTCCAAAAGGCCTCATTTTCATCAGGTACAAAATTCCATCATAAAGTCATAACATCATATATAGTTTCATTCCAACAATAATATGAATGAATCTTAAAACTGTCAAATAACATATGAAAGAAATTCCATTATAAGAAATTTTTCTCACAATAGATAGACTGAGTCTGCTAAGCTGCTTTTCCAATTGTACTGAACATATCTTTTATTTTTTAATTTTTTTTTTTTTTTTATTTTTTTTTTTTTTTTTTTTTTTTCTCCTTGCTTTTATTGTTTTACCATTCTTTTTTTTTTTTTTTTTTTTTTTTTTCTTTTTTCGNCCTGTGGCTCATGCCCAGCCCCCTTCCTCTTATATTGTACACAACAACCTGCCCAGGGTTCGCACCACCCTCAGCCATCAGGGCCCTCCCACATCACCCAAAAATCAATAAGTCAGACATGGCCACAGGCCAAACCAATGGAGCCAATTCCCCAGCTGAGGCTCCCTCAACCCAGGTGTGTCAAGTTGACACTTAAAGCTATCCAGCACAATTTGACCCCTTGTTGCAGACCTTGACATCACCATTACGCCACGTCCCACTATTAAACTGCCACCTTTCTAGTTCGTATCCCCAAAGTATGATGTTAAATTTAATCACAACCTAAGACATTAAAACCCTAAAGACAGCCTCACAGTCCTTAGAATGTCCACTTAAAAGTTCACAGTCTGTTAAAATATCTCTTAAAAGGTGGGCTGCTGGAAAATGCAAACATTAGTATGCTGTCTTTGATTTCACTAACGGGACAGGAAGTCAGCCAGTGTCTCAAACAAAACCTAAGTCGAGCAAATTAGCTCAAGGCTGGACACTTGGGATTCACTCACAATCTTCTAGTTTCCAAAGTGTTTTGGCAGCTCCTCTTCTCTGATTCTGCCATCTGTCTGCAGCACACACATTTCATCTCGCAGGCCCAGGCCCGACTCCATTCCACACCTGCCACTGCTCTTGAGTGGTTTGCGTCCCAAGGTACCTGGGATTCTCCTAAGGAAGCTTTTGGGGTTGCCACTGAAACCGAGGCATGTGCACCTTCATCAATTGTCTCTTCTGACCTCTCCTGGTGCAAAGCATCAACGTCTCTTCCTGATCCCTACAATCCTGGGGTCTTAACTGCAACCAAGGTGTGCTTCCACCAATGGTCTTTCCTGATCTCTCATAGTGCCAGGCCTCGGCTGCTGTCTGTGAATCCCTCAAATTTCAACACCAGAACCATATAGGAGACTCTTACACCCTACCAAGTACTGCTTCTGGCTTGACATGGAGGTTCAGACCCATCTCGGGACCCTAAAGCTTCTGGTGCTGACACGGAGAAATTCTTCCCCATGGCTACGCACACCAGTGCTTGTGGTTCTCTTGTTACAGCTGTTCTTCAGCCCCGCTAACCAGCATCAATTGTGACTCACTACAAACCAAAGCTTTCACTTCAGTTCTTGGGTCTGTGTTACTTACAGCTGATTCCTTCAGCCCCAGTCCCAGAACCCACAGATTCCACATTCCTGATGATCTCTGCTCACCTTTGAAACTAAAAACTTCAAAAATCCTTCAGCAAAACTGAAAAAAAAAAAAAAAAAACTGCTCCAAGCTCCACAGCAAAAATTTTTAGGCATTCAATGATCTTCCAAGCCAAAATTGCCCAACGCCTCCACAAAACTTCCCCCAAACAACAAGGTCAGGACTGTCACAGCAATACCCACCACTCTTCTCTGTACCAATTATTGTTCTATTGTCTTCCATTGCTTTATGACAAAACATTCTGACTTACACCAACTTGGGGAGGAAAGGGTTTATTCAGCTTACATTCCCTGGGTCACAGTTCATCATTAGGGAGCCCAAGGTAGGAAACTCAGGGCAGGAACCTGGAGGCAGGAAGTGAAGCACAAGTGGAGGAATGCTGTTCATGGCTTGCTCCCCTGGCTTCATGCCCAGCCCGACCGTCTTATACAGGTACACAACAACCTGCGCAGGATTGCACCACTCATTGTGGGCTGAGCCCTCCACACTGCTCGCCCATTCACGACAATACACCACAGATGTGGCCAAAGGCCAATCTAATAGAGGAAATTCCCCACAATGAGGCTCCTTCAACCCAAGGTGTGTCAAGTTGACACTGTAAAGCTTATTCCTCAACCACCCACTCACCAAATTAAATAATCATGTAGCTGTTTGTATGCATTAAAATAAAATAAACTTTTTGTTTCACTCTGTTTGTTGGACTTATATTCAGTATGACTAGTGTAACCACATTTTACAGGCTTGAACAAGTGGAAATAATCTTAAGGCTTCAAGGGAAAGCAGACTGAGATGCATTTAATTACTGTAGGCAAAACACTAGAGTTCAGTGTCAAATTTCAAAGACAGTAGTTAACAGTCCTTTTAATAACCCAACATGGTGCATAGTAGTTAAAGGAGTAGTTTTGCATTCTTTTTGTTTCTTTTTTTTTATGTGTATGATATGTTACTGTCTGCCTTAGGTTTGTGCACCCTTGTTGTGCAATGTTGCGGAGGTCAGAACAGAGTGTTATTCAAAAATTCACCTGGATTTGTAGTTTTCCTGGAACTGGAGGTACAGATCGTGACTTTAGCCGCCATGGTGATGGGGATCAAACCTCTGGGTCCTCTGCAAGAGCAGTCGTCCCTCTTAACCAGTGTTAGGCTACTCTCTCCAGCCCCAGTATGCCTTTTTAAACATTTTTGAGGCTTTGTGCATTTCAGACATCATTTTTTTAATTAAGTTCAGGCATATTTTCCCTTTCCTTCCCCCCCACCCCACCCCCCAACCGAAGATCCTGCATATTTCTCTCAGTTTTTTTTCCATTTTTAGCTATAAGTGAAATCCATGGGTACAAGAATCCTTCATGTAAAACCCACTTGCAAGCAGTTGTGCCGAACCCCACAAGCCAGCCAACTTCCAGCAGGGATGTGAGCGGGTTGTATGTTCAATCGGGTTAATCAAATGAGGGTCCAGGACTTACATTGCTGTAGTTTCACCATTCACCCCATCGCAGCCCCTTTACATTTTACCACGCCCCCTCTTCCGCCAGATTATCTCCTTGGGTTTAGAAAAGGGGCACAGGTGGATGAGAAGCAGATAAGTCCACTCTCTCTGGAGCTGTTGTCTGGATTCTGGTCAATTCTGGCTGTTTCCTTCATGGGCTGACAGTCATCTAAACATATGTTCTCTATACCAAAGTAACCTACCATTACAATTATTAATGCTTGTTAAATACCTATCTATCTAAATTGCTTGTGCTTCATCAGTATTTGCATTATTAAAGAACCCTTAGGCTCCTCTTTTTGGTAAGTGAAGTTTGCTGAGGATGGATACGGTAACTGTCACATGCTCATGGCATCAACTGGACAGATGGATTGCAAGTTAGCATTAGCACAATTCAAGTGATTGTATTAAGCCATCATAATACTATGGTTTCCTTCAACTTAGCTTCAGGTCCCACAGTCTGTAGGGCTTTACAGGGCCTCTGGAGATGAGTATTCTTTCCTATTTTTTCTCAAGTATAAAAGAGATATTTAGCATAGTAAAATAATAATTGGTCTGCATGACTGGGGAGGGATTCTGCTTGTGGGAATGAACTCAATATATTTGTGAAAGACTAGATCATATTGATAATAGAATAAAGAATCATAGAAAAGCTCTACAGGAAGTATTAGTAAGCTGATCTAATGAAACCAATTTATCAAAGGGAGTTTAAATGGCTAGCAACGCATTCACTCTCAAGTCAATGGTGCTGAAAAATTCGAGGTATATATGAAATAATTCATTAAACGTAAGTAAGTTGAAGTTAATTGTAGTCAATAATTTAATGAAAAAATAAGTAAAACTTCTACAAGGAAACATAGGGATAATTGGGGAGCCTCTAGGTTTTACAACAAGTTTTTGCATTGATTATACATATTAATTATATATTCAATTAGGAAAAGGTAGTGTAGATACTTACAAATTAAAATTATTTTCTCTGAAACCATATTTTTAAGATAAATGAATAGAAAAAATTCCACTCCGCGAGAAAAGAAAACAAAATGTGTTATTATGCATCAAAGTACCAACTATCTGAATTAGGTAGGACTCTTAGTTAACAATAAGCGATGAGTCAATTCAACTGAGAAAAAAATGTTTGAATATATACATTCTTGAAGGAGATATAAATATTCCACAAAAATATAAATGTGTGAACAGCATCACTGGTCATTAGGAAATTATACATGAAAACAATAATGATACACATCATGCAAATATTAGAATGGGTACAACCAATATAAAAGTGTGCAGCATCAAGTGTTTCTGAGCAGCAGGTGTCCCAGTCATTCTTTGGTGAGAATGTTTCAGTTAAATTGGAGGATGTGTGGGCAGCTTCATGTCTCAACCTTGTCTTGCCATATAAGACCTAGGTTCTTACTAATCAGGGCCCTAGGTTCTTACTGACACAGTCAGGGGCCTAGGTTCTTATCCAACTAATGTAAAAACTTAAGTATCAAACACAGAAACAAAATGTGAACAAAATAGCATCCTTACTTATAACAACTACAAAGAAAAAACCACCAAGATGTCTGTCAAAAAAGGACAGTATGCATATGGAAAAACTGTTGACACTCTTCAGTGCATGACAAATAACTAGGCTACCAAGGCCATATGCTAAGATATCAGTTGGTAACCTTAACACCCACTTCTTTGTGAGGGGAATATGTAACTGAAGCTATACTGCACATGATTCAAACCTTGCAGGTCTTATGAAAAAGCACAATTATAGAGCTAGGAAAAGCTAGATGTTGCCATGGAGATATAAAGATTACAAAATGCATGGGGAGCTGAGGAACTGGCCCATTCCAGAGTTACTGTAACTACAAATGCATAATATTATATATTTATCAAAATCGTTTAGAATTTTTATAGCATAGCGAACAAAACTTTATTTTATGCAGATTCAAAGGCAAAAAATATTCGTGTGTGTGAACTATGCATCGTCACTCCCTACAACAGAGCATGTCAAGTGCAGGGGAGCTACAACAGTGACAAACCCTAACAGAATCAAGTCAGGTCATTGAAGCCACAGTCCATAGATGTTGGTCATGTGGGGATCGTTTAGGCCTGTACTAGTGAGAAACGTGGTGATTTTATTTTTTTAAATTATCCTGCACGCTCCAAATCCAAGAAAACCGATCTCTAGTTCAGGGAAATACCTTCAAGAAAATTCCGTGTAAGAACACTCTTAATACCCCTTGGCTTAAAAAACAATGAATACTGTTGGTGTGATCACAATACAAGGAATATCTAGGAAATTTTTCATGTTAAGAGTTGTTAAGATACATAGTAATGCTTTGTCGCCCACTGGCATGGCTTGGAATCATGGCGCAAACTTATTCAGGTAAAAACCGTAAGTACTTAAGAGGCCAAGTTGCTAACTTTTATTGCATAAGAAAGAATGTTTCAGTACTGCCTGTTAATTATAAACAAGTTATAATACTAATTACGATGTGAAGGCGTTTAAACTGTGAACCGAGTTGTGTCCAAACTCCTTTGTTTTGATGTTTTATTTTTTTATGTTTAATCATGTGTATGTGTGAGTGTCGTGTGGGGGATTACACCGTATTGTGGGAGGCAACAGAGGGCATGATTTATTATACAGCTGAGCTGCCAGGTTTGGTATGGTGCATCTGGGTATCTGGGGAGAAACTGCGCCCCTTTACAGAACAACACACATCTGATCTTCATCCTCTTCATCACTGATAGCCATCTCTTCCTTATGCCCTGTTTTTTTGTTATTAATAACCAAACATACAGAGAAAATGTTGTTTGTTTTTGCCTCAGATATTGGGAGCTTTCCATCGATATGGTTAGGCCCATTTCTTCAGAACCTGTGGTGAGGTCCATATCACTGTGAAAAACCAGAGGCAGAGCAAAAGCCTTTCTTCCTGTGTCCAAGAAATGAATAGGAAGACATATTCCCTTTGAGGATATGCTTAGGAACAAGGCAGCCTACCATTGGCTGTTTATTTACTGTTGTAACAGCATCATGTTTTGAGCAAGATTTTAGCACAAGGGTCTGAGGGTGACATCACAGAAGGATAGGTGAAATTTCTCCCTACTGAGAAATTAAATTTAAACTTTAGTATGGTAGCAAAATTCTTCAAAACATGTCTGCAAAAATCCATAAAGAAACCCACGTGAATCTAGAGAAAAATCCTTGCATCTTCCTCGCAGAGACTGCAAATCTTCCTGTGATCCTTCCACATTAGGGACTGAGAATGCTTACTGAAATCAGTATGTATCAGGACAGACGGGAATATTAAGACTTGTTTGCATGTTTTTTAATATATTTAAAATTTAAAAAGTCTTAACTTTGCAACAATAATATTCCATTCATTTATGGATGCAATTCAGTAAATATACTTATTCCACTGTATTTTATCTTCATACATGTATATCATTGTATTTTTGCCTCTCACTACCATGCTTCAAATCCTCTCCCTTTTACTGCTCTTCCCCTTTTTTTTCCCACAGCTAGTCTCCTTCATGCTTTTGAGTCTATGGAGACTGGTGATTAGTAGCCAGTAACAACTTCTGAAAATGAGCACTGTGGCTACACACCACCAGACAGAATGGTCCTCTAGACCAAGGTCAGCAGAGAGTGACCCATTCTTTGGCTGATTCTTCATTTCCTGAATGTATAAATAGAGAAAAGTTAATTGTTTTCTGAATATTCTTGACCCATAGTTACTGGTCATTATAGTATGAATGACTAAGAAATTTCTGGGATTCCCTCCCACACATTGTGGTCACCAAGAAGCACAAAATCAATCTTTTACACTGAACACAATGAACAAGTCGGTCACAGCATCATGGGATATTACCAAATGTCAGGGTTCAGGAAAGGGGACAGGTGATAGATAACATTTCTCATATTTATACAATACCAGGGTTCATTAGAAATTATAATCCATGGGTTTAAAATCCATGGGAAGGGTGCTAACAGGCATAGAATGTAAACCTACAGTTTCAGAGATGTCATACAGGGAACAAATTCCCTATAAACATACACACTGAAAACTGTAATTAGATAGATTTTTTCAGGGATTAACTATGGGTTTCCTGAGTACACATTTGTAACAGTTAATGTTTCAAAGGCAAGTATGTCAGCCTTTATTTACAGGTAAACCCTCCATTTTCCCCTTCCCATAGCTTTTGTGTGGCGAAATTTTGCGGAAATTGCAAATTTCCACTGACTGTAATATTTAAGACGATGAGAATCCCACCAACACCCAATGTAGGCCCAGTGTATGATCAAGGAAACAAGATAGCGAAGTGGATTCCACCCATCTTCCCTTATGCCACTGGCTATGCAAAGTATATAAGACAAAAATTCTGGGTGGTTAACCTAGTGAGGGTAGAAAGTTGGAAACAAGGTTATTCCTCTTCTGAGTCTCACTTCAGAACTTCAAGAATGTACAAAGTCCATGCCCCGGAAACGTATCAATCAAGGTTGGTGGCGATGTCAGGGTGAACTGGTCATGCTTTCTGTTTCTCCTGATTAATGAAAATAAGTATTTCAAAACCAAAATGTAAGAACATATTTTTAATTTTATAGCTGATAAAAGTTTTATGTAGAATAGATTACAAATTACTGCAACTAAATAATAAAGGAGAAAGCTAGCTGACAAACTTTTGGAAATTCAAGAAATGCCTCCCAAAGGAAGACACATGGATGTGTACAGAATCATTCCCAACATCATTTGTCACTAAGGAAAAAGAAGTGAAAACACAGTGCAATGCGATGACAGAGCAACTAAAGCAGCTATAATTAACACAGCCAATATTAAATATTGAGTATGTGAAGAGATGAAGACCTCATATCTTGCTGATACAATTTCTCAAAGGGATCCAACCTTTTGCAAAACATTTGTGACATTTACTTTAAATGTACAAAAAAATAACAGCCTGCAAACCTCCCATGCTTATCATTTTTCCCTGTCTTTCCTCATAGTAGTTAAAACATTTAATTATACATTTGTGTTAGGTTGTTAAGGCTACCTTAAGTCTAACTTTCCGCTTAAATAACAGGGATTTATTCCCTTACATTTCTGGCAGCTAGAAATCCAAAATCGATGACTGTGCAGGGCAGTTTTATTCCATGACATATTCCTGGCATGTTGATCTTCATGTTATCTTTGTGTCTTCATAGGAACTTCCCTTTGTGCATGCCTGAGATGTAAGTTCCTGTATAGCAGTAAGCAGGGGCAGTTATACTGGACTGATGATGTCCATGATGGGACTTCATTTAATGTTAACTATACGACTAAAGACTATCTCCATATACAGTTCTATTCTGTGACCTTAGTGTTCATACATTAAAGATTATGACTGAAAGGAACTAAAAAATAAAGAAACACAGGGACAAAAATTCAACACGTGGTGACAACCTATTATTCACTAAAAAAGACACAATGAGGGGTAGAGTGTAAAAGTCTCTTACTGCTCCTGTACAAAGTGGAGTTCACATCTCAGCTGTTCAGAGAATTGGGTGTCTCACAATGCCGGACCTAACAGTCCAGGTTATCCAGCAAGCTATTCTGGCCTCTGCAGTCTCCCTCACTTGTATCCACTTACACACATTAGCACACATTTGCAAAGAATTAAAATAAAATAAAGCGTCCAGGCCTTAGTGGTGCATGCTTCAATCCTAGCTTTTACTTGGGAGCCAAAGGCAGGTGGATTTCTGTGAGTACCAAGTTTTGTTTTTTTTTTCTTAATTTTTATTTATTTACTGTATGTGTATGCATGCTATGTCTGCATGTAGGTTGTGTCACTCCGTGTCGTGCGATGCCGACGGTGAGTCAGAAGAGGGTCGTCGGATTCCCTCTGGAACTGGAGTTCTCCTGGAATGACCAGAGGCTCTCGGCACTTGGTTCTCGGCGCCATGTGTGGGTGCTGGGGATACATGCCCGGTCCTCTGTAAGAGCGCGCGCTGCTCTTAACTCTTAGGCAACATCTCCAGCCCCTTGAGTCCAAGTTAAACACTGGTCTAATAGAGAGCTTCGGGACAGTGGGACTTACAGGGAAAACCCTGTCTCCACATATAGAACCAAATAAAAATAAAATAAAATAAAATAAATAAAATAAAATAAATAAATAAAATAAAATAAAATAAAACCTTCAAAAGAGAAAATAACGGAATGTAAAAGAAGACAATAGTGTATCTATAACATCAATAATTATTCTGAAATAGTAAGCCATTAAAGAATAAGAATGATAATCATGTACATCACATTGAGGAAAAGAACTTGTACTAAAACATACTGCATGATTCATTTTTATGAAGACTACTGTTGTAATCTTTCCTTTCGTGCTGAACAGGAACCAAGCAGCCCTGCTAAGGAGGATGAGGAGACAAAGCACCGCTGTGGGGAGCTGGTCCTCTTGGTGCAGATGTAGACCATCCAGCTACTTCCCTTAGTCCAGCCTAAGTGATAACTCCAACTTAGGCTATTAGCTTGGACCCATGAGACATGTGTTGCACTCTTGGCCATGACTTTCAACCTGCCCAGAGCTGCCGGGGTTACAGGGAATTTCACTCACAATGCCAGCTACCCAGGTTGGTGACCCACAAAGGAATCTCCTTCCAACACACTGGCCACCTGAATGAAATGCAGGTTTACCTTAGCCTGTATGCACGGATGCAATACTTGATAAAAAATAAACGGCCGGAAATTCCGTGATGTTGTTATTATGGAATTCAAATTTTATTCCTTGCTACAGCCTGCTTTTATAAAATAATGATGGTAAATTCCGAGGCAAACCCATAGGCCCTTCAATTCCACGCCACTGCACATCTTTGCTCCACACTGGTGAATGACCATGCTGCTTGTTCCTTCTTGGGGCGGAGCCAGACTCTTGGCCCTGTGGAGCCCTGAGGCATTCCAGCTGGAAAGCTAGTCTGCAATTCAAGCTGAGTTTCCCACAGACGACCTAAACTAGGTACAATTATGATTTATGGAAATATTAGAAACGTGGCAATTCTCTAGTTGCTCTTCAAATGGCTGGCAAGCCCTGACAATGTGGAGGAGTCAAAAACATTTTCACAAGTAGGATAGAGCCCTGGTCAGCCAAGTGTTTTGAAATCTCAATTTTAAATTTCAATTAATTGTCTCAAACCAGTGTTACATAAATATAGTTTTTCAAACATAACATTTATGGTATAAAATGGAAATCCTGGCTTGACCTATTTGGTAACGATGATCATGCCGCAGTGCCCATGGAAATATCAGGGCAAAACAAACAAGGAATCAAAGAATTCTGTAAACCAGAGGGGAGTTAGTGAGATAACCACACACCTAACCCAGCTGCCAAATCAGCTTAGGGACCCCATGTTGTGTTTCATGTGAAGAGGATAGGGGAAAAAGAAAATCTTTTGGGTACCTTAAGGGTTACACATGAAAGCTGGAACGAGTTTGAATTGATAGTGTACTCAAAAGTTTAATTCATAAGCAGACTGTTGCTATTTACTCTTGGATTTTTGGAAAATTGTTGTTTGTGTGGCTACACAGACATCACACTACCACCTGGTGCGAATTTAAAAAGACTTGAATTATCTTTGTCGATAAAAAGGGAGGGTGGGACAATGTTCTCACATTTTTCATTAATGTAGCTTATTGATGGTTTACAGGGTTAAGTTATTACATCACTACTGTGATTGAAAATTTGTGGCATTTATCCACATCCCAAATTGTTAATGAAAAAAGCCACAAACTTCATCTCAAGGGAATAAAAAGTTAGGTTATTCTGGAGGTAAATATGAGTGACCACGAGGAAGGAGCACAGTTTCACGGTACACCAATTCCCATGTAACAATGTGGTAACCATTTCATAAAGTTTTTATTAGTAATCGCAAAACGCAAGCCCATAGATCAAAACACTTTAAATACATGGTTGGATGAGACAAAGAGGAGACTTCTAGTTAGCAAAGTGAGGAGAAATTCTGCTACCAGCTGCCATCTGACAGGCTTCTTAGCGCTTGGGTTGTTGGAAGATGGTGGTCTGCTAAATCCATATATTCCAAGAGGTTTGTAATCTGTTAGTCACACAAGTTAAAGCAGAGAAACAGGGTGCACTCAAGGAATGGCTATTTGTGTGTTAAAAATGATCTGAAGATAAATGATAATTAGGGTCTGGACCTGCAACATTCCAAATTTTCCACTTCTAAGCAGTTCTAAGCAGCATTGCTGACAGTTCCGTTTGCTGAGCCGGGCATTTACTGGGACTTTATGCATTCACAAAACAAAGACACTATGGGACGTGCAATGGTGTGAGTATAGCTCCAACCATTAAGCCAAATGAGATTACCTGAAGAGTAGCAAACACAGTTTCTAGGGTGCATGGATTAGAGGGATTAATGAGTAGAATTGATTTCAGTGCTCATTTTCTTTTCCCTTTCAATGATGTATGCTACCAGGTGATAATATATAAATTAATTTAAAAAGGTTGTGTAGAATTCAGCATCACGAACTGGATAAGCCAAACAGAAAAATGAACAGACAATTCCCACAAATGACTGATTAGCAAATATGTAACTAATGTGATTTCACATGTAAACAAGCAGACCCAGTTCTCACAGGTGGAAGCCAAGTCATGACTCCATCTGTTCTCACGACTGCTATCGTAAGAAAATATTTTTTCTCTAAAAGTCAAATATCACAGCATTTACAAATACATTTGAAAATTACATAAGGACGTCACAGTCTGATCCAAACCATGTATTGCTAAGATTCTGTTACTGATTAATTTTTTTCCCAGGGATTTGATGAATACAATTATGCATAAACCTCATCATCAAAGCATATTAATGGTAGAAAATGGATAAAACACATGAAATTTGAGTGAAGGGAAATGCTTCCATTCCCTGAATTGCGCGTTGATACTTAATGTACAGCAGTTTTAAATAACTTAATTACTAGTATTTTTGTTAGTATTAAAATTAAAATCATAAATTAAAATTGACTAAGAATTTCTACTTAACCTCATATCTTTCCTAAAGCAATGTTGCCCTTGATTAATTTTGAATTTGAATTAATACTGGTTAACTCTCACTTAGATGAAAAAATACATTCAAAATGGATTATATGGAAAAACATGGAAAACTGAATATAGAATCATCATTATCCTACTCATTTCTTCTTCAACAATTTTATCTTATTCACTGGAATGTATAAATAAATTGCTATATATCACCAAATCTTATAACTACAACCAGCTATGCCACTTTTGCATATATTCCAAAGATAAAAATTAGACCAATTGGTTATCTACACTCCCATGTTTATTAAAGCAGTACCCACCAGAGTTAAGGTGTGAAATCAACCCACAAAATATTGATCAGTAGGTGAAGGGAGGAAGATCTCGTTCCATGTATTTTCACTCGCCTCCTATTTCAGAGGACAAACAATGCCATTTATTTTCCCCAGGTCGCACACTGATATTAGCTCTACGAAACTCTCTTACGTGGCCTCCCTTCTGGGATTCCCACTCTCCTTTTCTGTCTCATATGTTAGAACTATACAAGTCTATCTAAGTGAAAATAATAATCCCTAGATACAAGGAAGGGGGACTAGAGTTAAGAATGGAGAGAAGATGCTTAGTGCTCCCAAAATAGTAAGATAGATGGACCAAGTTCCAGTAATCCAAAGTGTTGCAGGCAGACCACACTTCATAGGGGCAGTATATTGTATGAATAATCTAATAAAGGATTCTAAGACTACAAAAGAATAAAGAAAAAAATGATGTTATTACTTATCCTGAAGTGAGAAACTACATTTATTTACACCTTGTATTGACCTGACATATTATCTTCCATTTAAATATTGAGCCATTCCTTATAGTTGTAAAAATTCTCAAGAAAATTCCAACTATGCCATTAAGCATTGTATATCTGTATCCAATTACCACACTGCCCCATGAACATGAATACCTAAATTGATAACAGTAATTAAATTTACCATTTAGAAAATAGACATTTTATAGGTACTTGATTAGAAGACATTGCTCACTTAGATACATTCTAGTATAAAATCTCACTAATTATATGGGCAATTAACAATTTCTCAATTGATTATTAATAGTTAATCATAATAAACTGTGATTTTTCATGCAGGGGTAGTTGATAAATGAATATAACTCGGCTTTCAATTCGCATTTCTACTTGCACCATATTTCCTGAGCCCTTCTTAGCAAAACTATACCTGCCTGAGATTTTATCAGGCTAGCCAAGTAAGAAGTAAGTTTCCCACAGCTTTAGGGATTCAAGCAAATTTGCACTGTGTACTTCTGAGATACTGAGCAGCCCAGGTGGCAGCCTCCTGGGCAATGGATTGGATGGCAGCCCGGAGTCGCACGACAGTTCAGAGAGACTTCCAGTTCTTTATAAGGAGTAGCCAACAAAAACTCGACCTGTTTCTGTAGAAGGGGTTGCATGCAGGCATCTTCTTGGCTTATGTTTAGCAATGGTAAAAACAGGGTCTGCCCTCCTTCAACAGGCAAACATGCTATATCTCTGTCTTCCACAATGCTCCTGCTCTTCACATCCTCAGAAGACAGACCAGAAACAAAGGAAGCCTGTGCCTCTGCTCAGAAGAGAAACAGAAACGGTAAGAAATCTGTGTAACCTTCTATCAAAAGGCCTCATTTTATCAGGTACAATCATTCCATCATAAATCATAACTCATATATACGTTTCATTCCAAACAATTAGATATGAGATGAATCTTAAAAACTGTCAAATACATATGAAAGAAATTTCCATTATAAGAAATTTTCTCACAATAGATAGACATAGAGTCTCTAAAGCTGCTTTTTCCAATTTGTATGAAATATATCTTTTACAAATATATCTATATATGTTTAAATGCTTGCTACTGGAAATACATAAAAATTATATAAGCTGTTTCATGTTTATGTTATTTATTTTTCAAGACGTTCTGTGTCATTAGACCACTCATATTATCCTGCCCCCACCAATACATAACTATAAATATTATATATATATACTATATATAATAATTAATCATATCATACCTCCAGATATAGCTATTAGCTATATATATATATAGATATAGATATATAGATATAGATATAGATATATAGATATAGATATAGATATAGATATAGATATATAGATAGATATAGATAAATATTTGTTTCAGTTTCCATTCTTGTGATAAAATCACTCTGACCAAAAACAACTTAAGGATAAAGGGTTTCTTACTGTCCATCATTGAAGGATTAGCAGAGCACAAACTCTGTGCAAAAAAATGGGAAACTGGGGCTGGAGAGATGGCTCAGTGGTTAAGAGTGCCAACTGCTCTTGCAGAGGGCCTGGGTTTGATTCTCAGCACCGACATGGTGACTAAGAACAGTCTTTAACTCCATTGGATTCCCTCTTCTGACCTCCACAGCATTGCACGACATGGGTGCACCAACCTACATGCAGTAAGTACACTCATACACATAAAACTAAATAAATAAAAAATTAAAAAATGGGAAACAAATATTGAGGGGCACAGACCAAGGAGGAACAGTGCTTACTGGCTTGCTCCCCCTTCCCTATGATTAGCCTCCTTTCTAACACAACCAAAGACTCCCCTTTCCTGGGGTGGTACCACCTACACTGGGCCGGACTCTTGCACATCTATTAGCATTTAAATTAAAGTCTCACAGACATGCCCACAGGCCAGTCATGAAAAGGAAATTCCTCAGTTGAGGTTCCTTCTTCCCAGATGTGTCAATTTGACAACCAAACCTATCAAGCCCATCCTCCAAGCAGAGATTCATTGCTATAAAGAAAACTAGGCCACTGGGCGTGGTGCCACAGGCCTTTAATCACAGCACCCTGGAGGCAGAGGCAGGCAGATGTCTGTGAGTTCAAGGGCATCCAGGTGTGCATAGTGAGTTCCAGGACACCTGGGACTACAGGGACACCCTGTCTCAAAAAGACCAAAAAAAATAATAATAATAAATAAATAAATAAATAGGAAAACTAGAAAAGCATATCCTTGTGTTATCACCATCCAGTATAATAAAAGATAGCCACATACAGAGAATAAGGATGGTTTGTCCAGGAGAAAGAGAGAGTCTAATAATCTGTTATTATCATGATTATTCATTTCAGGTGGAAAAAGTGTTTTTTAGTGTGATTTTTACATTCATGTCTTCTCTCTGTGAGCCATGTCTTTTTACATGAATTTTCTAACAAATCAATAATCTGTGAAAGGGTGCTAGAATGAAATTTCTTGTCAGTTTCATCAGTCAAAAATTGGATTTGTAGCTAGGAAATCAATTACAAGTGAACAGGCAAAATCTAAGCTGGACAGACTGAGGCTGTATGCTTTATGATGGAAATGGCAATTTGGAAATCTAACTGAAATGAAACCACTACATGAGATGACATGAAACAATGAGGTGGTTTTGACAAAGCATAGCAGATGGGCCAGTGAGTTGACACAGGGAATAAAGGTATGAGGAGAATTGCTATAGAAAGAGGCTGTGCCTGGAATCTGATGGACTGCTTAGAATGAGAGTGGTGTTGAAAGTTTGGAATGTGGCAAGGTTCCTACCCTGGATTCCTTCAGTGATGAACTGAGACCCAGGATTTGTAAGGGAAAATAAACTCTTTCTTCCCCAAATTGGTATTGGTCAAAGCCTATTGTCACAGCTACTGAAGGCAAATTAGATCATTACCTAAAGACCAGAAGAGTTGTTATTCTTATACGGATTTTTGTCTATTATAGATTTTTTTTTATTGTATTTATTTATTTATTTTTAACAAATCTAGACCCGTGTTCCCGCTCATTCCCCCACCCCGTCAGAGCTTGTGCATTCTGCCAAACATGCTTTCCTATTATAGATTTTTTAAACAATTATTCAGAAGAACAATATGCGGTCATGAAGATTTCCTCAGCTATGACTTGATTAGATGTTAGATCATTTTGTATATGAACTCTATGGGAAATAATAGAACTATAATCAACTCCCAAGAACATAAATAACATGGGACAAAGCAGAAATGATTCAACACAATAAAGGAAAATACAGGAAATATGAAGTACAAGAGAATCCTAAAAAACTCAGCTGTATGTGTTGGCTCACATTTGTAATCAGATATTTGAGATGTTGAGGCAGGAGTATCATGAGTTGGATGCCAGCTCGGGGCTGTATAAAGAGTTCCATTTTAACCTGGACTGCTACGGTCTATCATTTCAAAAAAAGATAGGAATAAATAAGTAATCATTTTCTGTGTCCACTGAAGCCTTGCACTACTGAGAAGGGTTAGAGCTCTCTGCCAGATAAGCCTTCTCTGGTTTCTATATGGGAGTTGACCCTCTCCTACTGATGGATCTTGACTGTCCTACTTCATGTTTCTGTCTATGCTTTCTACTTTGCATTATTTAAAGGAAGTAACTTTCACAACAAACTGTAGATAACATTTTCAGAGGGGAAGGGCCCCCATGAGAGAACTTTAATTTCACCTCTAATACTACCTGATTTTGGGATAAGAGCTGTGTAAATGAGTATTGAGATAACCTACATTATACCATCATATAAACAGTATAGAAAGAAAAGTCAGAAAAACAAAACCATTAAAAAATAAAAAGCAAGTAAAGATAAAGGTTAGAAAAAGCTACCCATGCAAACAGAATAAATGCAGTACTAGAAATATTATGTCTTGTTTCCCTGAAGCCATAACACTATAGCTATAAATTGATTGCCACTAGAAATATTCCCACTGAGCTACCTAATGACTGATAGTCCAACAGAGCTGATCATGTTTTAACTAAAACAACTGTAGGATTAAACAAAGAAAATGGCAATGTCATGAGAATCTAAAATAAATTTTACAAAAATAAAATTATGGCAAGCACACAGTGCTAGCACACAGTGAATGGTTAAACAAATTGAAGTCAATAAATATTGAATAATGTAGTCCACTTCTGAGGACTTGGCTGTGAATACATACACCGGTTTACTTACAGAGAAGCACTGTTCAGTATACAATGCTGGAAAGAATAGCAAGTTTGGTTTCACTGGACTTAAGAAACTCAGACTGGCAAATTACATAGAGAGATTATCTACATAATTGATAGAGAGGTAGATAATAGATAGTAGATGATAGATGATACATAGATAGAAGATAGATGGATAGATTGATTGATAGATAGATGATAGATAAATAGATATAGAAGATAGATGATAGATAGATATAGAAAATAAAGAAGATAGATAGATGATAGATAGATATAGATAGATATATGATGAAAGAAAGAGAAAGAAAAAAGAAAGAAGATAGATAGATAGATACATACATACATACATACATACATACATACATATGAGAAATGTTGGGTCCTGAATGTCAAAGAGGCCAGAGCCAGGCATGGGGGAGTGTCAGTAGTCCAGCATACCTCATGCATGCCTGCCACCCTCTGGCTTCCTTCCCTGAATCCAGGTTCCTGCATGGACACAACCCACTCCTCAACTATATTCCCCCACATAGCAAAATCTACTCTCCCAACAGCCATCTCACCATAAGACACAACCTCAAACAAAAGCTCCTTCCCCTTCCCAAACAGAGGAGAATATAAAAACCCTGAGTCTGTGATCCTCTTGATCCCCCACCAGGTGCCAGGTGGGGCCCTGCCCCTCCTTTCCCTGGGCTGTGTGGTGGATGCCCTCTTAGGTTTCCAGTCTAATAAATATTCTTGCTCTGTAGAAGTTTGTTTCTCTGCCTCCCTCATACTTTCTATTTCTGTATAATATGCATATCATCTCGCATAATATAATACATTACAAATGTTAAATACAATATATGTAAAACTATACAATAGTTTATTTTATATCTAACATCATATTTTTCTAATGTAATCAATGAAAAAATAATCAACCATCACTTCCTTATGTTCCAACTGTGCCTTTAAAAAACCTGAACTTGGTGTGCAGAGGGATCTGGGAGCTAGGAGCTGAGGTTTGAACACAGAATGCTGCCCAAGCAGCTGAGGATGGATTGTGTGCTGCACCACCAGCTGGGAGTGTGTGCAGACCTGCGGGTCAGCCCAGAGGGCTCTGGGAGCTAAGAGCTGAGGTTTGAATACAGAGTGCTGCCCGAGAAACTAGGGGTAGATTTTGTGCTGCCTAAGCAGCTAGGAGCAGAGGGTACAAGACCCCCCCCCCGCCAACAGGAACTCAGGAGAGAGTGGCTGGCAGCAGAGGGAACACAGTGTTCAGAAGGTGTCATCCGGGTTGTTTCCCACCCAGATCATACAGACCAAAAAGGGAAGCATGAACTATACCTTCCAATATATAACCAAATTTGAAACCCTAAAACCTAGACAAGTTAACTCTCGATACATAAGGAGAATACAACAAAGACACCCGAAGGATTCAAGGAAAGCAATTCTTCAACAAGGTGAAGAGACATTCAAGATTCGCACAGAATACAGGCAAAAGGCTAACCACATGCCAAGAGCACAACGAAAGAACAATATGGGAAAAGCACAGAATAACTCCACACCAAACTGTAAGGAGCCAGCAGAGGTTTCCTACAATGGGATATCCCTTGTGTTAACCCAGGACACTGATTCTAGAATAACAATCAGAGACATATTCAAAGAAATCATAGAACTAAGGAGAGAGAATGTAAAATGCAGAAAGGACCTAGAGAGAGACAGGGACAAACTTTGGAAAGAACTAAAAGGAGAAAACGGCAGACTCCTGAAAGAACTAGAGGGACAAAATGACAAATTCCTGAAGGAAGTGGAAACACTGAAAAGATCCCATGCCAAAATGAAAAAGGCAACCAAAGAGCAAAACAAGGAGCTACAAGAAAAGATTTAAAAGCTCCAAAAGGAAGTGGAAATAATAAAGAAAGCACAGGAAGAAATGAAAAAGGAAATTCAACACTCATCCAATCAAAATGAAAGAATGGGAAAAAATCTCACAAGCAAAATGGGGGAAGCAGAAAAAAAGAATATCAGACCTAGAAGATAACACAGAGCAACTAAAAAGCTCAAGTAAAGACTATGAAAAATTAAAAAAATACACAAGAGTGGAAAAACCAGGAAATGTAGGATACTATGAAAGGATCCAACCTCCACATCATAGGAAGAGAGGAAAGAGAAGAATCCCAAGAGAATGATATTGATCACATTGTCAACAGAATAATAGATGAAAATTTCCCCAAATTAAAAAAAGACAAACCCATAAAAATATAAGAAGCATGTAGAACACCAAATAGACTGTACCAGAAAAGAAACTCCCCAGCCATATCATAGTTAAAATGCTAAATGCCCAAAACAAAGACAAAATTCTGAAAGCCACAAGAGAAAAACAACAAGTTACATATAAGGGGAAACCTATCAGAATTACAGCTGACTTTTCAGCGCAAACTATGAAAGCAAGAAGAACATGGACTAAAACATTCCCAGTACTAAACGACTATGAATGCCAACCCAGGTTACTATACCCAGCAAAAATTTCAGTTCTAGTTTAAGAAAAGAGAAAAATCTTCCATGACATAAACAAGATGAAAGAATACATGTCTGGGAAACCAACCCTTCAGGGAATACTTGAAGCAGTTCAAAGGACAGAGGAGAGGAGCAACTACTCCCAGGCAACTTGAAAGAGAAATTAATAAAAACAGAAATGTAGAAGTAGAAACCTACACAAAAAATGCAAATGGATAATAAGGTAAAAGGAAGTAACACATATCTCTCAAATATAACTTTAAATATTAATGGACTAAACTCCCCAATCAAAAGACATAGACTGGGAGAATGGATTAGAAAACAGTATCCATCAATACGCTGTCTACAAGAAACCCATCTCCCCCTTACGAATAGGTATCAACTTTAAGGATGGAAAAAAATATTCCAAGCAATGGTACCAAAAAGAAAGCAGAAGTTGCTATGTTAGTATCAGATAAAATAGACCTCAAAGTAGAAGCAATTAGAAGAGACGAAGAGGGCCATTATATCCTTATCAAAAGGAAAATTAACCATGAAGACTTCACAATCATGAATATATATGCACCAAACTCCTGTGCCCTGACTTTCTAAATACAACTCTACAGGACCTCAAGGCACAGATTAACCACAACACACTCATAGTAGGGGACTTCAATACCCCACTGAGTCCTTTGAACAGATCAACCTGACAAAGAATAAACAGAAAGACATCTGAACTGAATAATACAATAAAGGAAATGGACCTCACAGACATCTTCCCAATATTCCACCCAAGCACCAGAGAATCTACTTTCTACTCAGCACCCCATGGAACATTCTCCAAAACTGACCACATACTTGGACACAGAAAAAACCTCAAAAAATACAAAAATATTGAAATAATTTCATGCATTCTATCAAACCATAGTGCAATAAAGCTCAATATCAACACCAGCATAAGCCCTGTTACCTACATGGACACATGGAGACTAAACAACACATTCCTGAATAGTGAATGGGTCAAGGAGGAAATAAAGAAAGAAATAAATGCATTCCTGGAACTAAATGACAAAGTCAGTACAACACAACCAAACCTATGGGAAACTTTAAAAGCAGTCCTAAGAGGAAAGTTTATAGCCATGGGTGCCTATATTTAAGAAAAAACAAAAACAAAAAAACAGAAAGAACACAGATAAATGAGCTAACACTGCAGGTAAAAACACTTGAATGACAACAACAAACAAACCCAAAGGCAACAGAAAAGAAGAAATAACAAAAATCAGAGCAAAAATTAATGAAATAGAAACAAAAAATAAATACAAAAAATCAATGAATCTAAAAATTGGTTCTTTGAGAGAATAAAGAAGATAAACAGACCCCTAGCCCAGTTAACCAAAAGAAAGAAAGAGCAACTCCAAATCAATAGAATTCATGATGAAAGGGGAAATATCACAACAGACAGTGAAAAGATCCAGACAATCATATAGGAATACTTCAAAAACCTATACTCTACTAAATTTGAAAATCTAATAGAGATAGATAAATATCTGCAATCTGGGGAATCACCAAAGCTAAACCCAGAGGATACTGACAGCTTATACAGACCCATAATATATGAAGAACCTGAAAATGTAATAAGAGAACTTCCAACTAAAAAAAGCCCATGTCCAGATGGTTTCAGAGCAGAATTCTATAAAACATTTAAAGAGGACTTACAACCATTATTACTCAAACTGTTCAGAAGGATACAAGCAGAGGGAAATCTCCCAAATTCCTTCTATGAAACTAGCATCACTCTAATACTAAAACTAAGCAAGGATGCAACCAAAAAAGAGAACTACAGGCCCTTCTCATTAATGAACTCAGATGCAAAAATTCTCAACAAAATACTTGCAAACCGTATACAGACACACATCAAAAAGATCATTCACCATGATCAAGTTGGATTCATATCAGAGATGCAGGGATGGTTCAACATACATAAATCAGTAAATATCATAAAACACGTAAGTGGACTGAAGGACAAAAACAATATGATCATCCCAATTGATGTAGATTAAGCCTTTGACAAAACCCAGTATCCTTTCATGATTAAAGTATTACAGGGAATTGGACTGGAAGGATCATTCCTCAACATAATCAAAGCCATATATAAGAAACCCACAGCCACCATCATATTAAATGGAGAAAATTTAGCCTTCTAACTTTTCTCTAACTTTTCTAACATAAAGGTAGGGACCTGACAAGGCTGCCCCTTGTCACCTCTTCAATATAGTGCTTGAAACACTGGCTAGGGCAATAAGGCAAGAAAAGGAAATTAAATGAATACTAATTGGAAAATAGGAAGTATCCCTTTATGCAGGCCGTATGATAGTTTACCTAAGGGATGATAAAAACTCCACCAGAAAATTCCTAGAAATGATTAAGAGTTTCAATAAATTGGCAGAATAGAAAATTAACCTAGAAAAGTCAGTAGCCTTTCTTTACACCAACAACAAGCAACTGAAGAAGGAATACAAGGAGACCTTGTAAATCACAATAGCCTCAAAAACAATAAAATACCTAGGACAAACCTAACAAAAACCACCAAAGATTTCTACAACAAAAATTATAAACTCATGAAGAAGGAGATAGAAGAAGACTTCAGAAGATGGAAAGACCTCCCATGCTCATGGACTGGAAAAATTAATATAGTAAAAATGTCCATACTACCCAAATTAATATACAGATTCAAAGCAATCCCAATTAAAATTCCAAGGTCATTCTTCACAGGCTTGGAAAAAATATTCTTAAATTCATATGGAATGACAATAGATCCCAAATAGCCAAAGCAACCCTAGCAAAAAGAGCAATACAAGGGAGATTTCAATACAGGACATCAAACTATACTACAGGGCTATAGTCATAAAAACAGCCTGGTACTGGCACAAAAACAAACCTGTAGACCAATGGAAAAAAACTGAAGATCCAAACTTGAGCACATACAATTTCACCCACCTCATATTTGACAAGGGGGCCAAAAAGAATCAATGGAGGAAAGACAGCATCTTCAGCAAATGGTGTTGGCAAAACTGGATCACCACTTGTAGAAGAATAAAATTAAATCCCCACCTCTCACCATGTACAAAAATCAACTCCAAATGGATCAAAGACCTCAATGTGAAACCCACAACTCTGAAGGTGATAGATGAAAAAGTTGGAGGCAACTTAAGACATAGGTGGAGGAAAAAACTTTCTAAATCAGAAAGCAGCTGCACAGGAAATAAGGTCGACAATTGACAAGTGGGACCTTATTAAACTCAAAAGTTTCTGTACAGCAAAAGAATCAGGGAAATGAAGAGAAAACCTAAAGAGTGTGAGGAAACATTCACTGCAGATACATCTGACAGAGCATTAACTTCCAGAATATATAAATTATTCAAAAAACAAAGAAGAAAACAAATGACTCTCTCAAAAGATGGAGTAAAGAACTGAGCAGAGACTTCACAAGGGAGGAAATAGAGAAGGCTGAGAAACATCTTAAAAAGTGTTCAGCTGCTGGGCATAGTGGCACACACCTTTAATCCTAGCATTGGGAGGCAGAGGCAGGTGGATCTTTGTGAGTTCAATGCCAGTCTGGTCTACAGAATGAGTTCCAGGACAGGGGCTACAGGGAGACCTTGGCTCGAAAAGACCAAAAAAATAAAAATAAAAAAAAAAGTGTTCAACATCCCTAATAATTAAGGAAATGCAAATTAAAACCACTTTAAGATATCATCTCACCCCGATAAGGCTGGCAAGGATCAAGAAAACAAATGATACTAAATGCTGGAGAGAGTGTCGGGAAAGGAGAACACTGGTGGAAATGCAAACTTGTCCAACCACTATGGAAAACAGTACAGAGAACTCTTAAAAAACTCAAAATGAGCCTACCAACTCACCCAGCCATACCACTTCTTAAAATATATCCATCAGACTCTTCCTACCACAGAGATACATGTACATCCATGTTTATTGCAGCTTTCTTCACAATAGGGAAGTTCTGGAACCAACCCAAATGCCCTTCAAATGATGAGTGGATAGAGAAAATGTGGTACATCTACTCAATGGAGTTCTATGCAGAGGTTCAAGGCCAGCCTGGTCTACAGAGTGAATTCCAGGACAGCCAGAGCTACAGGAAGACCCTGTCTCAAAAAGATCAAATTAAAAAAAAAAAAAAGACAAGATCATAAAATTACAAGTAAATGGGTGGAACTAGAAGATTTTATGTTAAGTTAAGTAACACAATCCCAGAAAAGCAAATGACAAATGGTAACCCTTATCTGTGGATGCTAGTACCAAGTACCTAGTGGTAAGACAAACTGAACAACATTAATGTTATATTCCTCATGATCCAAAGACAACTGTACTTTTGCAATGTGAATCCCTAAACAGGTTCTAGAGCTGACCTAACATTTATTTTCAGTTTATGGGTTTATGGTACATGATGGAGGGTGTGTGTGAATCTTTTAGAGTAATATGAGATTAAAATGGAAAGATGCAAATCAAGAAATATGATATGGAAATAACATACAGTTTGTTCCCAAAGATACAATCTTAATATAGGTGTAATAGGCTGGTGCAACTTAGCCTTTCTGGGTACATAGGGACCATACTTAATGCCCATATCAATTTGGCCAAGGGACCTAAGGGATAACTTTGTTCCTTGCCCTCAGAGGTCAACCAAGTCTTAGGGGATTATGCATGGGGGCATCTCTTGAAATGTTCTGCAAATGTGGGTCACCAGTCTTCCTGTTTAGGGAGGTCTTGGAGAACCACTGATGGGACCTCAGCCAGTGTCCAATCTATAAAGAGGAAAGTCTACTCATGCTTTAGAATAGGAACACTGGTTTAGCAAGACCTGACTTTTTCCTGGAGTATATGGAACTGGTAAATGAAAAGCTGAAAGGAGCAAGGGGCTTCCATCCTCCTCCCCCCAAAAATCCCCGAGAGATCCTCAACTGACCTTGAGAAAGCAAAAACCTTAGTTAATCTGGGCTAAGTGTGTGGCCTTAAGCATCCAAAAGGAAAGTACAACCAGATATAAATAATTAGTAAGACGAGAGAAACTGTACTGCAGACATAGAACTTGAGATCTTAGTAAAAAGAAAAAAAGAATAAAGAGAGAGTACTGTTGTTTGGCCTATCTCCAATTCTTATTGGCAAGTGCGTCCACTCTGTGGCTGCCACTGATTTTGGCACTCCTCAAATACATGAGACAGAGCTTTTTGACCTTCCAATATGGACTGAGGACTCATGTCTCTCCAAGAATCCTCCAAACCTTCAATGCCAGATGGGGACTACTGAGATACCCCTTATCTGTTTAGACCACAAGGGGTCTAAACAGATAAGGGGATGTCAGCCTCTCAGAAATATAGACTGCCATTGTTGGCCAACTGGGCTGTAACATGAGGCCAAGTAGGGGTAATCAAGACAGGACCATGCTTACTGGACTCATTTGGGGGACCTTAGGAGGGAAAGACCCCAATGTGGAGCAAAAGTGCAGAATCGATGTTGTTTGGGGTTGCCAAGGAGGAACCGCAAAGCACTTAAGGAAAACATGACATCTTTTAGGAAAAAAAAAAATCCTCCACTCAGGTGTGTGTATGGATGTCATGCATGTATGTTATATATGATTATATATATATAGATATAAATATATATATTTAAACTATTGTATATATGTTTATATTATATATAATGCAATAAAAAGTTTAAAAAACAACAAAAAGAACTGAAAAAAACTCTGGAAAGACTCAGAAAAAGATGCAGGTCATGTATGGCAGGGTGCAGGCACTTGGGTGGGTTGGAAAGGGAAGCAACTCTAGATTCGAATGAGGAATTATGTATTACCTATGGAAAAAGTTTAATAATAATAATAATAATAATAAAAGAAACCTGTACTTTTTATCCTATGCATTCTGCATTGTCATTTGGCCATTTTTTACTATTGAGTTTCTGTAAAAATAAAGTAGAATCAAGGACAATTCTTTTAAAATGCATCAAAGTTGTGTTCAAGATTAACCCTTGTCCTTTGGTTGGCAAGCGTACAGATGGCCTCTGGAATACCAGAGAGTGTTACCAAAGGCCACTAAACCAATAAAGCAAATATGGGTCTCTTTGAGTCAAGCAAGACTCCTCTGTCAGCACCAGCTACACCTCACTGCCTGGAAATACTGGCAGCAGAGGCAGCCTATGACTGTATATCCCAAATCATAATTGGCTATTGGCTATCTCCTTGGAGGAATAACCCAGGCTGATGCCACAAGCTTACATCCTCTAATGGTTAGGAGATGTTATAAGCCACAGTAAGACCCTGTCATATTTAACAGAAAAAAATGTAATTCATGGATTAACATACCATCCAAACATCTGTGTCTATACCAAAGTAACCTACCATAACTATTAGCACTGTTTACCTATATATCTAATTGCCTGTGCTTCATTAGTAGGATCGAAAGGTTATTCCTGGACAAACTGTCAGCCCATGAAAGGAAACAGCCAGAATTGACCAGAGTCCAATTCAACAGCTCCAGAAAAAGTAGACTATTTTGCCTCTCATCCACCTGTGCCCCTTTTCTAAGCCTAGGGAACAATCTGCAGAAGAGGGGGCGTGGTAGAATGTAAGGGCTGCGATTGGGGTGAATGGAAACTACAGCAATATAGTAGTCTGGACACTCATTTGATCAACTTGATTGAACATACAAGACCCCCCCCCCCCCGCTGGATGGTGGGACCCATGGGCTGTGTGGGTTTGGCACAACTGCTGCCAAATTGGTTTTACTGAAGGATGCTTGTACTCCTAAATTATCACTTATGCTATACAAAAATGCCAAAAAAAAAAAAAACTGAGAGAAAGATGCAGGACAGTTATGGCAGAATGCATGATCTGGGATGGGGTGGGGTGGGGTGGAGGGAAGGGAAAGGGAAATATGCCTGAATTGAATTGGAAAATGATGTATGAAATATACAAAGCATCAATAAAAAAAAAGATTAACCCTTGTCCTTCAGTTGGCTTTGAATAGTACTTAAATAATCTGAAAATATCTAGTTCAGTGGGTAAGAAACCCAATAGTAACTGAGGTCCTACTGCTGACCAATAGCTGCAAGCAGTAGGAAACTCGAGATGCTGGGGAGCCTTCCCAGGCCATCAGTGAATGGACGCACACACACGGCCCTTGGAGAATACAATTTTGACTCCATCAAGCTTAAAAAAAGTGAGAGTACTTGAAATTAGGCAGGCAGGGAGCAGTAAAGCAGGATGCAGAAAATGGAGGGAGTCTAAATATCACCAAATATATTTTATGAAACTCATAAAATTCGGTAAGAAATATAAAAAAGAAAAATGTGCATATATGAAAAATGTGTTCAAGTTCAAAGCTTACGTGTAAACCACACTGTTGCTATTCAAGGTCCAACCATGCAATTTGTTCTGCAGACTGGCCCACTCACAGGCTCATGCCTGTTTTTACTAATGAAAAGGTGTAACACATGGAATGTCAATTTTGCTTTACATTAAAATGTTATCCAAACAACTTTATTTAAGTAAGACAATTTGGGCCAGGAGATAGTGAGTGCAATCCCCAGAACTCAGTTAAAGAGAGCCAGGAATGATGGGTTACATTTGAAGTCCCAGTGTTGGGAAGAGGGAGGATAGGAAGGTTTTCAGTACTAGCCTAGAATAACTGGAGAGCTCCAGAAGGATGAGGGAAACTGTCTCAATGAAAGGGTGATAAAATCTTTTTTATGACTATTTCCAGCTGGAGGCACACACTTCAGGCAACACTCTTGATGTGGGTATCTTTTGAAAGTGAAAAGGAAAGCAAAAAAGGGAAAGAGAGGAAATATTTTCAGGGTGGAAGTTCAACCATTTGTTATTCAAAAACAAACTCTGTGGAGATGGAATTTGGAATAAGACAGAAGCACATGTTAAAATATGGATTGCATTGACCTAAAATACAATAATTAATTCTATATCAATTTCTGATCCAATGAAAGTTTAATTTATCAAGATAAACAACTTGCTTATGAATTGAAAAAGAAATAAAAGGGATCATTAGTAGTCTTTTTAAAAGACTTAGCCTTTTCAATTATAAACCTTAAACTCTAGGAATGAGATTTGTCTTTATGACTAATAAATCTCTGTGAAAATTAGATCATTTACAATTTCTATATCAATAAAACTGAAGGAGGAAATAATTGTATCAGTTGATACAGCATTAAAAATAGATTCATGAAAAATGATTTTACTCTCTGGAATATATTTTTTAAAAGTTTAGAAAACTGAGTAATGTTGCTTGTTTCAAAGTGCCTTTTATATTTATCTCTATATTAAAATAAATAAATGAACTTGTCATCATTCACATGTATAAGGGAACCTAAGACNGAGTGATGTGGGAGGGCCCAGCCTATTGTGAGTGGGCAGGTTGTTGTGTGTTATATCAGATGGTAGGTTGAGTATGGGCTGGGGGAGCAAGCCAGTAAGCAGCATTCCTCCATGGCCTATGCTTCAGCTCCTGCTTCCAGGTTCCTGCCCTGAGTTCCTACCTTGGGCTCTCTCAGTGATGAACTGTGACCCAGAAGATGTGAGCTGAATAAACCCTTTCCTCCCCAAGTTGATAGTGGTCAGTGTGTTTTGTCACAGCAATTTAAGACAAACTAGAACACCTTTCTTATTTTTATTTTTCAATTTTATGTGTATGAGTGTATTTCCTGCATGCATGCAAGCGTACTCATGTCCTACAATGCCCGTGAACATCAGAAGAGGGAATCAGATCCTCTGGAACTGGATGTTAGCTGATAATCGAAACCAGGTCCTCTGCAAGACCAGCCAGTGTTCTTAACTTTGAGCATCTTTACACCTGCATTTGATTATTATTATTATTATTATTATTATTATATTATTTTGGTATTTTTGAGGCAGGCTCTCCCTTTTAGTCCCAGCTGTCCTGGAGCTTGCTCTGTAGACCAGGCTGGCCTTGAACTCACAGAGATCCACCTACCTCTAACTCCGGAGTGCTGGGATTAAAGGCACCACCATGCCTTGCTCACATTTTATTATTTTTAAGAAGATATTCAAACAAAAATTTGGAGGTCACTTTCCTGCTTGGTTAGCTTCTCTATTGCTATGATAAAAACCAATGTAAGGAAGAAAGGGTTTCTTTGGGTTACAACTCAGTCCATCAAGTGAAGCTAAGGCAGGAAGCTGGAACACAGACCACGGAGGTATGCTGTTGACTAGCTTGCTCCCTGGATAGTGGTCAGCCTGCATTCTTATATCACATAGGACCACTTGCTCAGGGGTGGCACTGCCTACAGTGGGCTGGGCCTGCCCATGTGACTCAACAATAAAAAAAAGCACCACAAGCCAATCCAATGGAGGAAATTCTTCAGGAGAGGCCCTCTACCCAGGTGTGTCACGTTGGCAAATGAAGCTGTCTAGACATGTCCCCTTAACAAAGAAATTCTGGATAAGTCAAGGAATTCAAGAGAAAAAAAACTATAAATTTTAAAATTATAACTATATTAATACCCTTCACAGTTAAGGAAGGGAGATCGCACAAAGGAAAATTAACAGAAATAAAGTTGAGAACAAAGAAGTGAAGGGGAAATTAATGTTAGAAGACAAACGCAAAGACTTTCAAATCAATAACGGTCTTCTAGAAATCCAACATAACAATTTAAACACCTAAGAAAATCATAGGCAGAACCAAGAGCAAGGATTTCACAGAAGTGGCCTCTGGAGCTGCCAATGAGGGGCTGTTATTGATTTCAAAGTCTTTGCAATTGAGAACACTTGCTGGGGAGCTGGAGGGATGGCCTAGCGGTTAAGAGCGCCGACCGCTCTTGCAGAGGACCCGGGTTCGATCCCCAGCACACACATGGCAGCAGAGAACCGTCTTCAACTCCAGTTCCAGGGGAATCCTACACCCTTTTCTGACCTCCGTGGCATTGCATGACACGGGTTTACAGACCTACATGCAGACAGTACATTCATACACATACGAAAATAAATTAAAAAAAAAAATTAAGAGCCTTTGCTGTTCTTGCAAGGGACTTGAGTTTGGTTTCTAGTACCCATGAAACCAGCTCACAACACCTTGTAACTCCAGCTCTAGGGGTTCTGACAGCTTCTTCTAACACTTGTGGCTGCCCAAAACACAAAGACAGACACATGTACACAAAATTGAAAATTTTAAGAAATCTTTAAAAAATTTGTCAGTTAACATACGGTTTTCTTTATTTCATATTAATCAGGAAATAGAAACCAAAAGAAACATTTTTATGATAATCTTGGCAAAAGTGATAAATAATAATTGTAAGTAAACAAATTATAGAACATATAAATGGGCCTCAAATTAAATGTATTTCATGTTTTTAACTTTTAATGAAAACAATGTAGCCATTTACATATATTCCATTTATATAAAGTTCAAATCGGGGAAACATCTAACCTTTACATTCATTAGTCTTATGTTTAACTATATCATAACAAAATCAAGAAGTCAGTCACAAGGAAAGAATTTGAAACCTGCTCATTTAAAAAGCATGTTGTGGGGCTGGAGAGATGGCCTAGCGGTTAAGAGCGCTGACCGCTCTTGCAGAGGACCCGGGTTCGATCCCCAGCACCCACATGGCGGCTGAGAACCGTCTGAAACTCCAATTCCAGGAGAACTCCAGCTCCAGGGGAATCCGACGCCCACTTCTGACCTCCGCGGCGTTGCACGACACGGGTGCACAGACTTGCATGCAGACAGTACATTCGTACACATACAGAAATAAATAAAAAATTAATAAAAAAAGCATGTTGTATAAATTATTATATTAACATAATTTGCTAACATTCATATACACGAGGTGTAAAGGAACTGACTACTTACAATAAAGTACTAGTGGGCTGGAGAGATGGCCTAGCGGTTAAGAGCGCCGACCGCTCTTACAGAGGACCCGGGTTCGATCCCCAGCACCCACATGGCGGCCGAGAACCGTCTGAAACTCCAATTCCAGGAGAACTCCAGTTCCAGGGGAATCCGACACCCTCTTCTGACCTCCGCAGCATTGCACGACACGGGTGCACAGACTTGCATGCAGACAGTACATTCATACACATATAGAAATAAATAAAATTAATAAAAAAAATAAAGTACTAGTTATTTACAATATTTTAAGAAGTATGACTTAAAAACAAGATACAATATTATAGAGCTGAATAGACATTTCCCTGGATAAAATCCCCTCCTATGCAAACACAAGGACCAGTGTGTTAACCCCTAGTTCCCACGAAAAGCTAGAAGTGCATCAAAAGTGTCTGCTGTACCAGGGTTCATGTAGGGAAACAGAAGGCAGACAAAGGAGAATCCTTGGGACTTTGTCAGAGAACAACAGAGATCCTGTCTCAAACAAAGCAAAATGACATGTCTGACTCTCAAAGTTGTCCTTTGATGTCCATATCTGCACCTTGGCATGCATGCACACACACACACACACACACACACACACACACACACACACATTCTGTCAGCATGGCTTTACTAGACTTGCAAGTCAGAATTACATGTGAAAACAAACAAATCTAGGAGTGTTCCTGCCTTAGTCTGTTGGGGGAGGGTGAGTTTGCCACTGCTCTTTGAGGCCCTCTTCCACCCCGCAGCCTGCACTACCTACTTTCTGTGTCCTTAGGTTTCTTCTGTGAAGGCACTTATTCTTTTCCCAGGGAGGATTCTCTGAAGATCTCATCACTTCTAACGCCCTCAATTATTCCAAGTGCCATTGTGAGGGGCAGAGCTTCAATCTATGAATTCATCCCAAAGACAGATTTGAGCTTTACAGTTGAAAAACAAGCTGCAAGCTACTAAGTCTCAGGCAGGAGACACACCAGAAAGGTAAACTGATCTTAAGGGTGGGGTGAAATTGTCCACTTGCCTTTCTTTCTCTTTGGAAGAATATTTGTAATTGAGTTAGCCACTTTTCTTATACATAAATTGTTACTAAAATCAGGAAAATAACTCCTAAGCCCTTGCTGGAGGATGAAATTTGAAGCATTGTCAGGTTGTGCAGCCACTGTTTGTTCACATTCAATCATAGACTTGTACATACAGCTGGAGATAAGTAAATATTTTAGATTTCATCAGATCTATTTTTTCAAAATCCATATAGCTATCCACTGTAAACATCCCCCAAACCTCTATGAAGGCTAAATTCCTGACTGGTAGATTTGAAGCAAAGTTCTTTGTTTTCCTGTGTCTGGATCAAATTCGCACAATGTGAATTTTCTCTGGGTGTTTCCTTGAATAAGGAAGACAAAATGAATACCCCATTTTGCACAAATAAACATGCTTTCCTACAGGGTCCTCAGGAGTCCCAATGACAATGCAATAGGTATGGGTAAACCAGTACAGTGCTTCTGTGTGTATTATGTATAGAGGACAGCTTTTATTATTGTTGTTGGAATTTTCAAAACTATATAGTAGTTAGTCTTGAGAACCTGTAATACCCTCTTAACTGCTTCAACATTGGCCCAGGGACAGCTCCATACCCATCAAACAGCTCCAACATCGATTTTAAAATAAAAGGTTCCCTGTGGGATGCACAGGTTTTACAGTGACCCGCTGGAAGTAATAAACCTGAACTTTTAGGAATTTGTTTTATGACCTTGAGATGTCTTAAGACATACACGCTTGTAATGCTGCTTGATAGACCTGGCTAACACTGAAACACTCAATTTGTTTTATCCTTTTTTTTTTTCTTCAGAACAAGCACATTGGCCCTGAAAAAAAACAAGTTTATTTTGGCTTATTTGTATCCTGTTGTGTGTAATATTTATAGCTCAACACATAAAGATATGTTTTATAATTAAGTGTACCCTGACTTTAAACAATTCTACTCGGATTCAATTGTTTAACATTTAAGCACATTAAGAAAATAAATAACTAAATAATTATCAAGAATATTGTTAACATCAATATATCAGCCAGACATGAAGTCTCCCAAATGTTGCTTCAATCTTGATATATGTCATATTTTATATTAAATTATAAGGACTTTAAAGATGGAGTTATTTTTAAAAAATTAATGATACAAATATTGAGATAAAAGAAACAGAAAAAACATGGCTCTGTTTTACAATAGAATGAAGGTTGCTTTTCATATCACATACTTATATTGCATTTAATATACAGTTTATTCCCAGAGGTCATACTTTTGATATTTATATAGGCATAATTGGAGTAATACAGAAGGGAGGGAACAACAACAACATAAGGACTTGGTCAAAAAACTGACTGATACAGTTAAATTCTGCTCACAACAACATGACTCTGCAGAAAAAATCCTTGGAAACACTGAGAGATGTATGGCAGAATGCATAAACTGGGGTGGGGGAGGGGCAGGTATCCAAATTGGACTGAAAAATAATGTATGAAATATATAAAATGTCAATTAAAAAAAACAAAAAAGATGAGGTAATCATATAAAATATATATATATATATATTCTGTATTTTATATATATATATATATATATTCTGTAATATATATATATATATTCTGTATATAAAATGTCAGGAAATTCAGTACGTGGGTCTGCAGAAATGGCTCAGCAGTTAAGACCGCTGGTTGTTCTTGCAGAGGACCAGGATCCAGTTCCCAGTACCCACATGGCAGAACACAATGGTCTGTAATTCCTGTTACATGGGGATCTGATATCCTCTACTTCCTCCACCAGCAATTGCACATGCATGAGACATATACACACATGCAGAAAAGCGTGCATACACATAAAATAACATGCATGCATGTAAAAACATGCATACATGTAAAATAAAAATCAATTTTCAATAAAAGAAAACCAATATAATGACTTCTGCCATAATATTTTCTTGGTGATGCTATAGAGACTGCTGGAAGAGAAAAGTGACCAATGGTCTCACCTAAGTGAACCTTACACACACACACACACAAAAGTGCAATATGCCAGACACAGCGTGCCCTAAATTGCAAAAGTTGCATGATTGTTTTGGGGTTGCCAATTCCCGACTCTTTACAGCAAAATAGAACTATGCACCCAATATTTCAAAGCTTTCTATGCATTTAATCAAACTCTGCATTATCTAGAAGACCTGGTGCTAGGTATTATCACATAGCAGGCATTTGTTAACACATTTCACATCAAGTCAGTTTCATCAATAAATTGCAATCAAGTCAGAATGAATTTGACAAAGAATATAAATTGGTACATTTGTAAACCATTCCTAACTATCAACAGTAAATCATAGTTTATGTTATAATTAAAATGGTGTTTCTATAATGTATTGACAATGTTAAAGTATTTGTTAAGGAAAACATAAAGTGGCAGCAAACAGATCCCACACAGATAAGGTTCTTAAGAATGTTGCTACAAAAGGTATTGAGCATGCCAGGGATATTATGTACAATGCATTATTAATTTCTTCTTAATTATGTATTTTTTCCTGATTTGTTCATTCAGAAAAAATTATCAATAAAAGTGACATAGTTTGAAATTATAACATAGAGGAGATGACTTTTTCACCTTTGAAATTCCTAGAACTTAACAAAGACTTTTACAATAAAACTGTCTTTTAGGTTTGTTTTCTGCAGGTAGGACTGAGGGACTTTGATGTTAAAGTGGATTCTTTATTTTGGAAGTTTCACACAAATAGTAAAAATAAATGCTCAGAAGACTGACCTTTTGTTGTTGTTACATTTATTTTTCTTTTCAAATTATGATTCAATAAACAACAGAATGAATTATGAGAAGGTAGCTGCTCTATGAGCAAGGAGGACAAACTCTGAGAAGCTTAAAACTGGATGTCCCAGTCAATGTGATGGGCAGATGGAGCCGAAGATTGACAAATCAGAGAGACAGCTGTCACTGTAGTGACACTTTCTTCCAATGATGAACTATGAACACTATACCAGAGAGAGAGAGAGAGAGAGAGAGAGAGAGAGAGAGAGAGAGAAATATCAGAGGGGCGTCATATCAATTTAAAACATGATTGTGTAACAGTAAAGGGGGGGGGGTGTTTGGGACACTGAAGTTAACTGAATGTGTGATTTCATCATGTCCTGAACTGAGAATGTAGAAGGACTCATCAGGATAAATCATACACTGAAAAAGCTATGTATTATAGTGTGGATCTGTTCTTCAGGCAACAGCAATATTGATGGTTTTGAGGACTACAAAAAATATTTGTCTTTTTTATTTTATTAGCAAATTAGACAAAATGATAGGCTTCTTCAGGACTTTTTTTGTTCTTTTTTAGACAGGGTCTCCCTGTAGCCCCGGCTGGCCTGGAACTCACTATGTAGACCGGGCTGGCCTTGAACTCACAAATATTTGCCTGCCTCTGCCTCCCAAGTGCTGGGATTACAGATGTGTGCCACCATGCCTGGCTAGAACATTTCTATACATGCATATGATGATACTTTCTCCCTAAATAATATTTTATTCTCCTTGCTTCTACTGTTCCTTTCTTCTCCAGATCCAACCCTATAATTTCATGTCATATATATATATATATATATATATATATATATTATCTAATATAAATATATATTAGATAATATGCAGAGATACATATATAATTATATAAAAATCATCCAAAAGAAAATATATAAAGAAAATATATCATATTTTTCTTTTATATCCATTTTCCTACGAATTACATAATTCCATTATCCATTGTGCCTCTGTAAAATCCCATTGCTTATATATGACATTCTTTCTCTAATCTTCTGTTGATGGACACAGGTTGTTTTCATACCATGTGCTTTGTGAAAAGTGTGGCAACAAACATGGGTGTGCAAGTATCTCTGTGCTCTGGTGACTTCCATATACAGTGGTGATATAACTGCATTGTATGGTGGTTAATTTTCATTTATTGGCAAACCCTCCATACTAACACCATGGGCTCCTTAATAGTTTCATTCACAAAGTGATATGTAACTGTTCATATTTTTGCTACATCCCCACCTTTCACCTGATTTCTTTTTTTTATTTATGTGTATGAATGTATTGTCTGCATGTAAGTCTGTGCACCCATGTCGTACAATGCCGTGGAGGTCAGAAGAGGGTGTTGGATTTCCCTGGAACTGGAGTTCTCCTGGAGTTGGGGTTACAGACGGTTCTCAGCCACCATGTGGGTGCTGGGGATCGAACCTGGGTCCTCTGCAAGAGCAGCCGGAGCTCTTAACCGCTAGGCTATCTCTCCAGCCCATGATTTCTTAATGAGACCCATTCTGAATGAGAGTTGGAATCTTGTAGCTTCAAATGCATCGTCCTAATGGATAGGGATGTTGAATATTTTTGCAAATATTTATTGGCTTATTTTATTTCTTCTTTACATAATTAACTTTTCAGCTCACTCATCCATTTATTAATTATATTCATTTTTGGCATTTCATCTTAAGTTATTCATAAAGTCTACTTATTAATTCCTTATGAGTGTATAGTTGACAAAGGTTTTCTCCAATTCTATACACTGTATCTTCCATCCATGGATGGCTTCTTGTCCTGTGAAGAAGGTTTTCCATCTCCTCGTCCCTTTTCCCATCCTTATTCTTAAGTTCTTTTTTTCTTTTATTGATGCTTTGTGTATTTTATACATCATTTTCCAATTCAGTTCAGGCATATATCCCCTTCCCTTACCCCCACCCCACCCCTACCCATCCCAGATCATGCATTCTGCCATAAGTTTTCTGCATCTTTCTCTGCTTTTTTGTTTTGTTTTGTTTTCATTTTTTTAACAATAAGTGATAATTTGTGAGTACAAGCATCCTTCATGTAAAACCAATTTGCAAGCAGTTGTGCCCAAACCCACACAGCTCATGGGTCCCACCATCCAGCAGGGGGGGCTTGTATGTTCAATCAAGTTGATCAAATGAGTTTCCAGTCTTTATTGTAGTTTCACCATTCACCCCAATCGCAGCCCTTACATCTACCGTGCCCCTTCTTCCGCAGATTGTTCCCTAGGCTTAGAAAAGGGGCACAGTTGGATGAGAAGCAAAACAGTCTACTTTCTCTGGAGCTGTTGTCTTGGTCTCTAGTCAATTCTGGCTGTTTTGTTTCATGGGCTGACAGCTTGTGCAGGCATAACCTTTTGATCCTACTAATGAAGGTATTTAAACAGTATAATATATAGCCTTTCGATCCTACTAATGAAGCACACGCAATTAGATATATAGGTATTTAAACAGTACACAGTTCTAAGCTTATGGACTCCTCAGCATGTCCATAGTATTCCTAGACCTATATGGGTAGTGTCCCCTGTGATTCTTCAAGACTGTTACCTTACACAGAAATCTGAATTGCAGATTAAACTTTTTTTCCATTCTTTCAATATTTCCATATTCTATGATACGTTGTAATTACTAATAAATTTAAGAAAATAGTCTCACTGCTTCTGTCTATCAGTTTCACTCTTCATGGTCTTACACCAAGGCTGTGACTCCATTCTGAGCTTGGTTTTGTGCAGTATCAGAAATAGGCTATAGTTTCTTTCTTCTACATGTGGAATCCATTTTTTTCCAGTAGCAGGTGTTGAAGAGGCTGCCATTTTCTCCAATATTGATATGTTTGTTAAAAATTAGCTCTATGCAAGAGTGAAGATTCATCTATGGAACCTGCATTTATTTCACTGGTGTGTGTTTTGTGCCAGTACCTTACTTCTTTTCTTTAAACATTTTCATTAAATATTCCTAATTTTCATGCAATATAATTTGATGTTTTTAAATTGCCTTCCTTTCCTTGCCTCACCTTATTTCTCCCAACCAATTTGATGAATATATATATATAGCCTATAGAGTCCAATTTGTTTCCAAATGCCCTTCAGCATGGTGCATCCGCTGGATCCTACATAACCCACCAAGAACCCCTTGCTTGAAAGAGACTGTCTCTGCCCCTCCCAGTGGCCAGTTGTTATGGCAGTTTCTTTAATGTGATGACTCTGCTGTAGGATTTTAAATGGGTAGACTCATTTACTCTTCCTGCTCATATTCATCTTCTTTTGTGGGAACTGTGGACTGATACTCCTAGTATGACTTCTAGTCCATTTGGACAAAGGTTATTTGCCTTATCCTCAGGATGAGTTTTCCCTGTCCTCCTCCTTTCTGAGAAGCTCTGTGACAGTTGCTGTGGGTTCCTTTCTGTCCTGCCCTTTTGTGGATTTTCTATTACTCTTTGTGAGTTCTGATGCTCTTTCAAACATTCTGACTTTGAAACAGAGTATATTCTTTGTTATCCTGACTTCTCATTCTCATCATGAGAGGAAGGTAACTGATAATTCACCAATGGAAACCAGAAGAATTGGATTTGTTTTGACCAATGGACAAAAATCCAGATCTAGTTTTGGAGAGGACTCATTAATTTATATGTTTTCACTTGTATTACTTCTGTCTGACCCAGCCATACTACTCCTGGGTATATACCCATAAGACTCATCCTACTGCAAAGATACACGCACATTTATGTTTATTGCAGCTCTCTTCACAATAAGGAAGAGCTGGAACCAACCCAAAATGCCCCTCAACAGAGGAGTGGATAACAAAACTGTGGTACATCTACACAATGGAGTACGATTCAGCGGTAAAGATGACATCGAGCCAGGCATGGTGGCACACACCTTTAATCCTAGCACTCGGAAGGCAGAGGCAGGTGGATCTTTGTGAGTTCAAGGCCAGCCTGGTCTACAGAGACAGTTCCAGGACAGCTGAGGCTACAGGGAGACCCTGTCTCAAAAAGACCAAAAAAAAAAAAAAAAAAGATGACATCATGAGCTATGCCTGTAAATGGATGAAACTCGAAGCCATTATGCTAAGTGAAGTAAACATAATCCCCCAAAACAGGGAATGGTCTCCCTCATTTCTGGGCATTACTACCAAATTCCCCGATTAAAAGGAAAGCTGAGCAACATTATTGTTATATATTTCTTTCTATCTGAAGGCAACTGTGATGTTATAATGTGAATTTCTTAATGAGCCCTAGAATTAACTAACCACTTACTTTCAGACATGGTAAGTAATGTATATGGGAGGAAGTTATATATTCATATTTTGGAATAAAATAAAATTATAGGGAAAAATGTGAACTCCTAAACACATATCAGAGTTAACATACAGCTTATTCCTGGAGGACATAATTCTGGTACATATATGACATTTATATAGGCACATTTTGGAGCAATGCAATTGGGAGGGAACCATAACAACATAAGGACTGAGTTAAAGAATTGACTGATATTGTTAAATTCTGTCTAAAACAATAAACTTTTGCAGAGAAAAACTTTTAAAAGCTTGAGAGAAAGATGCAGGACATGTATAGCAGAATGCATGAATTGGAGTGGGGTGGCAGGGAGGGAAAGGGGAATATGTCTAAATTGAACTGAAAAATTATGTCTGAAATATACAAAACATCAATAAATATATTATAGTAAACATTTTATTTTATGTTTATGTACATGTCTGTGTGTATGAACACCTGCCATATGTATACAGGTGCCCCTGGAACCCACTAAAGTTTTTCAGACACCCTGGAACTAGAATTTTAATCAGTTGGGTCCTCTGAAAGAGCAGCAAACACTTTTAATAGCTGAGACATCTCTCCAGATGTCTGTTGTATTTTTAAAATATAATGAATATAATTGTGATGATACGTGTAACCATAAGTTTTCCTGTTATCCCAACTTGATATCTAAAATTTGGATTGTTGACTTACAGATCAAAACTGAGTTCATTTTTCTAGCAACTGCAAACATAGTTTTCTAGGATATGCCACCAAGTAGGATTTGATTTTTAATATAAACTTTTAATTACCAGGGCACAGTAGTACAAGCATTTAATATCAGCACTTAGGAGGCAGAGGCCAGTCAATCTTTGTGAGTTCAAGGCCAGCCTGGTCTCATAGTACAAGACTAGCTGAGGATAAAAAGGAGACACTATCTCCAAAAAAATAAGTTTCAGTTACTGTGATTTTATGCTATTTGTATGCATGTTTGAGTATAGCTAATTCCAACAGAGACAGTTTTACTGTAATTGGAATTTCAATACACTACTGTCAAAGAATGCTGCACATCAATATTACAAATGCTCACATATATGTATTATATGTTGCCACTAACATTTACATACAGTATTATATGTCATTCATATATTTTGGTGAAATGTCTCCTCATGTCCTTTGGGTGTTTTATTATTCCACTTGCCTTTTTCATGAACGTTTAAAGCATATCATTCACTACGGATTCAAGTCCTTTTTCCATATTTATGTGGATTCACTTTTAGAATAGTTGCTCATGTTTGAAATACCAGCCTGGTTTCACTATTTAGAGGACTTAGTGTGGATAGAATTGGAAGTAGCAGTAGGAGCACTGGATTGTTGAATTTAGTTAAAGAAACTGCATACAATATAATGACATAAAAGAAAGGTAACACAGAGGAGTTATTTCTTATACATACAGAGAAAAATAAAAATCGGCGTTAGATTCTTCAATGAAAGAGGAATAAAATTACACAACAAACAAATTTTATTTCCAGAGCAAAGGAGAGGTGTTTTCATCAGTGTTGGTTCATTTCTGCTTTACCACTGAAAAGGCTATGTAACCATTCATTTACTGCTGTCCTGCTTCATGTTACCCATGACACTTGACACAGTTAGGTTGTGGCATGTTCCAGGGTTGTTATGCCCGTCTGCATTGAAAACTCTAGTCATTAAAATGTTGGATTCTTGATAAATAGTCCTATTTGCATATCTCACCTCAGTGTGGTAGAAGAGAATACACTGCACCACTAGAGAACTCTGCCCAATTTAAATAAGGAGCTAGAATTTCCAAGAGAGGTTGACAGGTTTCCATACTTCCTGCCATGTTTTTACCTGTATTTTGTTTCCTCTTAAGGCCCTGCAAATTTCGTGTTCATCCCTCCTCTCTTCTTTATTCACCATGATCTAAAACTGATTTAACACTTGTTTATTCTTTAGAATGTCACTATATCTGCAGAGTATTCTAAACTAATATAGTAATATTTTTATTGTGCCTAATATTAAATACCAGTATATATTCATCTAAGATGAATGTTGTGAGATTCTGAATATGTTAATAGCATCACCAGCAAAAACAAATTTTTATCTATGTCCCTACAAATACATTTTGAACAGGAGAAAGAAGTTCAAGCAGAAACTTTTAAAACTCTGCCATGTTTTCATTATTATGGATTACTATTTTATCAGAAATAAGATTAATCACATTTCATTAATCTCCAAAAAGCAAATACACCAGAAAATTTGGAGTTAGAGTTAGGATGTGGCTTTCATTGGCTGTCTATATGTTAGACACTTGGTTGAAATCCATTTGCAATCTTTTTTACAATATTTTTAGACACAACATTCTTCATATTGAATGTTGCAAATGTGTAAGAGTTGCTTACTTAAACATTTTTAAACACTTTGAACTTTTAAACCAATCCATGAAAGCACACTGCCAGCACTTCATCTCAAATCAGGTGTTGACAGAACATTTCCTAAATAAATATTTCCCCAAATTAGTTCCTTGACCAGTTTGGGCAAGGAATCTACAATATTTTAAAATGATATTTCAAAGTCAAATAATTCAAAATATTTAACTGATTATATTATACAAATATAATAAATGACACAGAGTCAACAAATGTGAGGATTTTGGTAGATTTCTATTTCATTCTTCAAAATCTAGTTTCTGTAGCATAATACATATAGTAAAACATCATTGGCACATTTAACATTAAAGGGAAGAGGAAAGTACATAAATATTCTATTGAATTATCCCACATTTTAATGGAATGTGTTTGATAAATGAGCCTCTTAAAAATCATAAAATCGCATCTATGCAATTTTCTAGTCTAAATAAATGTTGGTCTCAAGCCTGCATTCAGGAAAGCTTAAGGAAATCAAACAAAATCCTCTCAGATTCATAAATTATGGGATAAGTGGTGACATAATGGAAACTGTATCTGATTCTGTAATGATTCCTGGAGGCAATACCAAGCACCTAAGGAAACAGATGCTGCAAAATAGTTCAGTTTGACAGCCTCTCTGTCCTCTTTGGATAAAGAATCAGAAAACAAATGAAACATTCTCTATTCATGTACCACAACTAAGGCTAGCAAGGAAATTGTGAGGATGAGAATGAGTAATCGAATGCCTATCCACCTTTATGCTGGGTTGTGTACACCATTTGCAGGAGGCAAATAAAAACAAGCTGATATTGAATTGGTACCAAATTTGTACATAGAATTATCTTTGATTGCTTAAAAACTCCTTTTCCCATATTCAAATGTAATAATTTGAGGAGCATCTGCAATGTATTATAGAATAATTTGGTTGATAAGGACATAATGACTTTTAGATATGACAATGCAGAATGCACTTTGCATGAAATGAATGGTAAGCTTATTGTTTTCCTCTCTAATGTATTATCAGACTCCAGAAAAATGACATTGAAGATGCTAAATAGTCATGTGTTGAAAAAATTAGTAAATTTTTATCTGATTCAGTAACCTAAATGCAAATTCCCTAGGTTTTTAAATAATGCAATGTGATATTAACATTCATTAATTTAGTATGTTATGGTAAATTTTAATATTGTTTGCTCTTGTATCAAAAAGTAATAATCAGGTGTGAGGCAATGAAGTCTTATGCCCTCTTTTTTTAGAATGAAATTCTTTTTTCTTTTAATTTTATTTATTTATTTTTTATGTGTATGAATGTACTGTCTCATATAGGTTTGTGCACCCGTGTCGTGAAATTACACGGAGGTCAGAAGAGGGTGTCAGATTCCCCTGGAACTGGAGTTAAAGACAGTTCTCAGCCACCATGTGAGTGCTGGGGATTGAACCTGGGTCCACTGCAAGAGCAGTCAGCACTCTTAACCGCTAGGCCATCTCTCCAGCTCCATTAAGTTTTATTTGACTTCCATTCCTGGCAAGAATTTTAACCCCAGTATCCATCTGGTTCTTCATCTCCAAATGCATGTCTGTATATTTGACATATATGTCATCATGATGTAGCTAGAATATCTTTACTTCTTTTTTTTATTGATGCTTTCTGTATTTCATACATCATTTTCCAGTTCAGTTCAGTTCAGGCATATTTCCCTTTCCCTTCCCCCCACCCCACCCCATCCCAGATCATGCATTCTGCCATAACTGTACTGCATCTTTCTCTCAGTTTTTTTTTTTCATTTGTAGCAATAAGTGATAATAAAATAAATACGTTTCTGTAAGTTGCTTCTGTCACATTTTATCAGATCAACATTAAAGAAATTCAGGCAGTCAGATATGATCGTAATCTTGAAGAACTGTAGAAGGTTGCATTAGAAGTAAGACCACACATGCANGAATAATTTGGTTGATAAGGACATAATGACTTTTAGATATGACAATGCAGAATGCACTTTGCATGAAATGAATGGTAAGCTTATTGTTTTCCTCTCTAATGTATTATCAGACTCCAGAAAAATGACATTGACGATGCTAAATAGTTCAGGTGTTGACAAAAAATTAGTAAAATTTTTATCTGATCTCCAGCTACTCATCAACCCTGCCCTTTGAGCCCTGAGTGCTGCTCAGTATTGCCAAATTCCCTAGTTTTTTAAATAATGCAAAATTGTGATCTTCACATTCATTAATTTAGTATGTATGTTATGTAAGTTTAATATTGTTTGCTCCTTGTATCAAAAAGTATAATCAGTGTGAGGCAATGAAGTCTTATGCCTCTTTTTTTTAGAATGAAAATTCTTTTTTCTTTTAATATTTATTTATATTTTTTATGTGTATGAATGTACTGTCTCATATAGGTTTGTGCAACGTGTCGTGCAATTACACGGAGGTCAGAAGAGGGTGTCAGATTCCCCTGGAACTGGGTTAGAGTTAAGACAGTTCTCAGCCACCATGTGTAGTCTGGGATTGAACCTGGGTCCACTGCAAGGGCAGTCAGCACTCTAACCGCTAGCCATCTCTCCAGCTCCATTAAGTTTTTTTGACTTCCCCCATTACTGGCAAGAATTTTAACCCCAGTATCCATCTGGTCTTCATCTCCAAATGCATGTCTGTACATTTGACATATATGTCATCATGATGTAGCTAGAATATCTTACTTCTTTTTTTATTGATGCTTTCTTATTTCATACATCATTTTCCCGTTCAGTTCAGTTCAGGCATATTCCCTTTCCCTTCCACCACCCCCACCCCACCCATCCCAGACATGCATTCGCCATAACTGTACTGCCTCTTTCTCTCAGTTTTTTTTTTTTTTTCATTGTTAGCATAATGATAATTTATGAGTAAAGCACCTTCAGTAAAACCAATTTGCAAGCATTGTGCCCAAACCACCACAGCCCCTTGGTCCCACCATCCAGCAGGTGGGGGGGGGGTTGTATGTTCAATCAAGTTGATCAAATGAGTGTCCAGGATATATTGCTGTAGTTTCACCTTCACCCCCAGTTGCAGCCCTTACATTTTACCATCCCCCTCTTCCCAGATTGTCCCCTAGGAGTAGAAAAAGGGCACAGGTGGATGCGAAGCAAAAACAGTCTTCTTTCTCTGGAGCTGTTGTCCTGGACTCTGGTCAATTCTGGCTGTTTTCCTTTCATGGGCTGACAGTGTCCAGGAATAACCTTTCGATCCTACTAACGAAGCACAAGCAATTAGATATAGTATTTAAAAAGTACTAATTGTTATTTGTAGGTTACTTTGGTATAGAATATGTTTGGATGGTATGTTATCCATGAATTAATTTTTTTCTGTTAAATATGACAGGGTCTTACTGTGGCTTAACATCTCTAACCATTAGAAGATGTAAGCTTGTGGCATCAGCCGTGGTTATTTCCTCCAAGGAGAGAGCTAATAGCCAATAGATTTGGGATATACAGGCATTGGCTGCCTCTGCTGCACAGTATTTCCAGGAGGTGGAGGTGTAGCTGGTCTGACGAGGATCTTGTTGACTCAAAGAGACCCATATTTGCTTTATTGGTTTAGGTGGCCTTGGTAACACTTTCTGGTATTCCAGAGACCATCTGTACACTTGCATGTGTGGTCTTACTTCTAATGCAACCTTCTACAGTTCTTCAAGATTACGATCATATCTGACTGCCTGAATTTCTTTAAAGTTGATATGATAAAACATGTGACAGAAGCAACTTAACAGAAAAAGTATTTATTTTCGCTCATAGTTCTAGGTATAGCCCATCAAAACAGATAGTCAAGGGAGAAGGAACTTTACACACTTGGTCAGATCACACCCACAACAGTAAATAGAGATGGATTAATGAAGGGTGCTGTTCAGTTCCCTTTCTGCATTCGTGCTACATGATCCTCTGCCCAGTAAATGATCCCTCCCACAGTTAAGATGAGTTTTCACACAACAATCAATAGAATCGAGACAATCACTCACAGACATGCCCAGAGATCCATTTCCCATATGATTCTAGAGCCTGTCAAACTGACAACTCTAACCATCATACTGACAAAGTTGAACTTAAGCTGAATATATTAAACTAAATTTATCCCTACTTGCCTAACTGTAATAAAATTGTCATATAATCTATGAACTAAAGAAAAGTATGAATAAATATGGAGGATAGTTCAACATACACATCTTAACAAATAACGAGGACTTGGTATCTGTGGTCAATAGCAGATTGATACAAAAAAAAAACACCCTCAGAATTGTACATATTAATTTGTACCAATTGATCAATTTGTGCTAATTAGTTTGTACTAATTAATTATTTAGTTTGACTTAGGGAAAAATCTTAAATAAGTTCCATGGAGAAGCTCAGGCTTCAGCAGAATTGTACAGAATAAATATCAGGATATGAATCCCTTCCTGCTAGTAGCAAAAACAAAGTAGCAAACAATTCAGTTCAAAGATAGAGAGCTGGAGAGATGGCCTAGCGGTTAAGAGAGCCAACCGCTCTTACAGAGGACCAGGGTTAGATCCCCAGCACCCACATGGCGGCTGAGAACCGTCTGAAACTCCAATTCCAGGAGAACTCCAGTTCCAGGGGAATCCAACACCCTCTTCTGACCTCCGCGGCATTGCACGACACGGGTGCACAAACTTGCATGCAGACAGTGCATTTATACATATACAAAAATAAATAAAGTAAAAAAATAAAAAAAAGATAGAGAACATAAATAGACCAGCAAAAGGCCAGGCGTAGGAAATGGGTCTCATGCCCAGTAATCATCAGAGAAATATAAGTCAGAACCTTTGTGAAACATCATCTTATACCTCCTAGTGTGGTCTTCAAAATAGATCAGTTATTGGTGAGGATATGGAGATATGGATATGCACTATTGGTTGTGACTTGAAATGGCATTAACTGCATGGAAAGCAGGGAAGGTTACTTGGAAATCTGTAGGGAGGTTATTACAAATCATTACAAATGGAACAACACAATGCTCTAGTAGTATCACCTCTGGATGTATGGCTAAATGATTGATATAAGGGTCTGAACTCCCATAGTTATTATAGCATTTTTCAACATAGTCAGGACATTCAAAGAACACTATATCCTTTAACACATGATTGGTAAATAAAATACTATATGTGAATACCTTGCAATACTATTCAACATTAATAAAGAAGGTAACCAGTATATCTATGACAGTATTAATGCACTTGAATGATGACATTATACTATAAGACAGGGAATCATCATAGGACATGAACTACATGATTGCACTCATATGCCTACAGCAGCAAAATTCACAAAATTAACACTAAATTAATAGAAAGCAGAGTGCTAGGTGCAACATGTTCAGGGGAGGAAAATATTTCCATTCCTGCTAGATAATTACAATCTGAAGATTTGTTACTCAGCTACTTGTCTATAATTATCCAGGCTCTATTACTCATTAATAATAAAAAAGATAAATTCTATATATTATTTTATCAATAAAAATAAATTACAATAAATGAGAAGCTATAGATAGCTGAGGATATAGCTCAGAGGCAGGCTGCCTTTCTGGCATATGAGATATTATGGTTTAAATCTCATAACAAAAATAATCTATAATAAATGAAAATATAAGGAAAAATATAACAGAGCTTAGAAAATGAAATATTATGAAATTATCTCAGGAAGTATGATTAGAAATCAGAAGTAAAGACTTTTTATGGAGTGATACTCAGTGGTCAGATGATATAAATTGTTATACAACTCATTCCAAATTTAAAAAGTGACAATGTATTAATTTCATTTTCAAACATGTGACATAAGCATAATTAATTTTGTAATATACTATTTTGAATATTAATAAGTATATTAGGCAGATTGTTAGACTGATGCCATTCTAATTTGGCCAAGTCATTGAGTTTTACAATTTATACTCCATCACAATCTGTGATGACACATATTTTCCATGGCCCAACATCTCAGTTTAATGAACTATTAGATTATAAACAATATGATATTGTCAACTTACATTGTTGCACACTTGTACTTGTTTAATTATTCACTTATATTATTATTACTATAGTTCATCATTTGAATAGTTGTACATTTTGAAGAATTGCTTGTACTTTCAAATTTGGATCTACCCGTTCATATTTGAAAGAACATGGGAGATTAAACAAACAAACAAACAAAAAATCCCAACTGATGATTCAGTTCTTTCTTTGAAGGTTCAGTGCAGAAAAAAAACAAGAATTGTAAAAAGTTATGGCAGCATTATTTCTCCAAAACTTAAAATTCCTAAAATGATGCATCCTAATAAGGAGAAAGAATGTGAAATAAAGAAAATTATTCAAAGGAACAATTATGCAATGTTAATCAAAATCTGAGAGGACACGAGTAAACGCCTTAAGATTTTATAAGAGACTGCAATCAGGGGCTGGAGAGATGGCCTAGCGGTTAAGAGCGCCAACCGCTCTTACAGAGGACCTGGGTTCGATCCCCAGCACCCACATGGCGGCCAAGAGCCGTCTGAAACTCCAATTCCAGGAGAACTCCAGTTCCAGGGGAATCCGAAACCCTCTTCTGACCTCCGCGGCATTGCACGACACGGGTGCACAAACTTGCATGCAGGCAGTACATTGATACACATACAGAAATAAATAAATGCTGAGCATGGTGGCGCACGCTTTTAATCCTAGCACTTGGAAGGCAGAGAGGGCAAGACGTAGTGCGTACAGACGCGGTTACTCTGAGCTAGTATCACATATGGCCCTCCTGCCTTGGTCACACACGAGTGCATGTGTTTTACGGACACTATCGCCCAGCTGCTTCCATCAGGTTTGTATACACACCATTGTCTCAAAAAAAAAAAAAAAAAAAGAGACTGCAATCAACAACTCAACAAAATAAGGAAGAAACTAGATGTGAAAGAGGAATCCACTAGAAACAAACAGAAATTTAAAATAAAATGAAATTAAAACTTAAAATGTAAAAGTTGAGTGGATCAACTGGAAGAGAGAATAACAGGGCTTGGAAATAAAATAGATAATTAAAAATATTGAGATATTAATGTGAACAAAAAGAAAATAACAAGAAAAATCACTTGGGAAACAGTAAAATAATGTTTGCAAATCCTGGAAATAAAATTAGGAAGAGAGTACAAACTAAAGTAATAGAAATCACGTTCATTATGGTAACAGCAGAAAATGCAGCAAGCCTTGGGAAAGGGTTGTTCATTCATGTTCTTCCACCAGATGAATCCACTAAATCTCACCAAACAGAACCAGCAACTGAGAACAGACATTCAACTAGCTGATCCTATGTGAGGTACTTCTCACTCAAGCCATCACAGATGCCTCCATTACAAAATAGAGATCTTAAACAGCCAAACTATATACCTTGCACTCTCAAAAAAAGCAGAGCCAGCAGACAAAATGCAACAGTTGAAAGAAATAATACAGATCCAGATGAGATTTTTTATTCCATTTTGGCTTAATTTGGGTATGTTGTATACATCTACACAGAAATTAATAAAATAAAAATGAGAATAACATTATGAAGAGTCAATGAAACATAGAGTTGGTTCTTTGGAAAGAAATAAGACTGAGAAAACCTTAGCCAAGCTAACTCATATGGAGAAAACACATATATTATAGATGAAAATAAAACACTACAATAGATACTGAAATTTAGAGGCTCATTAGAGAGCATGTAATCAAGTAATATGGAAAATCCAGAAGAAATCTTTCAGTTCCTAGATCCATATGACCTACTTAAATTAAGATAAGAGGGCATACACAACTTAAATTGAGCTTTAATGAACAATGGGAAAGAAAGATGAATAAAAATTCTAAACTGGGCTGTAGCGATGGCCTAGTGGTTAAGAGCACCGACTGCTCTTGCAGAGGACCCGGGTTCATCCCCCAACACCCACATGGTGGCCGAGAACCGTCTGTAACTCCAATTCCAGGAGAACTCCAGTTCCAGGGGAATCCGACACCCTCTTCTGACCTCCGTGGCATTGCACAACACAGGTGCACAGACCTACATGCAGACAGTACATTTATACACATAAATAAATAAATAAAATAAAATAAAAATTCTAAGCTAAGCTGGGTGTGGTGGCGCATGCCTTTGATCCTAGCACTTGGGAGGCAGAGGCAGGGGGATTTCTGTGAGTTCAAGGTCAGCCTAGTCTACAGAGTGAGTTCTAGGCCAGCTGGGGCTATAGGGAGACCGTGTCTCAAAAAGACAAAAAAAAAAAAAATTCTAAACTAAGAAAGCCCAGACAAGATGGAGTCACTGCTACTACTAATAGATTTTTAAAGGCATAACAGCAATACTAGTCAAACTTTCCCATTATATAAAAAGTGAAGTACAGTATCAGATTTGTTCTACAAAACCAGTATCACTTTGGTACCAATGAGATAAGGCCCCAGGGAAAATGCAATTATATAGCTTATCCCTTGTGGACATACATGGAAAAATATTCAAAATAAAATTTTGCAAGTAGAATTTAAGAACACATTAAAAAGTCGACAAAGTTAGCTTTATTCAAGAATGAAAGTTTACATACCTAATTTTGATTACTAAATGTAATAGAGCATATAAATAGACTCAAGGACAAAATTCACATAATCATAGATGTAGAGAAGGCATTTTGTGTGTTCAGTATCTCTTCATTATAACAGTCTGAAGAAATAAAGTAAGGAAGGAATAAACCTCATCATAGTATAGGTTACCTGCACCACTTCAAATTAAATGGGGAGAATTGAAATGTACTCACTCTAAAATCAGCAATGAGACATTGGTGTTCACTATTTTCATTATTATAGAAAATATCACTTTAATTCTTGTCAAAAACAAAAAGGAAACAAAAATCAAAACCTGATATATATGGGAAAATAAGTCAAATTATCTGTTTTTGGAGGATATTATCTTACAAAGCACCACAAGAAACTCTTATGATTTATACTTTAAATTAAGTAGGGTAGACTAGAAAATCACCATACAAAAATTGCTAGCTTTTCATGATAGGCTGTCATAGTAATCTTGAGCACTTAGAGCAATGCTGGTGAACACCATACCAGATCTCAAACAATATAGTCATAAAAACAACATGGTACTGACACAAAAACAGATATTCCAATCAATGGAAAAATAATTGAAAACCCAAACATGAGTGCACACAATTTCAGCCAGCTGATATTTGACAAAGTTTAAAAGAACATGTAGGGGAGGAAAGACTGCATGTTCAACAAATGACACTGGCAAAACTATCTCTTCACATGTAGAAGAATAAGATCAGACCCTTACCTTTCACCCTGAACAAATGTCAACCCCAAATGAATCAAAAATCTAAAGTGAAACCTGAAATGTTGAAACTATTAGAAGAAAATATAAGCATTACCCTGAAAGTTATAGGTGCAGGAAAGGAATTTCTAAAAGGGATATCAGTTGCTCAAGATTTAAGGTCAGAAATCAACAAATGGGACCTCATTTAAAAAAAAAATGCTTCTGTGGGCTGGTGAAATGGCCTAGCAGTTAAGAGCGCTGACTGCTCTTGCAGAGGACCCGGGTTTGATCCCCAGCATCTACATGGTGGGTGAAAACTGTCTTTAACTCCAGTTCCAGGGGAATCCGACACCCTCTTCTGACCTCTGCGACATTGCATGTCATGGGTGCACAAACCTACATGTAGAGAGTACATTCATATACATAAAGAATAAATAATTTTTTTTAATTTTTTTATTATTTATTTTTGTATGTGTATGAATGTATTGTTTGCATGCAGGTCTGTGCACCCGTGTCGTGCAATGCCGCGGAGGTCAGAAGAGGGTCTCAGATTCCCCTGGAACTGGAGTTCTCCTGGAATTGGAGTTACAGACGGTTCTTAGCCACCATGTGGGTGCTGGGGATCAAACCCGGGTCCTCTGCAAGAGCGTTGGTGCTCTTAACCGCTAGGCTATCTCTCCAGCCCCAAGAATAAATAAAATTTTAAAAATGCTTCTGTAGTGTAAAAGAAACAGCCAAGGAAGTGAAGAGGAAACACATAGAGTGTGAGAACGTTTTCAACAGCTGCCCACCTGACGAAGGATTAATAGCCAGGATATAGAAAGTACTCAGAACCAAAGAATCAAGATTACAACTGACTCAATAAAATATGGGCTTTAGATCTGAACAGAGTTCTCAAATAAAATAAAAATGGGGAAGAAATGCATTAAAAATGTTCTACGTATTTAGTAATTTGGGAAATGCAAATCAAAACCATTTTAGACCAAGACAACAAATGATAACAAGTGTTGGTGAGGATGCTCATTCACTGTTGGTGGATTGTAAACTCATTCATCCACTATGGGGCCAGTGCGGTGAACTCTCATTTGTGGTTCTTAGCTCCAAATCCTTACATGTGAGTACATAACCTGATGAAACCACAGTAAAATGGAAAGGAACCATGGACATAAAGGGAAAGAAAGAGTCCAAGAGAGGGAGACAGTAGAAGACAGACGTGACCAAGGGGAAATGGGAAAAAAAATCTGGGTAATAATTGGGAAAGGGAAAGAGACAGAAACACAAGCAGAAGAAGGGCTTCATGAGAAAGTGAAAATAGGAGACAGATATGTCAAGGTGAAAATGGGAAAAGAGGAGGTATTTTAACTGGGGAGGGATGGGAAAGTTTAGACAGGGAAGGAGAGACTATAGGGATTATGTATTGGTTCACCAGCCTACTGAAAACAACACATACAATATTCACATGAATACATATGTATAGCTAAAGCCTATATAACAAGAAACACGATGCCAGACAGATAAACCTCCCTTTGAACTTTGGAAGCCCAAGAGATTCCAAAATCTTCACAGGTTATTTCCATAGCCCTTGATTGCCTCCCAGAATTTGGAGGTTACACCCTATTGCTGAAGGCAGGGCACACTTTGGACACAGGTCTTGGAGCAGTGGAGCTATAATTGATTTGTAAGACAACTTCCTGAAGACTCTCTCATAGATTTTGAGGATACTATGCAAGCTTTTAAAGGAGAAAATCTATCAAGGACCAAGACATAGTTTTATATGTGGCGGTGTAAACATAGCCAAATACACATGGCTGGAGAGGTCAGATATTCTAGAGAAAACCCTGTCATATCTCTAGACAAATGAAATTTGCTATATGGTAAATCTGGATCCTTATATTTTCAGACAAGTATACTATTTACCACTCATTGAAGCAGCTTCATTTGCAACAGACAGAGTATAGAACAAGAGTTCTATAAATGATCACACACAGACAATAAGTATCTGAGATGCTCAGTGCAAAGTGACACATACACAATGGAAACTTTCAACCTAAGGCTCATGAAACCTAGTGGAGAAGTAGATAGAACTCCAAAGTATTGCTGACCTCTCATCAATAAAGCTTCCCCATGCAACAATGGAGATAAATACAGAAGACCACAACTGGCCAGAGTGTAGAGAGCAAGAGATTCCAAAGCGTGTGTCCCTACAAAGGACTCCTCACCCACCCAAGGCTTAGGGACCATTGTGAAAAGATTGTGAGAGCCAAGTGTGGTGCATGATCATATGGAAACAGAAATTCAGCTTCCTGAGAATTTGCTCATATGAACTTAAAGCAATGGTGTCAACCATGATATGATTGAGTAAATAATACCTAGTCAATGACAACACTAATGGACATGTGAAGTTGGATGGGGGAAATTTCACAGGGTCCCACCTCTGATAAATAGCTACAGGTAACCAGTGGATGCTAAGGAAGGGAGAACCAGTTTTCTTAGAGACAAGTTCCCTCATGGGTTATCTAATCCCAATAGGTCAGCATTCCTAAACACATGTACGTAGGAGCAACTCTAAAAGGTATTGGTATCTTATGTGTGTATAAATAAATATGTGAAAATATATGTAACAATAAGAATTAAATACAAAAACAAAAATTGAAAGGGAGCAGGGCAGAACAGGGAAGGAGTTGGAGTTTGGAAAAGGAGGCAGGAATAAGCTTAACTGAGCAACAGAACAATCTGTTCAGTAACGTCTTTCCCATACACAGTGAAAGAAATTACAGGTCAAAGCCCCCCAATCTCAAGAATGGAAAGTATTAGTATTCTGAAAATGAGTATCTCAATATTTTGAAAATGATCAACAGACAGTTCACTTGTCATCAAAACTCCAAAGAATTTCCTCTCAGAATTCATAAAACCTGCCTAGAAATTCATATGGAAGCACACAGATATTGTATTAGTCACTTTTCTGTTGCTGTGATAGAAACACCATGACCAAGGGAACTGATAAAAAGGTTATGAGTTTATGATTGACAGTTCCAGGGGAATTAGAGCTCATCAGTATGTGGAGGCATGGTGGCGGGAGGTGCAAGAGCAAAAAAGCAGAGATCCACATCTTCATGCAGGCACAGGAAACAGAGAGACACTGGAGATTGGCAAGGCCATTTGAACTCTCTAAATCCACCCCCACTGAATAGCTTCCTCCAGCATGGCCACACTTTCTAAAACTTCCCCAAACAGTGCCATCAACTAAACACAAAATATCCAAATACTTGGAGCCTCTGGGAGACATTGTCATTCAGACCACCACAGATATGGATTAGATAAAGCACTCTTAAGCAAAAAGGGCATGGCTGTAAATAACAATGCTTAATTTCAAATCATACTATACAAAACCATGGTTTAAAAAAATGTAGAAATTCAGACCAGTGGAATAGAAGGCCCACGTTGTTTAAATCATGTGATTTCTGATCAGGGTGTCAAATCAAACATTAGAGGAAAGATGGCATCTTCAGTAAATGTTGCTAAAAACGTAGGCAGCCAAATGGACAGAAATAAAACTATCTTTACGGTCTGCCAAAGTTTATTTCTGAGTTTAAGACCTAAAACTTTGAAATTGCTTTATAAAAACAGAGAGCTCACATCATATATAGACATATCAACGAATTTCTGAAAAGGATGCAAACAGTTAAAGAAAAATTTTATAAGAATCAACAAATGGGATCGCCCAGAGTTAAGAACTTCTCCATGGTGTTGGTGGAAGGTGGAGTGTGGGGTACAGAATGAAACAGCCTACAGAATTTGAGAAATTTTGGCCAATCAAGACATTAATATGTAGGATTCATAAAAATTCAAACATTAAGTATCAAGACAAAATCACAAGCACATAAATCGAATGAAAGACAAAAAACACACCATCATCTTGGTTGATGTTGAAAAAGCCTTTGATGAAATCCAGCATCCCTTCATGCTTAAAGTCCTAGAGGGAATTGGATTGGAGGGATCATTCCTCAATATAATCAAAGCCATAAACAGAAAACCCACAGCCAATATCATCCTAAATGGGGAAATGACAGAAACATTTCCTTTAAAGGTAGGAACTCAACAAGGCTGCCCCCTGTCAACACTCCTCTTCAATATAGTACTTGAAAGACTTGCTAGAGCAATAAGGCAAGAAAAGGAAATTAAAGGAGTACTAATCGGAAGAGGAAGTCAACATATCCCTATTTGCTGACGATATGATTGTTTAATTAAGGGATGCTAAAAACTCCACCAGAAAACTCCTAGAAATGATTAACAGCTTCAGCGAAGTGGCAGGATACAAAATTAACCTAAAAAAATTAGTGGCCTTTCTTTACAACGACAACAAGCAACTGGAGAAAGAATTCAAGGAGACCTTCCCACCCACAACAGCCTCAAAAACAATAAAATACCTAGGAGCAAACCTAACTAAAGACATCAAAGATCTCTACAATAAAAAATTTAAACCCTTAAAGAAAGAAATTGAAGAAGACACCAGAAGATGGAAAAACCTCCCATGCTCATGGATTGGGAAAAATAACACTGTAAAAATGTACATTCTACTCAAACTCTTGTATAGATTTAACACAATCACAATTAACATCCCCAAGAGCTTCTTCACAGGCTTGGGAAAAAAAAAGTCCTTAAATTCATCTGGAAAAACAAAAAACCCTGAATAGCCAAAACAACCCTGAGTGAAAAGATCAACACACAGAGGATCTCTATACCATACTTCAAACTATACTATAGGGCTATAGTCATAAAAAGAGCCTGGTACTGGCAAAAAAAAAAAAAAAACAGACCAGTTGACCAATGGAACAAAACTGAAGATCCAAACATGAGCACATAAAATTTCAGCCACCTCATATTTGACAAGGGGGCCAAGAAGACACAATGGAGGAAAGACAGCATATTCAGCCAGTGGTGTTGGCAAAACTGGATCATCCAAAACAGCTTGGGCAAATTCAATGAAATATATACCTTGATTCCTGCCTATAGGTTTGTGTACTACAACTGCCTTTTTGAGATGCATGGGTCAAAAAATAAAAACCTAAAATAAAAAAGGGGGATACAGTTATATATTAAATCTTTTTGTCAAATTTTTAATTTAAATCTTAAAACTTAATATTGGAAAAGATTTGTATGTTCCCACAGGTCAAAATATCACCAACTTAATGGCTGAGAAAGAAAATATACAGCGTTGCATTGTCCAGGATGTACCAAGAAATACCAGCAGAAGAGTTGGCCCATCTAAGCATTAAAAGGAAGAAAAGCCTCAGACTGCTACAGACATCAAACATCTCTGTGTATCCTATTTGTAACAACTGTTTATAATGAGTCCTAATGAACCTTACCTTCTAGAGGCCACAAAGTTTTAATATGAGAGATCTTCTTACCTCCTTTTCATGTAACAAAGAAATACATGGCGGTAATGAAGTCAGTCTCTAACCATAGCTTAGAGCTGACTGTTATAGAGGTAATCTCTTACAAAACCCGTATAACTACTTTCTTTCATTGACTAATAGACATAGGAAATGTGAAAAGGATTATTCTCTACTCAGAGCCAAATATAATAATAATGTCTTTTCAAGCTGTGCATTTAAGCAAAATATATTAATACAGGAGAACTCTGATAACAACAATGGATTATTCTGTCAAGGAGATGTTGGCCAGGGGAATCCAAGCCCCTCCCCCTAAAAGGTAAAGGCTTCTTGCTTATGAACTAGGATACCTGCAAAAAAGAGGCAGTAAGATGCCCCCCCCCAAAAAAAGGTAAAAGCTTGTTGCTGTAAACTAGGATACCTGCAAGTAGAGAGGCAGTAAGGTCCTGCTGTCGAAGACCTGATGCAAGCATGGGAAAGATGTATTGAGACCACACTTGCAAGTGTACATTTGGTCTCTGGGATTCCAGAGAGTGTTACCAAAGGCCACTAAACCAATAAAGCAAAAATTGGTCTCCTTGAGTCAAGCAAGACTCCTCAGTCAGCTATACCTCACCTGCTTGGAAATACTGTGCAGCAGTGGCAGCCACATGTCTGTATATCCGAAATCTAATTGGCTATTAGCTCTCTCGTTGGAGAAATAATTCACAGCTGATGCCACTAGCTTACAACCTCTAGTGGTTAGGAGATGTTATAAACCACAGTAAGACCTTGTCATCTTTTAGAGAAAAAATATAATTCATTGATTAGCATACCATCCAAACATCTGTGTCTATACCAAGGTAACCTATCATAATAATTAGTACTGTTTAAATACCTATATATCTAATTTCTTGTGCTTCATTAGTAGGATTGAAAGGTTATTCCTGGACAAACTGTCAGCCCATGAAAGGAAAGAGCCAGAATTGACCAGAGTCCAAGACAACAGCTCCAGAGA
>VZQC01010437.1:123232-167133 GCA_009823505.1 Rhizomys pruinosus
AAAAAAAAAAAACGTTTTGGTCAAAGAACTGACTCAAACAGTAAACTTCTGCCTAAAACAATAAACTTCTGCATTAAAAAAAAACTGAGAAGAAAATGCAAGGCATGTACTGAAGAATGCACAAGTTCTGGATGGGGTGGAAGGCATGGAATGGGGAATGGGTCTAAATTTGATTAAGAAATGTATGAAATGCACAAAAGTTCAATAAAAAATTTAAAAACTTGCAGGACAGACTTGGCCACAGGCAATTCTGAGTCAGCGAATTGGGGGAATTCCTGAATCCAGGTTTCTCTTCAAAAGTGACTCTAAATGAACAAAAATTAAACATCACACCTTGGATATTATTTTTAAATATTATTTATTATTGTGTGTATTATGTGCATGAGGTAGGATATACAAAAAATAAAATAAAAATAACTCCAATAACGCAATGTTCCATTTTTCACTTGTATTTTCTAGTTCTTAGTCATTACAAATGACTGAAAGTTTACTTAAAATTTTCAAATTATTTAGTAAATATCCTATATAAAATTCTTTTATTAGATTATCTATCATTATTTTAAAATTGATCTACCAACAATAGCGGTAGTTTGAAAAACAATGGCATTTAAAATTATTTTAAATAGACCAATAGTGTCAGAATATAAACCATTATGAACTATATCCTTGTGAATGAAAATTACCTTTGTAACCAAAATAACATATGCTGTGACTATGATTACAGCTCATAGAAGCATTTTATATAGTTTTTCATCATTAATCTTTACACAATTCCCCTTTCGTTCTGGCTATTGTATTTATTTTAAATAATTTCTAAAACCACAAAAATGTTTTGAATATAAAAGAAAAATGAAAATCTGATGGGAGGACTGTGACTTTTATTAGCACACAGCATTCTGGTTGTTGAGTGTCAGTAACAAGGAAACAAAATGAGAAGGTGATTCTGGAAACTCACCAGAAGGGCATTTCTAGAGGAGATCAGTCAAACTGGCTCCTTTTGTTTTGGAGTCCAGAACAGAGTTGAAGAAGGAGTGAGAGTGTGCCAAGGACAATGATCACATTGCACCTTTTTTACATATATAGCTTTCCTTTTTAAATATAATATTTTATTGGCATTTTGTGTATTTCATACATCATTTTTCAGTTCAATTTAGATATATTCCCTTCCCTTCCCCATTCCATCCCAGTTCATGCATTCTGCCTTACATTTCCTGTATTTTTCTCCCAGTCTTTTTAAAGATTTCCTCTGCAAAGGTTTATTGTTTGGGACATATTTTAACTATACAGTCTGTTCTTTGACTGAGTCCTTATGTTGTTGTTTTTCCCTCCCAATTGTATTGCTCCAAAATATTCCTATATAAATGTCATATATGTACCAGCATTATGTCCAGGAATAAACTGTATGTTAACTCTGATATATGTTCAGGAGTTCACATTTTTCTCTTTAATTTTATATTACTATAAAATATGAATATATATCTTCTGTCCATATACATTAATTACCATGTCTGAAAGTAAATGTTAATTCTAAGGCTCATTAAGAGATTCACATTATAAAATGACAGTTGGTTTCATATAGAAAGAAATATAATAACACTGTTCAGCTTGCTTTTCAATTGGGGGATTTGTTACTAGCATCCAGAAATGAGGGAAATCATTCCCTGTTTGTTTTGGGGGGACTGTGTTACTTCATTTAGCATAATGGCTTCGAGTTCCATCCATTTACCTGCAAAGTTCTTTGCCACTGCATAGAACTCCATTGTGTAGATATACCACATTTTTGTTATCCACTCATCATTTGAGGGGCATTTGGGTTGGTTCCATCTCTTGGCTATTGTGAAGCTAGCTGTAATAAACACAGATGTTCATGTATCTTTGCAATAGGATGAGTCTTGTGGGTATATGCCCAGGAGTGGTATGGCTGGGTCAGGTGGTGGGCTCATTTTGAGTCTTACAGGTTCTCCACACTGCTTTCCACAGTGGTTGTATGAGTTTACATTCCCACCAGCATGGATGAGTGTTCCCCTTTCCCCACAACCTCCCCAGCATGTGGTATCTTTTGTTTTCTTGGTCTTGGCCAGTCTTATGGGAGTGAGATGATATCTTAGAGTGGTTTAAATTTGCATTTTCTTAATCATTTAATTTGTATTTCCTTAATTATTTAAAAAACAGACTCAAGGGCAAGAGGTTAACAGTTCAAATCCCAAAGTCACTACTTTACACAATTGTTATGAAGTTAATATTATTATAATTTCCATTTAATAGATGAAGAAACGGGTGTAAAGAAAAGTTAAAATCCTGTGTATGAGGCTATAGAGATGGCACAGTGTTTAAGAATGTTCAGTGTATCAAGAATGAAAATCTGAGATTGAATTTCCAGAATTCATGTAAAAAGTTGAATAGGCTCTATGTGCTTATGATCCAAGAGCTGTGAGGGGGAAGGAGGAACGCTGGAGCTTGCTAGCTTATCTTCAGGTTCAATGAGACCCTGAATCAACACAAAGAGTAATAGAGCAAGACATGAGACTTCTTTCTCTGTTCTCTGAGTGTATGGGTGCATCCACACACCACACATTTGTATACCATATCCTTATACTATCCTGCCCCCAACACACAGCATAATTATGTGAGTTTTCCAGTCTTCAAATGCATAGTTTCATTGAATATAAGAAGTGGATATTCAGCTGGGTGTGGTGGTGCACTCAGAGGCAGGCAGATCAAGGCCAGGATAGCCAAAATAGTGAATTCCAGACCACCTGAGACTATAAAGAGATGCTCTCTCAAAGAAAAAAGTTTCACAACTGTATACCTTTACAATAATGCTTCAAAGGGCCTATCAGATTACAGATGTAAAACTCTAATTGTACTAGAAGAAACTTCAGGAAAAAGCTATTTGACTTCTGTCCTGAAAACCAAATGATAAAGAAAAGAATAAACATTTTAATACATTTTCTGAACTTTTTGTGTATTTTATACCAAACATCTCAATCATAAGCACTTTAATACCCCCTCCTCCATTGGCGCCTTCTACAGTCCCCTGGTAGAATTCCAACATTCTGTCATTTGTGTTAGGGCCTATTGTGCCAAATTAGTGTCACAGGGAGTTGCTGAGTTCAACTGCATCCATTGAACTTTAGTCAGCCTACCAAGAATCTCTTATTTTCAGAAGACCAGCTCTTCCACACTCAATAGTAATCGGCTGCCAATATTTCTTCAGCTAAGATTGGGTTCTCCTGCCCATTTTCCCAGTTCCAGGCTGGCTGGGTTTTGGTTTATTTGAGTTTGCAAGGGTCTTGTGCATGCTGACACCAGGGCTGTATATTAATATGAGCAGGAACCAGGAGCTTGTAGCTTTCTACTTCCATATGTTCATACATCACTTCCCTGGCTCTTACGATCGTTCTTCCCCCTCTTCTGAAATGGTCCTTGAGCCCTGGGTGAGTGTACAGGAGTCCTGTCCAAAGACCCATACTCTGGAGACTCTTAATCTCCATGGTTTGGCCATTTATGACCTTTTGAGACCTTGCCTCTTTTTGCATAAATGATATTCCTTAATGAGAGTTAAGAGATTCGTTACTGTTTCCTTTACCATTTGTTCTATGATCTGTGAGCCTTTTGTTTAGAGGTTGGACTGTAGATGTGCCACTTAGGCTTGTGCAATTCACAGACAATATTTGTGTGTGACCAGTTGTGATACTCTGGACTTGTCTTCATCTGGTGCAAAAGAAGCGTCTTTGAGGAGTGTTCACTGGGATATTTTTCTGTAAATATAAGGTTACATATTTTATAGTTAGTAAGAAGTTACTTGGGAATTTCTCTTAGAGTTATGATCTATCCATCCATGTGTATTTGGCTATGTTTACAGTACCACACACAGGTTCCATCACACTGAGTGGCTTTTAAGTCCAATTAGTTAGTTCTTGATTGCCCCCAACATAAAAGCATCACTATTGCACCAATGTTATACTTTGCTGGACATTGATGTGGATATTTGGTCTTAAAGCTGATGTTGGACTATTGATTGCTGTTCCCTCTTAGCAGGTTAAATAGTGTCTTCCAAAGCTAGGAGAGCTATCCTTCAGTGAGGGTGGTGGATTCCAGGTCAGTTCCAGTTCCATTGCTCCAAATCCAGTCTCTTAAGTATGTCCTCCCATCAGCAATAGGGTCTTACCTTCAAATTCTGGGAGGCAATCAATGTCTGTGACGATAGCCTGTGTAACTTTGGGTGCCTCTTGGACTACTCTGGCCATGTTCTCTTTCCTTTTGAGAAAATATTTTAAAATGCACAAATGTTAGGGGATTTGTATCTGCTAATTTTTCATTATAATAATGTAATACTTGATATATGCTAACTCTGTAAGGCAAAAAACTTTATTAAGTTCACACCTTTATAGAATCAAATCCCAACACCAGGCAGGCCTAAAGTTTTAATTTCCAGTGAGGGCCTGGTGTATTGATATTCTTTTCTAAGATAAATGCCATGACCAAAAACAATTTGAAAAGGAAATGATTTATTTGGCTTACAACTCACAGCTCACCATGGATGGAAGCCAAGAAGACATAGCAACTGAAGGATAGAACACTGCTTACCTGTGTGTTCCAGGCCTTGCTTCCAGGCTCACATGGAACCATCTTTCTTAAACAGTTTATGCCCTCCTGCCTTGAGACAGTAAGCCCACAGACAACTGGACCCTCTGACACCAACTAACAATTAAGAAAATGCCTGATTTCTACAGCCACAGGCCAATCTAACTGATGCAATCCCAGGACTGTGTTTCTAACTGAAATTAATCATGACAGGGTCTAATGAAAAATGGTTGGCAGCACAAAACTGGGATCAGGTTGTATGAGGGAGAGACTCAATTATGATGAAGGAAGTTAGGAAGTGATTCAAAGGCTATGCTTTAATGACTAGGATGATTCTTATTACAGAATAATGCAGATGGTGGCCACAAGCAAGTCTACATTTACCACCATTAATATCTCAGGACTTAGAAGAGTTGTATTATTTACTCTGCCTGTGGTTTGTATATGGCACAAAAGTCTCTGTAGCATCATAGCTGTTTTCTGCATGCATCAGTTAGCATCCCAAGTAAACTGCTGAGGACTATTGTTCACAGTAAAGATTTGTTTCAAAATATTACCTGGGCAGCACAACTATGAGGCATACAATGTCGTTAATATTGTACCTGTGCTTGGTAATCACTTGGTAATCATCCTTTCTGGATCGCATTGATCAAGAACTAGTATTTGCTGTCAAATCTCATTACTTGGGGACTATTGAGAAGGTTTGTTTATGTCCTTCTAGAAAAGTTTGCAAAACAGAAAGAAGTGATTACCTCTATGCAACATGTCTGACATCTACTTTTATACTCATTAAGCAACTTTTTTGTCTTCTCACACTTATTTCCTCTGCATGTTATTCTTTCCAAAATTGATGAGAAAAGGCCATGTTGGATGGTGCCTGGTACAGCCCAAGTGAGTGCGGTTAAACCCTTATCAACTCCTCATTCTTCCTCTGGTATGAGCATCTTTATCAAGTAAGTTTGACTTATCTTTACTTTATGACTTGGTAATCTTCTTACTTTATACAGACATAATTTTCATAAGAGATAAAAATTTTATTAGAGGAAAAATGTAGGATGGGAAAGATAAGCAAACCTGAGTATATTGGCTTTTTAATATAATTTTACTTTGGACCACAGGTTCATTGTGTTCAAATGAATTGGGGCTCCCTATAAGAAGCTGCCCGTATGTTTAGGTTTTCTTTTCCTTTCATGTTTTAATTATAAAAATGATTATTACTCTTGTAAAGAAATAATTCTTAATGATGGAAGATTATACAATATACTTTAATTTCAGGGAGCATTCACATAATTGTTCTCCTATGGATGGGTATTTTCCATAACTGTAATGTCCAAAAGCTCATTCAGGCAGAAGTATTGTCATATACATACATGGATTTCCATATTTTAAACCATTAAATTTGTGCTATGGATAAAGAAAAAAATAATGTAAATACATAGCCCTTGTGAGGATAATAGCCAATATGTTTTATGTTATATTGCTAATATTAATTAATTAATACAAATAAACATTCCTAGAAAGCTCCATATGTGGACATAACAATGATCAAGATCTTTATACCATATATTTTCAGATAAAGGTCATCCATGAAAACAATTATGAAAGATTACATAGGCTTTATCTGTAATTCTTCCTTCCTCTACCTATTCTTTCAAAACCAATATAGACTCCACTTGGAAACATGTTATTGAAAGAGAACTAGGCCAATGAACTTTATAGCTTATTTTAAACTTTATAGAATACCTTGATTAATGAGTTACCAACACAGTGAGCGCTCTCAAAAACTCGAAAGCTGGATACTAAAAAGGAAGGTGGTCAGAGGCAGTAATATAGTTTAATTAAATTGAAATATAGAATATATTATTATTTCTCAATGCTATATTTAATGAAGTTGGAGGCTTTAAGCACAAAATATTTATATCTGTAGAACTGTCCACATAAGTTAATAATATAAGAAAACAGGACTGTGCAATGAATTATACAATTATTGAATAATAAATCAGTGCATTTATTATTTAAGGTTGAAGGAATTGCATGTAGTCTATTTCCCTAAAATATTACACAAATGAAACTCCTCATTCAGTATTTTTGAGGTGAAAAGTAGAATCTTTTTCACTTTAACTTTTTTTACAACTCTGAGTCTCCTATGACATCTGTTGGCTTTGTCTTCAAAATATGACATAGCTTATGCCTAACAAAGAACCTAATCTAAGTCTTAATAGTCTCACAATTCTGTGTACAATCAATTGATTTTCTTGATGAATAACTTTATTAAGAGTATCTAACTAAAAGTTATTTCCTTATACCTGAGCATCTTATAAAATAGGTATCTTCCAGGCTTTCCACACACTGACTTAGGAGGCTGAGGCTGGCGAATCTCTATGAGATGGAGGCCAGCCTGGTCTACAGAACAAATTTGGCCCTAGCTCAGGTAACAGGGAGACCCTGTCCTTAATAAAATTTTAAGCAAGTTGTGGTGGTTTGAAAGAGAATGTCCCCCATAGGCTTTAAGTAGTCAGACATTTTGTCTCCAGTTGGTGGCACTGTTCTTGGAGGTCTTAGAAGGTGTGGCTGTGCCAGAGGAAGTATGACATTGGGGATAGGCTTAGTGAGTTTAACAAGCCTTGCAGTCTCCAGTCTCTCTCTCTCTCTCTCTCTCTCTCTCTCTCTCTCTCTCTCTCTTTCTCTCTCTTGACTTCCTGTAATCATTGTGAGATGTGAACCTTTGGCTTTATTGCAGCCAAAGCTGGCAGAGCTGAGTCATCTAAGCCCTTTGGAAGCAAAGTCCCAGAAATCACACATGGAGCTACTGGTCTTGTTGTTTGCTCTGCTGGTTTTTGTCTTGTTTTGGTCCAGTATTTCCTCACTATGCCTCTATTCCTCCTTTTTGGAATGGGAATGTGTATTCAGTTCCATTGTATGTTGGGAATATGTAATTTGCCTTTTGATTTTATAGGAGCTTACAATTAAGAGATTGGCCTGGGTCTCAGAAGAGACTTTTGACTGTAGACTTTTGAATAAAATTGAGACTGGTAAAGAATATGGGGACTTTTAATGTTGGACTAAATGCATTTTGCATTTTATATGGTCATGAGCCTATGGGGGCCAGGGAGTGGAAAGTGGTGGTTTGAATGAGAATGTCCCCCATAGGCCTTAAGTATTCAAACATTTTGTCTCCAGTTGGTGGCAATGTTCTTGGAGGTCTTAGAAGGTGTGGCCATGCTAGAGGAAGTATGTCATTGGGGATGGGCTTAGTGAGTTTAATAAGCCTTGTGGTCTCCATTCTCTCTCTCTTTTGACTTCCTGTGCTCATTGTGAGATGTGACCCTTGGCTTTCTGTTCCAGCTCTAGCCGCCATGCAACCCACCACAATGGACTTTAATTCCCCGGAACCATCAATTGTAAGCTCAAATAAACTCTTCCTTTTATAAGTTTCCTTGGTTTTGGTGGTTTTATCACAGCAACAGAAAAGTGACTAATACACAAGTGCTATATGCAAATAACTATTCCAGCTCATGGAAGGTTATCAAGTATTCATTTTCTATGGTAACCATAACTTGGAATATACTTTTATTGTTTGGGTTGTAAAAGGCCAATTCCATACTAATCTATGTTAAGAATGCCCAGTCTATACTAAAATTTGAAGCTATTAAATCAGAGAATAACAAGAAGAGATTGGAAAATTGGAGATAATCACTTTAGTAAATTTTGTAAATCATGTTATTATGGGTTAATTTTTATAACTTTTATCTCTTGTTGTTAAAGCAAGCATCGAGCATCCCCTCCACTTGTAAAGCTAAACTGGATCAGATTTGAGATTTCCTGAGATTTTTTTTTAAGATCATCACAAGTATGTACCAAGGTACTTATTTCTTTGATTATCTTCAGCACTTTGTCACAAGGACATGCTAAAAGCTGCATTTTATACCAAAAGTGAAGAGATGTTTGGAACTAGACTCTTACCAGACATACTTATAATACCCATACTCATTCTGAAGATGATCAGAAACAAGCATAGATGAAACCATTAGTTTGGATCTAATAATTAGTTGAATCTTGTTTAGCGTCAGGAGAATTAGAAGAGGTGAGAGAGATGAATCAACTTGCAGAAATGTTGGGAAACTGGAGGAGGATAAGATCCTGTCCCCAGGAAGAGGTTAGTTTGTATTGGAATTCATCTGAGAACTCTTGATTGGAGTATACAACTGTGTTTCCTCTAAGAACTCTGTAATATTTCTTACTGTGATGATGATTTCACAGTCATGTTTTATTTCAAAGAAATATAAATTATGTTCGTGGAAATTTAATTAAAAAGTATGTAAGTTAATTTTACACATTAAAAAAATTCATCTACAGTCTACTACCTGCACCCAATCATACCATCAATGTGAAAATAGAATTGCAGAAAATCTAACCATGCTTCAAATCAATTACCTTATGTGCTGTATCTTCTCCTTTATGTTGATAGGAGAATCTGCTGGCAAATGCCTTTTTCTGTTACTTTCCCTACTTGAATAATGAAATAATAATTCTATTTCTCCCTTATCTTCTCATTCCATCTGTGCCTCATCCACTTAACAGCCTAAAGTTTTATATTGCTCTACCAACACTGGTAACAATTTTGTTTTTCACATCTAGATAAGGAGCAGTGTTCCTTTTTGTGTAGCCTAAAATCCTTAGGTAAAGTTCAGTTAACTCCAAATACCATTAATCTAAACTTATCATTCAAAATACACATTATTATTAGACAACAGAGTATCTGTTGTTAGCATTATAAATCCATTGGAACCAAGACATTTTATACCATTTGATAATTAAATTAAACAATGGTTAGTATCTCTTCAATTCTTCCTAAGTTACATAACTATGTTTATCAGTCAGGTTATAATGTAATTGATAGTGATTGAAAAAGTTAATCTTGGTAGTCAACTTCACTGCATCTAGAATCACCAAGGAGACAGGCCTCTGTACATGCTTGCAAGAAATAAACTTGGTAAGGTTAATTGAGTTGAAGCTCACATTTAAACGGGAGAGTTCTTGAGGATGATCATTTATCCTTGTAGGATTCTTGACTGTGAATGCAACTTGCCCAGCTGCCTCAAACTTCTGCCACCATGAAAAAAAAAAAAAAGATAGCTAGCTAGCTAGCTAACTAGATAGATAGATAGATAGATAGATAGATAGATAGATAGATAGATAGATAGATAGATAGATTCTCGGGTTGGAGAGATGGCTCAGTGACTAAGAGGAATGACTGTTTTCTTAGAGTACACATGCTTGGTTCCCAGAACCTACATGATGTCTCAGAACTGTCTATAACTCCAACTCCAGGAGATCTGATGCCCTCTTCTGGCCTCTCTAGGCATCTGCACACACATGATGTACTTACATTCATGGAGGCAAAACACTCATACTACAAAATAAAAAATAAATAAAATATTTTCAAGATAATTTTCCAGATAGCTGAGAATTTACTTATATGAATTCACAGCAATGTTAACAGCATGCAAAAGTACCATGTAAGTTTAAGGCAAAGTCCAAGCATAGACATGGGGAAGTGGGTAAGAGAAACCCAACCCTACTTGAAGAACCACTAGAAACCAAATTTCTGGTAATAACTAATCACTTAGGATAAGTATTTTTTTAAATATTGTAGAGAATGTTTAAAAATAAAAGGTATTACAAGGATTATATCTATGCTAAAAGTTGTTAGTTGGCACACACCCATGCTCATATAACTGGGTATCCTGTCATTTATGTAGCACACATTCCAGTAAGGCAAGAACAAATAAATAGGAAAGAAAATTATTAACAAAAAACATTCAATAAAATGTCCCCAAACTGAAGAACCAGAGTACCCATAATATAAGGATCCCATTAAGAATTCCCAAAAGTAAACTATAAAGGGCCCATAAGGTGGCACTGGGCATCTTAAAAAGAGGATAAATTTGGTAAAATTTGATGAGAAAAACAAGCCTGTATTGAGAAATACAAAATACAAATCTTACCTCTCACATACCATTAGAAAACTACTGGGAGATTTACTCTATCAGCTTTAGAAGTAGATTCTGCTCAGTTGGTAAAGTACTTGCTTAGCATGCACAGAGTCTCCAGCATTATATAAAGAGTGTTGGTTCCTGCCTCTTTTCCTAGGACTCAGGAGATTGAGGCAGGAAAATCAGGAGTTTAAGGCCACCCTCAGCTACATAGTGACTTTGAGTGCAGCCTGGGCTATAGGAGACTTTGTTTCAATTAAACAATAAAAAAATAGCTCCAAAGAACAGTTGATTTGTTATATATCCAGATTGGAGTCAAAGAAGATGCTAGAGCAGAGCTACATAACAGATGTGCTCTGAATCTGGGAAATGGAGGGTTCTCAGAACACAGTTAGGCCGAGTAGCTAAGTTAGATTGATTTACATTGTATAAAAACAGAACTAGATTGTAAGAGCCAGGGCTGGTGCAGGAACATAGAGAAACAGTGGCTTACAGCTGACTGTAAGCTTTACACACGTCAACTTGTGGCAATGTCAGCATCAGACAAGGGACATATGCCAACTGGGAACAGGTCTCAAAGATGAGCAAGAGAAATGAGTGAGGGACTGACTGTGGACTGAAATGACAACAGACTGAATACTGCTGAGTGAGGAAGAGTATGTCTTACCTATGACTCCTATACATACTGACTAGACTCCAGCAGATGTATTTGCACAGAAGGATGTCTGGATTTGGAAGCCTGACTGGATGGGACTTAGCTTGGATGTTGTAATGCATGCATGATTTCTGATGGGAGTTGGGGCATGGCGGGGAATGAGTTTGTTTGAGAACCATTGTATGAGTTGTACAAATGTTCAATAAAAATATAAAAATTTAATATAGAACTAGATATATTTTTAAAGAAAACTATATATCCATAAAATGAGGGAATTATAAACTCAAAGAAAACCATAAAGCTCATTAAAATATTATTTGGATATACTCGGTGCTGTAGTAATTATGTAAGTGTTGAGAATTAATGTTGCTAAAAATAAATATTGGAAGTGCAGATAAAAGGAGATTAAGACATGAAATGCCCAAGAGCTAGAAGACATTAGTTTCCAAATGTCAGTTCTCCCCAGACTTCCATATGGATTTAATAAAATCCAAACAAAAATCCCAACAGTTTCTGAAAAAGAAATATTCTTCCTATCAGCTTCATCAATGGCAAGTAGTTCAGGGCAGCCCATGAAAACGTGATCTTGCACAAATATGCATTAATTAATTAAAAAATTATGTTCTATTGATGTTCCTAAAAATGTGTAACTTGTGTTTTGAGTTTCATTGTGGAATTGATCATTCAATCTAGAAAATTATATATATATATATAATAGATAATATATATTATATATATACAACACACACAGCATACAATGGTGTATATGTCAATAATGTTAAGACGATGTCTTGAAACAGAGATGGTGTGAGAGAAATTGGGAGGACTTGGGGAAATGTAGGTATGGAGGGGATATAAATGCAGTACTAAAATATGTGGTCTCAGAAAAGTTCATTTAAATTATATTTTTAAAGTGAAAATAATGATGTGACAGAATGGAGATGCATTTATTCTGGGGTTTGTATCTCATGTAATTTTCAAGTTTTTATCTAATGTCTTTATTTTACAGTATGCATTTTATAATTTATGTTATTTTCATATTGATTGAAGAGAACATTTTGTCAGATTTGTAACAAGTCTGTCAATATGTTATTTATATATATATATATGTTTAGTTAAAATAGATATATAAATTTAACAGTAAAATATCTGTTTATTTAAAACAGATATTTAAATATAACAGTAAAAATATCTGTTTATTAAAAACAGATATATAAATATTACAGTAAATATCTGTTTATTTAAAACAGATATATAAATGTACTTTGAACATACACTTATCAAACAAATCAGTAAATGGATGCAGTGGTACTGTGGCTTAAGTTTTTGTGAGTACTTTGTGTTTTTGTCTGGTAATCATGCATCTATCAAGAAGATCCTGAAAGGCACAGGAAAATGCATATCTATCTAACAGTTATGAAAAAAATGCATTTTTAAAATAAATCAATTTTCTAACATAGCATTTAGTTTTGTATTTGTATTCTTCATCTACTTCCTTCAATTTTTAATTTTTATATATAAATACATATATATATATATAGAGAGAGAGAGGCTATTTTAAAAGTAAACACTGCAGTCAATTAATGATACTCATCAACAATTCATTTGGCCTGCACTCCTAATTAATAATGGCATATGTAATTTGCTCCATATAAAAAAATAACTGGAAGTATTTGCGATATTAATCTCAGCTGTCAACCTGATGAGACCTGGGATCACTTGGGAAGCTGGCTTCTAGGCAGGTCTTCTGGGATGATCTTGGTTAAGTTAACTGTGGTGGAAAAACCTGCCCACTTGGGGTGGCATCATTTCCTGGACTGGACTGGAAACTTTTTGAATGAGAGAAAGGGGGCTGAGCAGACCACTCAGTTCTCTGCTTCTAGATGCAGATGCAATTGAACCAGCAGTTTCAGGCTCCTGCTGCTCTGCTTTTCTGCCTAGGTGGTCTGTACCCTGAAGATGATCCCAAATAAGTCCTTCATCCCTTATGTCACTCATGTTAGCATATTTTATTGCAGCAACAGGAAAAGAAATTGTGAAAGTAGATATCCTTTGCATCAGGTATTATAATTTTAAGAATTAGGAAACCAATACAGAATATTTTTAGAAATTCAACTGTCCTAGTGCTTGTTCTGGGTCACATCAACAGTGGGATCCAATAAACAGGTGTAGCAACCGTCTCTTGCTATGAGCAGGTACAGTACAGTCCTGCTAAGGCAAGGGAAGCAGTGGCCACCTGCAGTCATTGCTAGGTGAGTGACTGACCCAGGTCAGTAGGTTACTTTTGTAACCCGCCTGAGTGACTACTGTCCCTGTCAGGTCCATAGTCTGGGAATCAGAATGCTTCCCATCTGGCCATGCTATCTCACCTGTCCAGAAACTGCTGGCCTCTGGACAGGAATTTCAGGCTGACAGCTGTTGGCTGATCTTCAGCCTACACCCACTCACAATCCACTCCACAGGTTGTTGACTTTATTAGTCCCTGTCCAACCCCACACTAGCTTACCAGGTTAGTGATCTGATTGATCCCCATCTAACCCATTAACCCCACCTCCACCCCCCAGACACTTGAAATCCAGGTGTGCTCCAGCTTGTATATTCGAAAAATAACAGATCTGGAAATCTGATGTGATGATTGTAATGGAATATTCAATTTCTTGCATATTGTGAGTCACTTTTATAAGCAAAATGATGTCATCTCTGAGAGGGAATCACAGACCCCAGTCTCATGCCCCTGTATGTTGGTGCCTGGCCTAGTGTCACGTGCCTGGGCCAGGAGGTGCTCCCTCTTGGGGTAGGGTCCAAAGAACCCCATTGTGCCCTGAGAGATGCTAGTTGAAAACTAGCCCCTAATTCAAACTAGATCTTCCCACAAAGATTAGAAACTAGTCGCTGACCTGGAGCAGGAAAGTTTACACAAGGAACAGCATCAACTCTCTGAAAAAGGCTGTTAGATTGTTTTCATGTAGATTAGAGACAGGACTGTGTAAATTTTACTGATACTAGGACCAGTTGTAACTCACATGGTTATACCAGGTCATACTGTTTAAAAACAACTATCTCATCTCTGTTTATGTCTTGTCCTTGAGTTATTGAATGATTTGATTTGTCAGGGTATAATTGGACGTAGTTATAGTTTTCTTTAAAATTGTTGAAATTGCTGACTTTTTCATTTCAGAGTTCCTCAGAATCCTAGAATATTTTCCCCCCTGCCCAGCCCATTTCTTCTATTAGAAGAGATTTCATTTGTTCATTAAGCATTTATATTTTGTGGATTCCCTAATTTAAACCCATATTTCAGTACTATGCTTTAATTTTTAAAACCATGTGCTCAAATAACGTTTTACCTTCTTTAAATCTAAGTGCATTACAATAATGTTTAAAAATGAAAAAAGTTCTCCTGTAAAACACAACTAACAATTACCAATCCCCCCGATCAAATCTGTTTTGTATGGATATCTTATTTTAAGTGGCAAAATAAGCAATTCTATTTTCCTAAGTATTATGGAGCCCCACACTTTTATACCCTGTCTTCACTTCTCACAACTAACATTATGTCTTGAAAATATTTTTGTTCCTGATTTTTCTTAATCTTGGGAATTCCATACATGAATAGTATATTTACATAATTTCTTTTTTTAATGAGAACGTTAATTTATTGATTTAAGTCTTATCAAAATGCAGTCCACAAATCCAATCAGACTGTATCCATGTAATCACCTGTTATTGTCAGGTTGGTTTTGTGCCATGTTGGAGAGTCCAGTGGGGCTAACAGAAACTACATGATGGGTAATGTAAAACATATATTTATCATCAGTTCTTTACAAAAGAAGTTTTCTAAACAGTATAATATATAGCCTTTCCATCCTACGAATGAAGCACATGCTATTAGATATATAGGTATTTAAACAGTACTAATTGTTATGGTAGGTTACCTTGGTATAGACACAGATGTTTGGATAGTATGTTGATCCATGAATTACATTTTCTTCTGTTAAGTATGACAGGGTCTTCGTGTGGTTTATAACATCTCCTAACCATTAGAGGATGTAAGCTTGTGCATGCTAAGCATGTATTCCTCCAAGGAGAGAGCTAAAGCCATATATTAAGATTTGGGACATATTCACGCAGCATAGGGCTGCCACTGAGCTGGCAGCAGTATTTCCCAGGCAAGCATGAGGTTAGCTGTTGCTGACCGCAGAGTTCCTGCCTTGACTTCCAAACAGGAGACCTGATAATTGCCTTTTTTGGCTTTCAGTTAAGGCCCTATCACAGTGAACTTGGTAAACTACTGCCCATCCTGGAAAAGTTATTGACATTCATAAACCCAATTAACGTTATATAATTGCAAGTTTCCCTGAGAAAAAGAGTGCAAAGACTAGGACGGTCCTCCATACATTTTATCAGGGTCCTTCAACACGCAAGCCTCTCTTAAACTCACAGCCCTCTTCTTGTCCTGCAGATATTATCCGCGACAGCAGGGCCATTATGGACCTCCTATTAATACTCCAGTGGGGAGGCAAGGAGCTTTTACTTTGTGTGGGGGCTTGGGATCCCCTGGCAACATCTCCTTGGTAGAATAATCCATTGTTGATGTCAGACTCCAAAGGCTTTATGGTATGTTACTGTTTAAATACCTATATATCTAATGGCATGTGCTTCATAGTTAGGATCAAAGGTTATGCCTGGACAAGGCTGGAGCCCATGAAAGAAAACAGCCAGAATTGACTAGAGACCAAGACAACATCTCCAGAAAAGTGACTGTTTTGCTTCTCAATCCACCTTCGCTCCCTTTTCTAAGCCTAGGAACAATCTGCTATAAGAGGACGGTTAGAAATGTAAGGGCTGTGATTGGAGTGAATGTGTGAAAATACAACAATATCGACTACACTCATTTGATCAACTTGATTGGACATACAAGACCCCCTGCTGGGATGGTAGGACCATGAGCTGTTGTGTTGGACACAACTGCTCACAAATTGGTTTTACATGAAGGATGCTTGTACTCACAATTAACTTATTGTAAAAAAAAGGAAACAAAACAAAACAAACAAAAAAGCAGAGAAGAACAGAAAAAAGTTACGCAGAATGCATGATTCGTGGGAGTAGGGTGGTGGTGTGGGGGAAGGGAAGGGATATTGCCTGAACTGAATTAGAAATGATGTATGAAATACACAAAGCATCAATAAAAATAAAAAAAGAATAATTTATCTTAAAAAAAAAAAACAAAAAAGAAGTTTTCTGACACCTGAATAAGATACCTCTGTAGACATATGAATTTATATTACTTTAAAGAGTTAGTACTCTCCAATCCATTACAGTCATTATCAGTCTGAAATAATTGGTGGATGGATTCTAGACCCCATTGAGAGATTCATATTATAACAACATAGTTCTTTCAGATAAACAGAAATATAACAATAATGTTATTCAGCCTTGCCTTTCATCTGGGAGATTTGGTGTTAGCATTCACAATGAGGGAAACCATTCCCATTGTCTTTTGGTAGATTGTGTGCTTTACTCAGCAATAATGCTTCAAGCTCATGTCCATTTACCCTGCAAAAATTCGATAATGCCATCTTTCTTTACTGCTGATATAGTAACTCCAATTGCTGTAGATGTACCACATTTTCATCACATCATCAGTTGAAGAGGGGCGATTTGTGGTGTGGTTGTATTCCTGCTCTTTCTGGGTATTGGAGAAGAAGCTGCAATAACATGGATGCGACATGTATTTTTGTAACATGCACAAAAGTCTAGGATATATCTTTTTGGTATAGTACCCAGTAGGGGTATGACTTGAAAGGTCAGATGGTAAAGGCTCGAGTTCTTGGCTCTTTTTAAGGGATTCTCCCAACTGCTTTCCATACGTGGTGTAGTAAAGTCTTTATCAATCTATTACCCTAACTCGAGAGCAATGGACGATGAGTGTTTCCCTTTCCCATGACCTCTCCATCATCTGTAGTTCTTGATTTTTCTTGATGTTACCTAGCATATTATTGGAGTGAGATATTATCTCTGGAGGGTGGTTTTAATTACGAATTTCACTAATTAATAAGTGATGTTTGAATACTTTTAAGATGTTTCTCACGCCATCTTCACTTCCTCATTAGGTGATTAGTCTTCTGTTTCAGCGCTCTTTACTCCAGTCTTTTGATAGTAGGTTATTTTTCTATCTTACTTCTTTTTGTTTATTTGTGATTAAGTTGTGATATATACTATGCGATGTTAGATTGGCTCTGGTCAGATTGAATGCAACACGGTTAAATAACAGATTCCCTTCTCTCCACTCTCTGTGGGTTTTTTTCTTCACCTCCTTGATTGTTTCTTCTTTCACATGTACAGAAGCTTTTTGAGTTTAATGAGATCCCTTTGTCAAACTACTTGACCTTAACTTCCTGGGCAGCTGCCTGTCTGATTTAGACAGCCTTTTCCTACACTTATGTCTTTATAGGTTGTTTCCAAACTTTTTATCTATCACTTTCAGGGTTTTAGGCTTCACACTGAGATCTTGGATCCACTTGGGGTTTGATTTATTGTACAGGGTAGAGGTAGAGGTTTAATATTGTTCTTCTACAAAGGATGTTCCAATCATGACACTATTTGCTGAAGATGCTTATCCTTCCTCCACTGAGGGTATTTTCACCTTTGTTAACTATGAGGTGGCTGAAATTGCTGAGGCTCAAGTTTGGATCTCAATTTTGTTCCTATGGTCAACAGGTCTGTTTTATGCACTTTACCAGGTTGTCTTTCTGACTATGGCCCTACAATACACTTTGAAGTCAAGTAGGGCAATCCCCCCTGTATTGCATTTTTCACTCGAGGTTGCTTTAGCTATTTCAGGTCTTGTAATTTAGATTACCATTCCAAGCCATTATGTTTGTCCCTCTATAGTACTGATATAGCATTTAATGTTTTTTAGAGGTCTTTCCTTCTTACTATCTGTCTTTTATTAGTAGAGATAAGAAGGAGACTCTTTTTTTTTTTTTTTTTGATCTTTTTGAGACAGGGTCTCCCTGTAGCCCCAGCTGTCCTGGAACTCACTCTGTAGACCAGGCTGGCCTTGAACTCACAAAGATCCGCCTGCCTCTGCCTCCCAAGTGCTGGGATTAAAGGCGTGCTTGAATGAGCCACTGGCCTGTTGAAGACTGAACTTGGACAGACCAGAGAATTTTGTATGTGGCCTCAGAGATTTTCTATCTTCCACCCTTCTAAGGCCCAGAGATTCTCATGGAAGAGGTTAGTGTGTGCAATTTGTAAGGGCCAAAGAAGGGAGGTAGAGTGTGGAATAAATTATTTCTTCTTTGAAATGGACATATCATTGGGCAAGCTGCATACTTAGAGAGAGGAACTAAGGGCAAAGCTGGAGCCCATGCAGCCAGGTTGCCAAGATGCTGCAGGAAGGTGCATGGGACTCTGGAACTCTGGGATGCCACTGAGGCACATCACAAGCCCACTACAGGAGGGTGGGCTCTCTTGCCATTTTGCTAGCATGGGCACAGAGCATGCAATTTATGCCAGGACTCTGGACAGCCATGTCTATTGCCAGGATTGGCTGCATGGTGCAGCTCATGGGTATGCCTTTCCTCCATCACTTAGTAGGCAATCCCAATAAATTTTGGTCTAACTAAGATTAGTTACACTTTAGTAACTGGGGAACCAGGAAACAGTGGAGGTGGGCCAGGACCCTGTGGCATTGCATGCATGGATGCATACTGTGGGTGCCCCTGCCCTGGGAGGAAAAAATTCTCTGTGATAGCATCCCTCTACAAAATTCCCTGTGTTATTTTAAAGCACATTGTTTTCTAGCTCCAGTAAAGGCTTAAATATAAAATAAATGGTATTTTCCTGTCCTAGTCTCGAGTTAGTTATTTCACTAGAACTCTCTAGTTATCTTTATGGAGAAATACTATTTAGGAAAGTCAATATCAGGGAACTAAATGTACTCACTGTTGAGGGGTTATTGCTTCTAGTCCTGTCTGTAAACAAACCTAAGAAATATATTTTTCTACAAACAGACATCAATATTTATTATCTATACCTGGTGTCACAAGACACCACAGGTTTCTTCTGATAACCCAGTTCCAATTCAACACCACAAGCTTCGATTTGACTTTTTGCCTTTCCTGATTCGTAATTCGTTTCTCTGCAGTGGATTTCACTGTTCAAAAATGTGTATGCTAAGTGTATTTATTTGTTCAACCCTAGGCTATCAAAAGATAAGTGAATACATATCTTTGTGACATATTGCCAAATTTCCCTCTAAGTAGGTTGTTATAAAGAGACTTCACTTCTCTTTCCTTCTTTAAAATTGCTTTTTTGAGGAGTCTAGAATCCTGGGATCAACAATTCCCACTCCGACTCTAGTGTGTAGATTCAGGCTATCACCCCAGGGTCTTTAGATGCCCACAGTTTCCAAGGAGAAAACTCTCCTGACAGTAATCCCTTTCCAATATACCCTGTTTTCCCTAGTTACATGATCTTTTATCTTCTATCATTTTATACAAAGTACTTATGGGTTTCTTTTTATTTTGTCTTTATTTCTGAGTGCTATTTTCTTATCTCTTCAGTTTAGTGATATGATATTTATCATTAATATTTAATGTTTATTGATTAAGTTTTTCAAATATTTATTCCTACTTCATCTTGGATTCTAATTTCAGTTTTAGTATATGTGATATTGGCTATCACCATTTTTGTTGTTTTTCTGTGTGTGTGTGTGTGTATGTGTGTGTGTGTGTGTGTATGTGTGTGTGTGTGTGTATGTGTGTGTGTGTGTGTAGTAAATATTTTGTATTAAACTTCCTTTAAGTAAACTAATTTTTTCTAGATTGTTTCCAAGTTCAGCTTTGAGATTGAAATAACTTCTGTCATAGTAGATGAACTGATAATATTTGTGACTCCATATATATATATATATATATATATATATATATCTTAGGAACATATATATGTCCATAACATATATATGTATATAATATTTGATTTAGCTCTCTTCTTTCTGAAATCTCTTATTCATTTATAGAAGAAGATGCTATTTATATCAGATCCCTTTATATATAGGATGCTTTTCATATTATTCATGTTAATCTCAACCTACTGATTGGGTTCTTTTATCATGTGTTTATTGCATCTTTTTAAAGTCTTTATTTTTCTTTCTTTGCATTTTCTTTAAGTTTGTCTCAGAATTTCTCATTAAATTCTGGACATTATGTAAAAAATTATAGATTTTGAGTTATGTAGCAGTTGAGACTGAGAACAGACACACGTCTTCCTCAGCAAAATTTTACTTTGTGTTGATGGATCAATCTACTCTAAAGTGAAGACGATTGTGACATGTATTATCACTGGGATTAGAATCTATGCAAGTCCTTTGAAGTTTTCCTGCACTATCTCTAAGTTTCTGTAGCATCCTGGTGGACCACTGTGATGGTAGTAGGACTGATGGTATTTAGGTGGGATGGTATTGTTTAGGTGGGATGCTGTGGCTTGTGTAGACTACTTTGGTGGATTGATCTAGGCTTTAGTAGACTGCCATTTTTGCAGTTCTACTACAATTGTAACTGTTTTTGGTGACTCATTTAGTGACAGGTTGACTGCTGAAGTCACAGCAAGACTATTTCAATGAGAGATTTACTGCTGTAATGGGAGGTGGATTAGTCTGGTTTGATTGTTCATTGACTGTTGCAAATGTAGTTGGACTCCTGCATTGAAGGATGTATAATTGTATGGTCGCTGCTTTATGTGTTCTTCCTCCCTGTTCCTTGAGCAATGGCTATAAATTTCCCAGTGTTCCCTGGCAGGGCTTCGCCAAGGAGGGGGAGGGAGAAGGTTCTGGGAGCTTGGAAAGAGGTTGAGAGGAGCCCAATAATGGGCCTGGAGAAATTTCACAGGAGAAAATAACTCAGTTTTATTGGCAACAAGCAGGGGTTTTTATACTGATAGGACAGTTCTCTGGGGTAGAAATAGGGGCCAGGAAGGCACTAGCCAAGCAGTCATGGCTCTTACCAGGATAATGAAACTTCAAGGTGTTTTGATACGTACATGGAGGTGTGACATATTCTCTGCCCAATACTTCAAAGGAAGGCCTTAGGGTATGAGATCACACTTTCCAAGCAGGAGATCCACTCATCCTGGCCCCAAAGAGGATGTTCTCAAAGAGGTGGGCACTATCCTTAGAGTGCTCAAGCCAAGCAGAGTCTCATACTGACATATGGTAATTGTACATATGGTGGTCTTTGGACTGCTGTGACAGTGCATAAGGAAGAATATTTTTGGATAAGTGGTGTGAGGACTATTTGGTAGCATTCAAGCATCTGGTGTGATTGTCTGTGGGCTCTGTGATGGTAGCTGGACTTCTAGAGTGGTAGGAAGACTGATGCTATGGTAGGCTATCTGCTCTGATGACAGGTAGAGAGCTGCATCTGCCAGCATTCCAGTGGTGTCCTGGGGCATTCCCTTTTTCTTACTTGTCTCTCCCAACCTCACATCTGCTCACAGGAGAACTGCTGGCCCAGTGGCTTAATGGTTTTGCATTGTAGTTGATTGTCCTTATCAGCCAATTCATCTTTTCCTCAGTGGTAGTGACATTCTCCAGGCTGTTCCATTGTGTCTATGCCTGAGGTCTTGGCCTTGCTTCAGCCACTCTCCTCTGTATCTTATAGAAATTTCATGGTCTTCCCCTCCCTCAACACCCCAACTCTCAAGAATTTTAGTTAATTTGTTAACACTCACATAGACTTGACCATTCTTTGGTCTGTGCATACCAAGATAACAGTGTGCTTGTTCTCTCTCTCTGCTTAGAGAAGCTCATATTTCCAAGGATTTGGTATTTTGTGGCTACTCTAACAACTCAAAAATCTAACACATCAAAGATTCTGTGCTTGGTTTCTATTTAAGGAAACAGCTTGTCTTCCCCACAAAACTCTCTATTTGCTGTTACTTTTGATCATACTTTAAAATCATGTCAATGAATATGTGTTCTTTTTCTATAAATAAAACCTAACAAGCTGACTTTTGAACAAGAAAGTACATTTGTTTGATAAATTTCCCTTAATTATACACTATTATTATTCAATATTATTTCTTAGAGCTGGGGAGTGAACTCAGATTTGATAGGATTTTAGAGACACATTCTTTTTTTTTTTTTTTTTTTTTGACACAGTCCTTATCCAGTTAATGGAAAGAGTTGGTTCTTTTTTTTTTTTTTTTAATTAGTTTTATTGATGCTTTGTGCATTTCATACATTTTTCCAAATCTCATGTTCAGCTATTCCTTTCCCTCCCCCCCCCACCCCATCCCAGATCATGCATTCTGCCATAACTGTCCTGCATCTTTCTCTCAGTTTTTTTTTTTTCATTTTTAGCTATAAGTGATAATCCATGAGTACAAGCATCCTTCATGCAAAACCTATCTGCAGGCTGTTGTGCCCAAACACCTACAGCCCCACCATCCAGTGGGGGGTGACAGGTTGTTTGTTCAATCAAGTTGATCAACTAGAGACACATTCTTTCACTGCATCATATACACAGGGTCCTTTTTATCTAAAAGGGATTCTGTGTATTTGAAATGTATCATTGTTGCTTATTTGATCATTTATTGGCTAATGAAATATGTCAACAATCATATTTTCTTTCACTTACATAATTTATTCATAACCTCTCTGTATTAAATAATAACTTATGTAAATATAATTCATATTCTTTTAAAATATCATTTGGGGACTGGGTTTGGTGGAACACACTTAGATCCTAGCTCTTAGGAGGCAGAGGCAAGTGGATATATGTGAAGTTGAGGCTAACCTAGTCTATGTAGCTTATTCCAGGCTAGCTGGGGCTAAAGAGCGATCCTTTACCAACAAACAAAAACAAGGGGCTGAAGAGATGGTTCAGTGGTTAAGACTTATGGCTTCTCTTGCAGAGGACCCAGGTTCAATTCTCAGCAACCATATGGCAGCTAACAACTGTCTCCACTACCCCTTCTTCCCCAAGTCTGTGTCGTCTGATACTTTCATAAGGCCTTTAGAGTCCAGTTATGTCTCCTTAAAGAAAATCGACTCTCCCTCTCCCAACAGCCTTCAGTTTTTCCACAGTTCCTCAGGTAGAGCGGGAGCTTCTTGCCCACTGGTCACCCCTCTGTGCTTGGGTATTGTCTGGCCTGAGCTTACATAGGTCTTGTGCATTCTGTCACAATTGCTGTGAATTCATATGTGCAACAGCTCTTCAATCTGGAAAACACCGTTTTCTTATAGACACCCTCCACTGCTCTTATAAACTTCCCATCCCATCTTCTGCAATGACCCTTGAGCCTTGGGAGGAGAGGGGGTGAAGTAGGTGCTTCATTCCCAGCTGAGCACTCCACAGTCTCTTATTCTGTGTTCATCAACATTTGCTGCAAGATGAATCTGTTGTTAATATTTGCCAAATGCATAAACCATGTTTAAGCACAATAATATTTTATTTGTCATGGCATTAAGTATTCCTCAGATACTAGAAATAGTTTAAGGCCTGCACTGGAGGATTGACAGTCAATATGCTTTGGGGTCCTCACTTCCTCCAGAACTCAACTATATGCCCCTTTGAAGATAGCTCACATATATTGTTATTTTCAGGCCAAAATAGCTCATTTTTCTTGACTCATGAGCACTAATTTCTCTGTCTTACGATACAATAATGTTTGAACATACAAATAGTAAACATAAACCTTTCTAACACCCAGAAATTCTCTTTATATTTGATGTTCTGAGATCTGATTTTTTTTATTGATGTTTTGTGTATTTCAGACATCATTTTTCAATTCAGTTCAGGCATATTCCCCTTTCCCTTCTCTCCCCCCACCCCACCCCAGATCATGCATTCTGCCATAACTGTCCTGCATCTTTCTCTCAGTCTTTTTATTTTTTATGCTTAGGAATTCATATTTTCCTCCATTAATTTTATATTACTCTAAAATATGGATACATACTCTCCACCCATATACAGTAATTACAGAGTCTGAAAATAATTGGTGGGTGGATTCTAGAGCCCATTGAGAGATTTACATTATAACAACATAGTTGCTTTCAGATAAACAGAAATATAACAATAATGTTATTCAGCTTGCCTTTCATCTAGGGGTTTGGTGTTAGCATCCATAAATGAGGGAGACCAGAAATTCAGAACATATTTTAAATAAATTATAAGGTAGTAAATCATATATATGTTTTAAAAGATGGTTTTATCATTCTATTATTGCACCTTTTTAAGCATTCTATTTTGACTGAAGTTAATATCACAGTAGAAAAATAAAAATAAGTGAGAGAGAGGAAAAAAAAACAATTTGGCTATTTATCATCTACCATGTTAAGCTGTGCCTTATCTGAATGCAAACTTTATAATGTGATTGTCTCATAACAGTATAAAATGAAATATATTGAATGAGGAAGAAATTCTAATATTGGAATAATCAAGATTTAATTTTCCATTTGTTATCCACATTGAATTATTCTATGAATTTTATCTATATTAATAATTAGTTGTGTTTAGATAAAAATGTTCACAAGACATGGCTTGGAGGTCACAGGATCACTTGCAGAAGTCAGTTCTCTCCTTCTACCATGTGGGTTCCAAAGACTGCACTAAGAATCAGTGGATAATATCTTTATCAGCTAAGCCTTCTTGATGATGCTGGGTACAGGAAAAAGCCACTGAAAAGGTCCTGTGGCCACAACAATGTAATATGATCTGCAACATGAAGGAAGTCCATCTGATTTGAATTGATTGATCATATGTGAGATTTTTGCTGACTTTTCAACCTCCTACTGTATTTTCGTAGTTGGCAGACAGTTGAAAAAAATGTAATTTAGTTCAAAGGATAGCAACCTATATATCTTCTTTCTGTGTTATTAGTTTTCAAAAACTATTTTGATGTGATACAAAGCCGGGCGTGGTGGCACTTGCCTTTAGTCCTAGCACTTGGGAGGCAGAGGCAGGTGGATCTCTATGAGTTCAAGGCCAGCCTGGTCTACAGAACGAGCTCCAGGACAGCCAGAGCTACAGGGAGACCCTGTCTCAAAAGATGAAAAAAAAAAAAAAAAAAGGAAAAATAGATGTAGGTTTAACTTGAGAACTCCTGTGTTACTCAGCTATGCATTCAATAAATGAATGAGTCACAGAACATTGACCTTCTTCTGGGCTTAGCTTCCTGTCCCTTATTCTGACAACTATTCTCTGCAGTGGAGCAAGGTCACACTCCGAGACATTATTGGTCCACAGGGTAACTCAAATGATATGAAAACAAAGTAACTTTGAGTATTAGGCTTTTATTTAAAATTAACTAAAAATAATATATAATTTCTAAGTCATTTGTCAGCAAGTGAAAAGATGGTCTTCGACAAGTCATTGTTTCCAAAAAGGAAATGAATTCTCAAGAGCAGCCATCAAGTCCAAGCATAAGGGCAGCTCATGCACATGCCCATGTAGATGGATGCAGAGACACAGACACAAAGCACTGCTTCTGATTGGAGCAGGAAGTTCCTTTGCTTGTTCCACTCCTAGGCTCTGCTTTACCATGACATCCAAAGCAGGCATTCTTTAGAGTTATGCCTTAAAATTTTGCAGTATTTTGTTTCCTTATTTGGGTATGTGCTTATTTCACTGCCGCTTCTTCCAGCCCCATGGATGTCACTGATGATTTATCAGAAGGTGACAAGTACTAGAAAACGTGGAATGGACTGGATAAACACGAGGTGAAGGGTAGGTTTTTAATTTAATTTTACTTAAAAAAATAATTTTGGGATTGCAGGAAGAGGCGCATGCCAAGACATGGCTTGGAGGACACAGGATCACTTGCAGAAGTCAGTTCTCTCCTTCTACCATGTGGGTTCCAAAGACTGCACTAAGAATCGGTGGATAATATCTTTACCAGCTAACATCAAGAAGTTGATGATGCTGGGTACAGAAAAAAGCCACTGTAAAGGTCCTGTGGCCATAACAAATGTAATATGATCTGCAACATGAAGCAAGTCCATCTGATTTGAATTGACTGATCATATATGAGATTTTTGCTGTCTTTTCAACCTCCTATTATATTTTTGTAGTTGGCAGACAGTTGAAAAAAATATAATTTAGTTCAAAGGATAGCAACCTATATATCTTCTTTCTGTGTTATTAGTTTTAAAAGAATACTTTTACAAAATAATTTGTTTCACTACCGTTTTCATATGTTCTTTGTTCATATTGATTTTCCCCATACACATATCCAGAAACAAAATAATGACATTTGGAGGAAGACGAATGGAACTGGAAATCATTATGTTAACTGAAGAATGTCGGACTGAGAAAGACAAATACCCCCATTTTTTTCTCACATATAGATCACAAGCACATAAAAATATGCACACGCATATACAATATATACACACATATGCATATATCCATGTGCATGCATACACTTTAGAAACCAACTGCTATATGGTAAGAGGCTGGTAGAGTTCTCCTTCCTTATACCATGTCTCCTAATTCATATCCTAAACAAATGTGCTTTCTTTACTCCCAAACCGGTTCTTTCAGTCTCCTGGTCTACAATGGCTTGCTCTTTCTATTGACATAAAGCAGAGAGCTAGAACTCTCTTCTGAATTTTTGCTCTCGCCCTCTTACCTGCTTATTTGTTGTTTTATTTTCTTTGTTTGGGGAGATTTCCTGCCAACCCTAGCACACCTGGGTAGATGATCTCCAGGCCCCGCCCCTCGCTGAGGAACTCTTGGGAATGAATAGTTGATGGATGGATTCATTCTTTACCAAGGACATGGCAACTAGTAGGTTTTGTATCCCCTCAGTTTTCTCTAAAACAGTCTTTCCATTCACATTGCTAATTCTTCCTTTCAAATTCTTTCCTCTTGTAACTCTCTCATAGCAAGTTCTGGGTGGCCTCCTGGCTTCCAGATCTAAATCTCTTTCTTACCTAGCTTTCACGTTAATTGTGATGAATGACAAAGTTCCTCCATTAAATTGACCCAGCGGGGTAAATCAATAACTCTGAAGGATGGGGTTACAGCTACTGCTGAATTTTATCCTGCAACAAACCCTTCCAGGCTGTCTGTCCCCTAGGAACTAGGTAATAATTTAGACTTGACTCCAAGCAGAGCTAATTGTATGTTAATGTGTGGTGATTTTTATGGGTTTTCAATATTATCAAACCAAAGGCTCTCTTGTAATGCTGCATAATGGGGCAAGCACACAGACACTGGGAAGCTGGCATCAGGGGGCTTGAGAAGAGAGAGGAGACTGCAGGGATGACAGGGATGAAGGGAAGTCCAGAGTGGTGAGGACAAATGGAGACTGAACAAAGAAAGGGTGATTGGTAGCCTCAAAAGGAGATGGAACCTCTTCCAGAGAAAGCAGAGAACAGATCTGCTGGAGGCGGAGGGGGAAACAGCTCAGAATAAGAGGCAGCATGATGCCTTTACAAAAGGAAACCGAGTACATTTGTTTGTATTATCTAATGCAAATAAAATACATAAAGACCCCCATGGCTTGAAATGTTAGACATAAAAGTATCATTCTAGGAACCAGAACATCCAAGATGGTGATTACGTAGTTCTCTCATCATCATATCCAATCACTTCAGCTTATGCTCAGCTGGGGAAAAGCATGGAGGGGGGGAAATTGAGGTGAAGAAACTGACCTCCTCAAATTAAAGAGATTTATTTTCCATTGATGTTCAAAAGAAATTAGATTAAAACAAACTATGAAATTTATGCTGTGTGTGCATGTGGAAGTGTTCATGTGGATCTGTGTCTGTGTATGTGCATGTGTAAGGATATAGACATTTAATGTCTTCTTTGATAACTCTCCACCAATCTTTTGATACAAGATATCTCACTGAACATGAGTTCAATGATCAGCTAGACCGGTGGCCATTGTACCTGCATCCACCTCTAAGTACTGAGACTACAGGCATGTGCCACCACATTTGATTTGATTTTTGTTTTCAACATAGGGTCTGTCTGTAGCCCAGCTGGCCTGAAAGTCGCTATGTAGACCAGATTGACATTGTTTTCCCAGAAATCTGCCTCCTTCTGCCTCCTGAGTGCTGGAATTAAATGTGTGTGCCCAGCTGCACTGATATTTTAACTAATGCTTAGGCAGAACTCTTGTCATCCTGGTCATGCAGCCTGGATGTCACCAACTGTGTCATCTTCCTAGTCCTACATACAGGTTTTGAGGTACATATTCACTTATCTGGGTCATATAAAATTCAATAAATTATTAGTGACCCTCTAATTTATTCTCTATTTCTATACTTACAGGTTGTGTAACTCTGCCATCAAACTTAACCTAACAGTTCAGTTGAAGGCTCACAGCTTAGCTCTGAGGTCCAGATCAGAGACATTTTAGGCAAGTCATCTCATCTTCGCAAGGATCACTCACCTTATAGTTGAAAAATTATCCTAGCTGAGTGATCTCTGGAGCCCAGGCCTGTAGAAAGAAAACTCCTTTTGCACAATGGAAAAGGAACACACACACACACGTGCATATATATATTCAAATGAAATAATTATAATTCAATTTGAAATGGAAGTTCACTTAGTTTAATTATTTTTACTAAATCAATGTTTGTGGATATGTGGCCAGAACAATTCTCTAAAGGCCAGCCTTGCATGCAATGTTCACTTTGTATAAAATCAAAACAATAATTTAGGGATCTCCAGAGATACGTGAGTCCATTACAAAAATCCACTTAGCTGCATTTGTTAGAATTAGAAATGAAAAAATAAGGATTCAAGTGTCTTCAGAAGCTTAATTTCTGAGACAGCTGAATGTACTCATGCAATTGCTCTATCATTTTACATTGATAGGATTATCAGTGTGCTCATAACTGAGTTACTGCTTCAAATTTGCATGGGTATGCATATTATTAAAATTAGCCAGGAAGCAGCAGGAGAGCGGTGCTTGTGGCCTTAGCTGTTTGCAATTTCTCCCGAATGGCCAGCCTTACAGAGCTCCAGGAATATGGCTTCCTTAGCTGGGCAGGACTTCAACCTGTACCCTGGGCCTCAGCCAGAAGAGCAGACACCAGGCATCACTGGCTTCCAGCCAGTTACTCAGATCATACAGGTGCCAAGTTCAATATTGATCTGCTGGTTTAAATGAGGCAAATAAGTACAAATATGTTTGTGTGAACAAGGTTTTCCGGAAATGAGATACTCAAATTACTTTTACATTCATTGGTAGTGGGACTTGCACCCACCCCCCAGTACCTTATGAAAATGCACAAATACCTGAAACATGTTAAAATGGAAGGGAAGACACTTCCGGCTGTTTTTTTTTGTGGATTGTGGTAGCATGGTGACTCATTTGATGCTTCCATAAACCAGAGAAACCCATTACTTGGGAAAACAGTGGGCCCTCCTCCACTCTTAGAAAAACCTGGTAGCTCAGATACCACTGAGACACTAGCTGAAGACTTCATTCTTGGAATAAATGATGCTTCATTTCTGACCCCTGTAGTGTTCAAATGTGAATAAAATGAAATGAACTGCTAAAAGAAAGTTTCTTCAAGTTAATGACAAAGATTATACTTCTTATTTCTCTTTTAACTATTTAAATAAATACACTGAAATAAGTTTAAAGAGATAAGTATTACTATACCAAATTAAAATGAATAATATATTGTATTATTTCAATGACTATGCTATACATTAAAACATGAAGTCTAGGGGCTGGAGAGATGGCGTAGTGGTTAAGATCGCCGACCGCTCTTGCAGAGGACCCGGGTTTGATCCCCAGCACCCACATGGCGACTGAGAACCGTTTGTTACTCCAATTCCAGGAGATCTCCAGTTTCAGGGGAATCCAACACCCTCTTCTGACCTCCGCGGCATTGCACAACACGGGGGGCACAGACCTACATGCAGACAGTACGTTCATACACATAAAAAATAAATAAAATTTAAAAAGCATGAAGTCTAAATTAAAGCTTTAGTATATTAATAAGTGGTGCAAGGTGTATATTGCCCTAAATCCTAACGTTCTCCAGTTCAGCTCCCTATGAGGAAGATCCAGGCAAGAGGTATGTCAAAGTCTAAAACAATGGTGCTCAACCTATTCAAACACTTATAAGCCAGGTGCAATTCCCATATGTTCCCATGGCATCCACTCATTTATCACATCCATGAGACATGGATCAAATAAGAAATGGCATTTTCATATGATTACATTTACTTTTCAGGTCACGTTATAATCAAGAGGTTACTAGCTATCTAGCTATCTAGTGGAGCTGTTAGAAGTAGGACTTTTGGCGACTTGTCAGTTGTTAAGAACACTGACACTCGCTGCTCTTGCAGAGGACCCAGGTTTGGTTCCCAGCAAGCATATGGCAGCTACCAACCACCGTTTCCTGCAATTCCAAGGGAATCCAATGCTCTTCTGACCACCATGGGCATTGCATGTCATGGGTGTACTTACTCATCCTGGCAATACACTCATACACATAAAAATAAGTAAAATTATTTAAAAAATAAGTAGAACTTGCTCTGGCTGTTGTGATGAAATAAATTAGAAAGATTCAAGTTCAGGAAAGACTTGAAGTCAGGTGCAGGGTTCCGTAGCAACATTCCTGTGCTAGATTGAAGATGATGATAGTGAAGTGGGAAAAACCTGTGTAGCCCTTAGAAATGGAGAAGGCTTTCTCAGACAACAGTCAGAAAGAAATGGTAACATGAACAATACAATCCAGTTTTGCCAGATGCTTCCAGAAGCCTAATCATCCTGGGAGCTCTATCTCCTCCTGAACCTCTGACAAAGAGGTCATTCCAATGCCCCAGAGATCAGTATTTTGAGACCTTAGGTATAGTGCCCATAGCTCCTATTCATACGTCACACAGAGGTGCTCAGTAACTAATTGTTTTTTAAGTGGCTAAGTTGGTGGTAATTTGCACCAATAGAAATAATATTTCTGAGGCCTCAAATTAATACTTCATCTGAAAATAACTCCTAATTGATGGAAAACCAGAGGCAAAAATAAAATGAAATTCTAAAATCTTAGAAATAAGTGCAGGAAAATATTTACATGGTCTCAATCAAGGGAAGATATTTTAAACTGACAAGAAATACATAGAGAGAGAAACACTAATAAATGTACCTATATAAAGTATCAAATCAGATTCCATTTACAAAGTGTAAACACAAATTATACACAGCCAAACTTTTCTTAATGTGTTACTTCATTAAGTACTTGCTATGCAAGAACTTAAAAGTGATATCAATCATTAAGGACAATCTAATACAATAGAAAAATGGGAAATCCATGTAAATAGAAAAATTAAACAAAACTGAAATGGCATTTAGATAACAGGAGCAATTACAGAAAGATGAGGATTTTAAAAATAATTTATTTCATACCCTTCATATTGACCAGCGAAGTTGGAAGTTGTGGATGGAAAGTATTGAACTGAAAGAAAGTATTGAACTGAAAGGACATTTCACTTAATTGTTTGGAAACTAATGCAAAATAATTACTTTATAATGCAGTGTGAGAATATATAATAATACTGTAAAGGATGACTCTTCATCAATTACCAGTTTGTTTCTTGACTACAAAGATATTTTCACAGATGCTCACGTTGGGAGGAAAGCAAGTTTGTTTCATTTCTAACTTTATATCTACCACTGTACAAAAATCTTTATTATTTAAATGCTTATTATTTGAATTATTTTATGAGAAATATTAAAATATAAGAATTATATACATAAAAAAATGCTGGGCGTGGTGGCTCACGCCTTTAATCCTAGCACTTGGGAGGCAGAAGCAGGTGGATCTTTGTGAGTTCAAGGCCAGCCTGGTCTAGAGAGCGAGTTCCAGGACAGCTGGGGCTACAGGGAGACCCTGTCTCAAAAAGACAAAAAAAAAAAAAAAGAATTATATACATTCACATTTTAATTCATAAAATACAAGATCCTAAATTTCACAATACCCATTTCTAGTCTTATACAGGATTTTCATTCTCCCTTGTCTTTTAAAAATATTTTATTATTTTTATTTTTTAGTTTATGAATGTACTACCTGCACGTATGTAAGTGCATCGATGTCATAGAGTGCCCACGAAGGTCAGAAGATGTCAGATTCCCTGGAACTGGAGTCAAGGACATTTGCTAATCACCATGGGGGTGTTATGAATCAAACTCAGGTCCTATGCAAGAGTAGCCAGTACTCTTGAAGGCTGAGCTATCTCTCCAGCCCCTCCCTTATCTTGCTGAGTACTGGATTGACATAATTTACATCCTTCTTCCTCCCACTGCAACTCTGACGTGCACCTTTAAATTTCACAACATCTCTAACATTGTTGCTACACTCACATATATGTACACACTTGTATTCAAACCCCATTTATGATCACTCTAAAATGAAATATTTAGCTGGGCCTTTAAGAATCCATAAGACTTTAATGATTAAATCTGTATATTGTACATTAATTCAATCTAATGACTTATAAATATTAAAGATGTATTAGTTGCACAGATCTGAAGACTCAACATAATAAAAATTGTAACTAAAACCGTTCACTGTATGACACAATATTTTGGAGGTATGAACAGATATATGCAAAGACCAAGCAAGAAAATAGTGGCATCAAAATAAGGATACACTAAAGTCCAATTTGGTGAAGACATGAGTTTCATTGGAGTTACTGAGAGGAGAGTGTGCAAGGAGTTAATTACAAGAACAGAAACAATTCAAAGACAGCTGAATCACCAAAGACTACTGCAGCATGAAAGATGAAAGAGGAAAGATAGCTCATGGAAGATTCAACCCTGGAGTGGTCTGCATGTCTTTCAGGCAGTACAACACGTCAGAGGATGTTCCTTCCATGCAGCTCTGCTAACCTGTGCCTTTTCCAGGTTGTTCTGGGACTCTTCTGGGCAGGTTGGTGGACATAAGGATCTTCTTTCTGTATGTTCTTCTGATCTCAACCTCCTCTGAGCAGCTCAGGTGGTCTGGGTGTGTCACTCCACAGTCCTTACTACTTATACTGCCTAGAGAGGGGCCTAGGAAGTCTGGCCAGTTTCAGGCACTTCCTGAAACTTTTGAGTTGGGAACTTCCCTGAGCTTCTTTGTCTCCAGGATGGAAAGTTTTATCTCAGAGGAAATTACTACATGATAGTAGTTCAAAATTTTAATAGTTTTTTTTTAAACATAACATAGGAATAAGAATTTAGAACTCAAGATGATGGTGAAGAATTGTAAGCATATCACAAAAAAACCACAATTTATTATAGAAAAAATTATTTGTTACACTTATTCATTTTTTTTCTATGAAGTACTTTGCTAAAGGAATAAAAATAAAAGATGAAAACTGGGGTATATATTTGCAAATTAGGTTAAACACACAGACAAAATATTTGAAGCAAGGATTCATATATGAGAGAAAATATAACTGTTTTTATTTTCTTGGATTAAATTACCTCATTCATAATTTTTCTAGTTCCATCTGTTTACCTTTAAATTTCATGGTTAAATTTTTCTTTTTAGCCAAGTAATATTCCATTGTGTAAATGTGCTACAATTTTATTATCCACGCAGCTTTGATAGGCATTTATGTTGATTGCATTTCTAGCTATTATGACTAGAGCAGCAAGGTATAGATATGCAAGTGTCTATTGAATATGAGGTCAGCTGGGTCTATGCCCAGGAGTGATACATCTGGGAAGTAGAATGGGTCTTTCATGAGGGCACATTAAGGGAAGAATGATAGGGGATTATAAGCACAATTGTTGGTCATCCCATTTATTCCCAGGGTGATCGATGTGGAAAACACATGCAGGAAAGCACAGCACACAGCCCCATGGTGAGGTATCTAAATACGGAGAGAACTTTATTCCAAAGAAGGCCAGCTTATATACCCAGTGTGACTTAGATCCCAGGGTCAAAATCATAGCACTTTGTGTCACTACATCCCACCCCATGGGCATGGCCAGGAAGGTCCCTATTGGTTAGGATGCTATCTAGCTTAACAAAATTTTTCCTCTTCTCACCCTTAAAAAAAATTTTTTTTTGGCTTTTTGAGACAGGGTCTCCCTGTAGCCCCAGCTGTCCTGGAACTCACTCTGTAGACCAGGCTGGCCTTGAACTCACAAAGATCCGCCTGCCTCTACCTCCCTAGTGCTAGGATTAAAGGTGTGCACCACCATGTTTCTTTTGAGAGGCAGGTGAGCCCACGGGAGAGGGTAACACAAAGGAACCTGAACTTTGAATACCCAGTTGCTCAAGCCTGACTTGAGTGCCAGGCAGGGTTGGAGCAGGTCAGATCTGAGATTTTTATTTTATACAATAAGACCAATTAATATCCACAAAAAAACCCAACCATGAAGTGAACTAATTGTCAAGCATACAGAATGAATGTGAGTAACATTCATGCAAAACCAATTAGCAAGTATCTATGCCCAAAATTTGAACAACCCAAGGTTCCCATAGTCCAATTGGTGAAGCTTGCATGCATAAGCATGTTGTTCAAATAAGAATCCATTACATATTTTTTTGAAATCTCAGGAATTACCCCTAACTCCTCAGCTACCACACACCATCTTCCACATCTGATCCCTGGGTCTCAGGGGATGAGGGGCAGAAGTAGATGAGAGGCAAAACAGTCTTTTCTATTTTGAGGTGTCACACTGAACCTTGGTGTGTCCAGGCTGTTGCCTTCCACAGGTTAGAAGTTTCTTTAAGCATTCCTTTTTTAGTCCTACTGACAAGTAACAATGATAGTAAAGTCTGTTTAAATGGCATTTATTATCATGACCAGTTACTCTGTGGGCACAGCTACAAATATTTAGATGGTTACTAGTCTAGGTACTAAGGTTTTTTTATACTGTTTTTAATTACTAAAGGTTTAATATCAGCCATATGCTATTCTCCCAATGGAGTGGGAGAATAACCAATTAGGTTTGGGGTGACTTTGCTGGCCACTAACTGTATAATGTCTTCCAGGCAGTTGTGAAGTAGTAATGAGTCTTGCTTGACTCAATCAGACCAACATTTTTTTTTTCTTTTCAGTGGCCTTTGGTAATGCTCTCTGGGATTTCAGAGACCTACTCTTCACTTGCAAGCATGGTCTCTATATCCTTTCTGTTTTTACACCAGGTCTTCAACATCAGAGCCTTAATGCCCACTTGTGTGTACTCCAATTTGTAGGCCAATAGGCTTTATTTTGAGTTGCCACTAGCCCAACCAACACTCCTTGGCAGAATGACCCACTGCTGGTACTAAAGCTTCCTTCTCTTAACTATTTTGCTTAACTATAAAGTCTTTAAAGATTTTACAATAATGTTTAGCTCTGAATAAAATTCTGTTATTGCTTTTATGCCTATTAGTTAATTAAAGAGTGGCTATATATGCCCCATGAAAAACTGGTAACATAGCAGTTGCTATTTTATAGTTAAGGAAGAATCTCATTACAAACATAATTTGTTTTGTTTTGTTTTTCTTCTAAGAAGAGATGTAAAAAGGTTTTTTTTATCAAAACTCAGAAACATGTGGAAAAAAACTTCACTAGGACACATTATGAATAGTTGTTTTAAATAGAATTTATAGATGTTTGGTGCCTGTGGCTCAGGCAGTCTGAAGGGTTTTGTTGTTGTTGTTGTTGTTGTTGTTGTTGTTGTTTTTTCCTATTGATGTTGAGATGGGCCAGCTTCTCTGCTGGTATTTCTTGCTCCATCCTGTACAATCCAAAGCCATACCTTTTTCAGACATTAAAATTGGTGACGTTTTGACCTGTGGGAACATGCGAATCTTTTCCCATAATTATTTTAAGATTTCAAAATTGAAAATTTTGCCTAAGGTTTAGAAAAGTTTTCCTTTTGACTGTATCCCAGAGGAAGTATGCAACCTCCTCCCCTTTTAAAGTTTTACATTTTAACTTATAGATGTTTAAAGGACAGTTGTATTACACATACCTATACACAGGAACCAAGGTGTAATGGTCCAGTAAGCCTACTTAAATGGTCTCTATATTGGCCTGTATATCTTGTAGCCAAAAGAAATCTCATAGGTAATACTATTCTGAAAAAATATAGAGAACATTTGTGTATATTTAATCCTAAAAGTGTTACTGGAAATATAGTACATTCTGCACCAATTGAAGGTTTGCACTGTGCCTGTAGGATCAAGGGAACCAGAAGAGGGGAGGGGATGAAGAAGCTGCTAGCAGCTTCTCCTGGGAGCTGACATTAGAACACAAAGCATCATCATGGCTGTGGATGGCCTGGTTTACTAGTCCTGACTCAGGCTCTTGGCCTTGGGCATCTGCTGCCACCCTTCTATGGCTGAGTAAAACCCACCTGTCAGGGATACACACACCTAGGTTTCACAGACTGGTGGCCAGCTGCAGGCCTCTGTCCAGTCATAACCAGCTAGCCAAACCAATACACACTTCCCAGGCTGGTGGTCTACAGAACGACTTCTTCCCAGCCAAATCCCACTAGCAACAACTGCAAGCCCTATTCAAGAAAAGGCCTAACACATGCAAAGAAATTAATGAATTTGGGAACTTCTGAGATGATGGTGAAGGAGGATCCAGAATTTTTTTTCTTCTAACCCATATCACCAAAGACACAAAACCATATTAACACCTTAATACTATGAAAACATCCTTGTATTGTTATGTCAGGTGTTGAAGGAAGGTAACCAGAAGGTGGCAGTGTATACCCATTAAGATGTCAGTTCAAAAAAAATTTTTTTTTATTATTTGTAATAGACAATCAACCCATAAACTTGGCTGGAATTGAATTATGTGTTGGATGTTTAATTCTAAACCTGTGCCTTGAGAAGGAAGGGCCAAATTCCAACTCAGAGGCAGTTTTTAGTGGTTTTATAACAACATTAAAAATATATTTAGAACATAAGTACACACATCCATTCATACATGTGTGCACACATACATACATACATACATACATACATACATAAAGATTGTTAAGTTAAACTGTAAGAGAGAAAATTCACATTATTGTTTGATGTTCAGTGAAAAACACTCAAAATTATTTTTATAATTTGTCATAGGGTTATTTTTACAAAATTAGAAAAAAAAGTCCTAGTAACACACAAAATAGCTGAGATCCATATGCTGTTCTTTAGGCCCATTCCCAACTTGGTCATTTTCTTACCCTGTCCTTAGTGGTTAACTATCCTTAGGTTGTCCCTATGCTAAGTCTAAATTTCCCTGTCCTATTTACAGAGGCAAAAGTTAAGGATGAAAAAAAGGGGGGGTGGCTGGAGAGATGGCCTAGTGGTTAAGAGCACCAACTGCTCTTGCAGAGGACCTGGGTTCAATCCCCAGCATCCACATGGCGACTGAGAACCATCTGTAACTCCAGTTCCAGGGGAATCCGACACCCTCTTCTGACCTCCAAGGCATTGCACGACAGGGGTGCACAAACCTACATGCTCATACACATACAAAAATAAATAAAATAAAATAAAAAAGTTAAGGATGGTGCCCCAAAGTAGATAGGTCTCAGTTTTTTATAGTCTTGGACTGATTAAATTTGTCTCATTATTAAGGACTGTTTGAATAATAATAATTGTTATTACCAATAACAATAATCATCACAATTAAAACAATTATAACAATAATTAAAATATAACTATTATTAATTATTGATAACTATTAATAATTTTAAATAACAATTTTAGTTACAATTATCATTAATTACAATCACTATCAATAATAATTAATAATGATAGCCAATAATAACAATTAACAACATTTTATTAGACTGACTTATTAATTATTATTAGCTATTATAATCAATCATAACAATAATTATAATCATCAATAAAAATTACCAATAATAATTAACAATAATTTACCATTAAACTGAATTTAATACATACTAAAATTTACATAAACCCAATTAAAAAGTGTTAACACCGAAAGGCATAAAACAAACTGTCTTTATGAGTTAAATCTATCTTTGTTTACAGTTGTCTTCTAATTAGATTTAAACCTGTAGAATTATAATGAATTAAAAATAAAGACATTCATTCACTCACATACTTTTAAGATGGGCTTAAAGAGAAACATAAAACCATTTAAAAACTTTTCATTTATATTTTAATTTTTTTTATTTATTATTTTTTATGTGTATGAATGTACTGTCTGCATGTAGATTGGTGCACCGTGTCATGCAATGCCACGGAGGTCAGAAGAGGGTGTCACATTCCCCTGGAACTGGAGTTAATGACGGTTCTTAGCCATCATCTGGGTGCTGGGAATCAAACCCAGATCCTCTGCAAGAGCACTCTGTGCTCTTAACTGCTGAGCCATCTCTCCACCTCATAAATTTTTTCATTTAAATTGAACCAAAATATTAATTTATGCTGTTAATAAGGTTTTTACTAATATTTATTAAAAAAACAATTTATCATAAACCAATTTATTGGAACAAGTGTCTTTTTAGCACTCCAAGGCCTGTAAACTACCATAGAAATCAATCTGTTTTTGTCTCCAAAATGCTGAAATTAAAAGATTCTGTTACTTTAAGTCAAATTCTAAAAGACAGTTTAAATTAAATTTAGGCACGATTTAGATAAACTGTTATTAAGACACCATTTGCTCAGTTCCAGGGCTGGTATTCACACAGCAGGCAGGTGGCGCCAGAGCGCAAGCCAACTGTACTCAGGAATTCTGTGGAAAAAATCTTTAAGGTGAAACACATTTAAAAGGCCAAAATGAAAATTAAATCAACCAATTAATTTTAATTGTGCACATATTTTTACTCTAGGGTACCAGTGTTAAGTGAAAATATTACATTTTAAATCAAGCATACTGAGATGGATTTGAATTATTTACGTGATAAACTTATCAGAACCCCTATTGTAGGTTCACAAATAGCATCTCAGAGTAAATGGAAGGAGGTGTAAGAATGATCAGAGACCTAGAAGTAGTTACCCCCCAAATCCACAAGAAGCCAAGAGGAGAGCAATACACTTTTATCTAAAAGCAGGTTTTGTATACAAAATTTAAGAGAAAGTTATTAAGTGTCCATTGATTAACATTATCTCAAAATGTCATGAAGATTAAAGACAGTTACCCAAGAAACCCACAAAAGGAAAGGTTTTAATTTGCATCAGAAAGGAGTAGGCTCCAGCCTTGTCTGAGCAATTGAGCAAACTTGGAGAAGATTTACATATGAAGGATTTAAGCTGGAGCTGAACCAGAAAAATTGGTTTCTTCTACAGTTGGAGTAAGTTTTTGAAAATTAGAACCCAAAGGTTTTAATTTAGACATGTAAAATTATGAAAAATGATCCCAAGGCCAATCACGGCTGGTAAGCCTTGATATTAAACTCAGCCTGGAAGTTTCCAGCTTTTATAGGCTGCATGAGTGAATAAGTTAGGAGGCCACATGTCTGGAGGGATGGGACATTCATTCTGGGGCACAGACAGAGACAGGCTGGTTTCCTTCATGTGTGCAAAGCCATGTGTTCTCAGATCGGCCTCTTGTCCATTCTGCTAAACATGAGAGGCAGCTCCTTGGCAAAAGATAGATATTAGTAGAGAAATAAAATTGTTGAGAAGAAAAAAGCAAGGTTTGGAGGTTCACATACCAAATTCATTGGGGTTTCCTCCAGCTGCATGTCTGGGCACCATTCCTTCCCATTTATTCCCATTTATTCCCAGATGATCCATGTGTAGGAAAACATGTTACAGGAAAACACGTGGAGGAATGCAAAGCACACAGACCCATAGTAAGATGTCCAAATTCAGAGAGAGCTTTATTTCAAAGATGTCTGTCTTATATAGCCAGTGTGACTTAGATCCCAGAGCCAAATCGCAGTCCTATGAGTCACTACATCTCACCCCATGGGCATGGAGGTCCCAATTGATTAGAATGCTAAGCAACTTAACTAAATTTTCCCCCACACAATGAAAGTAGTGAAGTAGCAGTCAGGGGCAGAAGACTTAAGCAGTTCAAGTGAAAGACCCCCAGAAACTGGGGTGACTCTCACTCAAATCTCGGGATGGAATGACGCCCAAAAAATCAGCCAGAGACCGTTCTTGCTGTAACTACACGAGGTTTATTCGGGGAAAAAACAGTGCACTGGGGTCAAACTCATAACCCATGTAGGGGCAGAGGAGATCGACCCCCAGAGACGGGGGTAAGGAGTTTTTAAAGGAAAAAAAAATCCACAAGGTATGAGGAAGCGGGGAGGGGAACCTTATCTTGACACACAGGCAGGCGTGACTCAGTTAAGCACCACAAGGTATGAGGAAGTGTGGAGGGGACCCTTATCTTGACACCCAGGTGGGCGTGACTCAGTTAAGCACCACAAGGTATGAGGAAGTGGGGAGGGCTTATAGTGTACATGACTAGGAGGCCTCATAAGATGGCGGTACCATGGTTCCTAAAAACAGATTTTAAGGGTGCATAAAACCTTGGGGCAGGGGTCCTTCATTCCCCACTCTCTCTAGGACATAGTTCTAATCATAGAACTAAAGCTTGGAGTACATTTTTTATTTTTTTCAGGCCCTTTTTGCTCTATGTGCTGATATTGTTGGCGAAGAATTAAAATCTGCACAGCACCTACTCTCTGGTGAACAAAAGCAATTAGTCTATTGATTATGGAAGGCCCTATGGTGAGCAAAAGTCCAGGATCCATCTCAGGCTGCAAGAGGGGCGGCTTTAACATGGGAAGCATGGACCCAGGCAGAGATTCCTTCCACCTTAACCACAGTAGGGCTGGTCAGGAGCACAAGGAAGGGTCCTTTCCATCTAGGCTTGAGATTGCCAGCACAGTGTCATCTAACCAAGACCAAGTCTCCCACTTGGAATGGGTGGGGTACCTCAGCAGTTCCAGGCATGTATGCCTCTTTGAGCTGCTTCCAGGCACCCTTTCTGACAAATTCAAGGGCCTTCAGATGGACTAGGAGGGGTGGAGAAAGAGAAGCATTAGGATCTATTATGCCTCCCACTTCCACTAGAGGAGGAGGACCTCCAAACAGGATTTCAAAGGGAGTTAGCTTAAAACGGTTGGGGTTGTTCCAGACTTGGAACAAGGCAAAAGGAAGGAGGGTTGTCTAGTCTTTCCAGCCAGTCTCAATGGCTAATTTGGTCAAGGTCTCTTTTAGAGTTCTATTCATCTTTTCTACCTGTCCTAAGCTCTGGAGTCTATAAGCACAATGTAATTTCCAATCAATTCCCAGTTGAGTGGCCAGCCCGTGACTTACCTGGGCAATGAAGGCAGGGCCATTGTCTGATCCAATTACCTTAGGAACACCAAACCTCGGGAAGATTTCTTCAAGGATTTTTTTAGCCACTATATTAGCTGTTTCTGACTTGGTGGGAAAAGCTTCTACCCATCCTGAAAAAGTATCTATAAAAACTAGCAGATATTTGTTACCATATTTAGCAGGTTTAATTTCAGTGAAGTCCATTTCCCAGTAAGCACCCAGTTGGTTGCCTCTCAGTCATTTCCCTGGAGGGCCTGTATGCTGCCCTGTATTTGTTAGGGCACAAGCTTGACAATTAGTGACAACATTCTGGATAATATCTGATAGTCCCATAACATAATACTCAGACTCATGGACAAGGTCCTTGAGTTTTTTTACTCCTAAGTGGGTTAGTCGATGTAGCTGGGTAAAATATCTTTTTTCTTCTCTTTGAGGCAGGATAGATTTTCCTTCTCTGGTTTCTGTGACCCCCCCGTGGGGTCCATTCTGTAGCTAGCTTAAGCTTTTCAATGGTCTGCAGGTCCTTGGGAGTGTATTTGAAGCTGATTTCATTTGAAGTCTTTGGTCCCTCCTGTACTGTTAGGATCATGGCTCCTTAGGCGGCTTGTTTAGCACTGAAGTCCACCATTTGGTTTCCTCTTGCTATTGCATCCTGCCCTTTCTGGTGGACAGGGCAATGGATAATTGCTAGTTTCTTTGGCAAATGAATAGCCTCTAATAGGCTTAATTTTTTTTTTGATATCTTTTCCAGCTGAAGTGAGTAGTCCCCTCTGCTGGTAGATGGCCCCGTGTATATGAGCTGTAGCAAAAGCATACCTGCTGTCCGTATAGATGTTGATACATTTATTTTCTGTCAGCCTCAAAGCCTGGTTGAGCGCGATGAGTTCAGCTTTTTGGGTGGAAGTACCCTCTGGCCAGCTACTGGCCCAGATAACCTGTTTGCTGTCCACTACCACCACCCTGGCTCTCCTCTTACCTTCTACCATGACACTGCTTCCATCGGTCTACCAGCAGGGACTTCCTGGCCATGGCTGATCCGTGAGGTCCTTTCAAGTCCCAGTTTCTTTTGCCAGGATGTCAGGGCACCAATGTATAGGTGTCAAGTCATCGGAGTTGGGCAGAGTCGTGGCAGGGTTCAGGATAGCCGGAGGCACAAAAGTTACTCTTTCTGTCGGTAGTAGGCTTTGGTAGTGGGTCATGCATATGTTGGTCATCCAGCGGTCAGGGGGCTGGCATATAATACTCTCCAGAGTATGAGGGGCTACTATAGTTGGTGATTTTCCCAAAGTTAATCAGCATCCTTGAGGAGTAAAGGTATAGCCTCTATAGCCTTGAGGCAGGATGGCCAGCCGCTGGCCACAGGATCAAGTTTCTTAGATAGAGAAGCTATTGGCTGTTTCCATAGGCCCAGGGGTTGGGTGAGAACCCCTCTGGCAACCCCCACCCACTCATCCACGTATAAAGTAAAAGACTTAGCCAGGTCCGGCAAGGCCAAAGCGGGGGGCCTCTAATAGGGCCTGTTTGATCTTATCAAAGGCCTGCTGCTGCGTTGAGGCCCAGATAAAATTCTCAGTCTTTTTAGTGAAAATCCATAGGGGTCCCCTCCACTGTCAGGGTTACCCTAGGCTCGGGGTGGGGGTCCGAGCCCCGTCTCCCCTAGTCTTCATCCGACCCCAAGGCCAGGACTTTTGAGGCCTTGGTGTTTACCCTCTTCTCAGGACAATCTCAAGCCCAGTGTCCATTCTCTTTACAGTATGCACACTGGTCTTTTGCCAGAAGTGGTTGTGGGGTTTCAGGACCTTGGGGTCTTCTCGGCCCTGAGTTGCCCAGGTAACCTATCTGTCTATTTTCTCTCTGTCCCTCACATTTCCCTTTCACCTACTACTGTGGCCAAAATCCTAGTCAAATTTTTTCTCATTTAGCACCAGTATGCCCCCATGAGTCTCTCTAGAAATATAGCAAGGGGGTCCCTTTCTCCTTGTAAAACCTCTCTTACCTTAGCCAAATTGGTGGGCCATCGTCTGGCTCCTTTGAGACCCACCACGAGAGTCTGGTGGTATACCATCAACCTCTCCCTACCTTCAGCTGAATTGTACTCCCAATTGGGACAATTCAGACAGAATCCGGCGTCTATCTCGTTCTGGAGCTGGGTTGGTTGTCCATCTATGCTGGGAACATTCTTTTGGGCCTCCAACAGGATTTTCTCCCTCTCCTCTGTAGTGAACAGGACCTGCAGCAACTGCCTACAGTCATCCCACATCGGTTGGTGGGAAAACATCAATGATTTAATTAAACGTGTAAGACTAGAAGGATTCTCAGAGAAAGAGGCATGGTTAGTTTTTCAATTGTACAAATCAGCTGATGAAAAGGGCCAATATTGTAGAGGTTGAAGTTGTCCAGGATCGACCGGGGGGCCGTAAACATGCAGGGGTAGCGCCGTGGTTGAATCGGG
>VZQC01010437.1:168885-381618 GCA_009823505.1 Rhizomys pruinosus
CTATTTCAATGGAGATAGCTGCCCAGTATTTATTTTCTCTAACCCCATGTTATTTACTTCAGGTGGAAAATTACCAATAGTCACATACATATGTGTAATTTCCATGCATGTGGGAATTACCAATGCTCACACACATGTTTTCTCTCTTTTTTTTTTTTTTGGTCTTTTGGTCTTTTTGAGACAGGGTTGCCCTTTAGTCTCAGCTGGCCTGGAGCTTGCTCTGTAGACCAGGCTGACCTTGAGCTCACAAAGAATTGCCTGCCTCTGCCTCCCAAGTACTGGGATTAAAGGTGTGTGCCACCACACCCGGTCCCAAGGGGCAGCAAAACTGCCCCACCCAAAACAAAAGCCAGTCCAAGAATCCATTTCCAGTCCTGAATGTGATCCACAAAGGTCTCAATAACAGATAATTCCAAAGCAAGCAAGTTACCTTTGAAAGCAAACACAAACCAAAATGGGATCTTTAAACAGTCAACTCTGAGGCTGATTCCTATAAACAACTACCACCTGCTGTGAAGCATTTGAGAGACTCAGAGACAATAAATTTAGATGACTACAGTATCCAAATTTTAGGCCTTTAAATGCATTTTTAAATATTAATTTTTAAACTTTGCACGTGCATATCTAGTCTGGCATGCCAAAATGAAATGATTCTGTGCATATAAAGGATTGAAACTTGAAGTGGCCACTTTGTTTGCCAGAACTAACATGAGACAAAAACAATAACTGAATTACAAACACACACACACACACACACACACACACACTCACACAAACTTAGATGCATAACAAGCTACATGAATCTTTGGCACACGGTTACCATAAACACAAGACATAGATACCTCCTTTAAATCAGGGTAGATTTAGAATTTCCCATCCTGAGATCCCAGAGAATGAGAATGAAAGCAGTCTCAAAGAAACAAGATGAAAGCAGCAGACAGAACAAGGGCCTAACAACAAAGACTATACAGACATGAAGAGAAACAATGCTGTATGCACAGAGCTGACCCCTTATCAGCCCCAGAGCAAGAAATCTGGACCCCTAGCCCAAATTCCAAATTGCTGAGGCGAACCCACTATTTGCACTCTAAAGCTTGAGGCAAACCCCCTGTTCGCACTCTACCAGTGAAGAGCCCCCAAATGAAAGACCCCCGGACAAAATGTAAGGGACTTGATCAGGGTGCGACACTGGTCCCTTCTGTAAAACAATCTCCTTAATGGCAAAAATAACAGATTAAGCGTACCTTCAGGGGGCCAGCCTACCCCGAAGGATGGCCACTTGGAGGAGCAATAAGTCTTCCAATGTCCCTTTTTCACAGACAGATTATGGGCTCATTTTTTAACCTCAGTCCAGTGGTCTAATGTCTGTCCAAGTGGAGTACTGACAGTCTGTCCTTCGTCAAAGTCACACAGAATACGAACAAAGCACTCAAAGATATTATAGAAACAGAAACCAGGACCCATCTTCTGCAAGTCCTCCAACACCAAGAAACAGATTCAGACAGCCGAGAAGATGTGAAAACTCTCGATTCTATGAGAGCCTCAACGTCCGTGTCGACATCTAGATGGGAGGTCTCCGAGAGTCCTCAGGCCTCCCTCAGACCTCCTGGGACGTCTCCCAGGGCGACAAAGTTGGTTACCTTCCTGACACGTCTGTCAGTAACTCTCCCCCCTCATCCGGAATGGGGAGTTCGTTACTCTCATGAGCACGGAACAACTGCAAACCGAAAGTGACAGATTTTTGGCGCCTCCGAGAATCAGACAGACACAGTAGACAGACAGACAGAAAAAGAATCTTACCTCCAAGAGGGTCTTGGTGATTTGAGGGTGGTTTCCAATCCCCGATGAGCCCCCAAATGAAAGACCTCCAGAGACTGGGGTGACTCTCACTCAAATCTCGGGATGGAATGACGCCCAAAAAATCAGCCAGAGACCATTCTTGCTGTAACTACACGAGGTTTATTCCGGGAAAAAACAGTGCACTGGGGTCGAACTCATAACCCACACAGGGGCAGAGGAGATCGTCCCCCAGAGACTGGGGTAAGGAGTTTTTAAAGGAAAAAAAAAAATCCACAAGGCATGAGGAATCGGGGAGGGGAACCTTATCTTGACACACAGGCAGGCGTGACTCAGTTAAGCACCACAAGGTATGAGGAAGCGGGAAGGGAAACCTTATCTTGACACCCAAGCGGGCGTGACTCAGTTAAGCACCACAAGGTATGAGGAAGCAGGGAGGGCTTATAGCGTATGAGGAAGCAGGGAGGGCTTATAGCGTACATGACTAGGAGGCCTCATAAGATGGCGGTACCATGGTTCCTAAAGACAGATTTTAAGGGTGCATAAAACCTTGGGGCAGGGGTCCTTCACAGCTGTGTGGGAGTATGGTGAAGGAGGGGGCACCTAGCTGAAAGAATTGGGTAGAGAGGGTGGAAAGATTGTAAGACCCAGGGGAGGAGATGCATGACGATATGGAAACAGAGTCTTACAGTGTTCTGGGACCTTCCTCATGGGAACTTACAGCAATGGTTATAACATGCACAAGACCCATGCAAACTCAGTCAGACATAAACCAGCTTAAAAAACTTTGGAAATTGGCAGCATGTCCCTACTCAGCTGAAGAACTACTAGCAGCTGATTACTACTGGGTGGGGAAGAGCCAAGCTTCCTTATGGGAGGGAGTCTAGATATTCTAAGTAGACACCAGTGAATGAACTTGCACTAAGGGATGTCTTAAGTCAATAGTCATTAACATAAAATGCATGAAATCCAGTGGGGGAGGGGCTTTGGAAAGGTATCAGTGGGAAATGGGGCACAAAGATGATAAAGGTGTTATGTATAAAACACACGGAACTTCAATAACAACATACAAAAGAGGAAAGTGCCTACTATGTCACAACCCAAGTTAGGAAAAACAAATGGAAGGTTAATAAAACCCATATGAATAGAACAAAGAAGGGGAACACTGAGGGTTGAATTATTAAGCAGGGATGGGTGAGAAGATGGGCGGAAAGGTGAGGCACTGAGTTATCAAACAAAACTAAGGGTGTTTGAAATGCTTTATGGAAATCCACTAGTTTCTAAGATAATTTCAAAATACAACTTTAACAATAATAGCAACAATTAAGTGTTTGATGGAATTTCTTGTAGAGCATGTTGATACAAGGATATGTGGGTTATTAAATGAAAATCAGAGTTCAAGGCCTGGGAACGATTCTTATGAGTTAGGTCAAGGAGGCCCCAGAAGTGTCCCAGTACAACCCGCACTATTTCCATTGCCCTTTGTTACCCACCATGAACACATGGGAATGTCCTACTGTTGAAGACACTGGGTGCTTTATCCATCATGGCTGAAGGTCTTTGTGGCAGCAGCAGTTCTGCCCATTGCAGTGGAAGCATGAAGCAAGGAATCTTTATACCATTCTGGAGTGCAAAGAGAAACAAAAAAACAAAAACCAATAAAAACAGAACCCGAGATTGGGGTATAGCATTAAAAAGCTCACCTTTAGTGAGCTACTTCTTGTAGTGAGGTCCCACCTCACAAAGATTCAACAGTTCCCCCTGTTAGGTCTGCTTCGGGGCAAAAAGCCAAGATGGCATAGACCAGAAAGACCCTCCTTTCTTTACCGGTCAGGCCAGATTCCCATGAGACCTCTGGACCCGAGACCCACTTCCAGATCTGAGCCCCTAGCCTGGTTTAATTGGCCAGAATCCAATAAGTTACCATCTCCCTGCCTCTCAGAAGCACACTTTTCACAGCCCTCAGGATAGTCGGAAGCCATGGATTGAAGGAGAGAGAGAGAGACTGCATTTCCTGAAATAAATGCCTACCTTTATATACTTTTTAATTCGGACTGAGTTGGCCTTTTCTTAGAGTCAGTTATACTTTTCAATTGGTGGCCCCTATGGGGAGGGGATGTTTCTCCTCACCCACCTTCTGATCTGGGGTAAGTCCGTATTTCTGTTGCCTCATTTCTGCTGTCCAGAGCTCCTATCTGAAAGCCATTGTAACACCAGGGCAAGCTCTCTTTCCCCAGCCTGTGGGTCCAGTAGTGGTGGAGGCTTAGGGATTGTAGTTCAGTGGATCCAGAGTCCACTGGTTGTTGTTTGAGGGAAGGAGTACAGAACCATGTTCTGTGGTGAAGGGTCTTGCTGGATCAGAGATGTCCATCCCAAGTTTCCCTCCCCCCTCCCCCTATTGCCAGGTCTCTGGGGTACATTGAAGGATGCTTCTTTGCACCCTGTGATCTCCAGGCTTGAAAATGGACAACTCTGGGTCAAAGCCTAACCACCAGACAATTTCTTTTTCTTTTTTCTGAACTGGCTACATGCAGGCTTTCCAGGATCCTCTCTCTCTCTCACCCTCCTCCCCCATTCCTGCACTTGATTCAAATTTCCATGGTCACCATCTTGTTTAATCACATGACCACTATCCCTGGGGCTGCTAAGCACATGGCATGTATGCATTTACCAGGAAGATTAACAAATTTACCCCAAAATTTCCACTATTGGAGTTTTACAATTTTATCACCTTGTTTTCTAATTAAAATCATTTTTTTCATTTTAGCTTTTGTATGGGTATAATGTTTTCACAGGATTGCTGCTTAAGCTACTGGCTTTTAACAAATGCTGTTTGGTTTTGTTTTCATTCTATTTCATTAAATTAGCAGGTAAAGCCAACACCTATTTAGACACAGCAAGCCATGTGCACCCATCCCACTTACATTAACTTGCTCTTTTGCAAGCTTTTGCTGCTGTGAGCCAGTCTCCCATGGTTAAAGCTGACTTCCCTCCCTTGCAGTTTCACTGTGATAACTGATCAGTGTATTTATGTGACTAAGTCAGGCATGTGTCTGTCCAAGCTGTCTGTGTGTTTACTGTTTTATATGTGTTTACTGTTTCATGTATGTTTACTGTTTCGTGTATGAGTCTGTCATGTGTCTGTCAAAAAAGTGGCCACTTTTAGGTTATATTGTACACAAAACCTATTATAATCAAAGGCTGAAATGAACCCATGTTCCTTATCTGTTAAGACTAAATTCCAAATTAAGTATCTGCATGTGCCGCAATTGCTGAATTAGCTGTAATGCTTCAGCTGAATGTCTCCTCTCTCCCCATCCTTTAGCTTTTTCCTTGATGAAACTGTATTTAATTCTGTTTTATACAATGTTTGGTACCAGCATGATAAAGAAACTTCATTGACCAGTTTGGCCATCTCAGTCTTGAGAATGCAAAGAAACTGGTTGGGGCTGCATGCTGTAAACGACCTCTACAATATCTGAATGAAAGCATTTCCATGAATGTGCCTCTGATCAGTACAACTTTTATAAACTACCATCACCAAAATTAATTATTAATTAATCCACAGCTAAATATTGTAAGTCTATTCCTTGTCTGCTGAAGACATGTGAAAATATCCCCCCTGCCTCTTTTGATTTGCCTTCTGCAATTCAGAATTTATTAAGGACAACCATACTTAAAGCTTGCTTTGTCCCTGCTTCCCCAGTAGTGGCCATGGTCTTGGATTCTTGCTTTATCTCACACTGTTTTACAGATATCAGAAAAAAATTCAATTAAAAAGGCCGAAGATGGTCCCCCCCCCACACTCCTGTGCAGGATTTGATGAAAGATGGCCTTTAAGATATTTAATGGCTGAGAGGAGGCAGCTGGGTCCTCCCAACAGGGTCTGCCACAGTGAAGGGCTATGCCCAAGCCCTGGTAGCTACCTGCTCTGAGGCCAATGTCATTCCTGCATTGGGACATCCAGGGCTCTGTCAAGCTCCCTCTCGCAGGGGCCCAACCTAAGTCTATTCCGCCAAGAGCCTATTTCAAGTGTGGCCAAAGGGTGTCGCTGGGCTTAAAGCTGTCCAAACCCCAGGCCATCCACCATGCCATGCCCTCTCTGCTGGCAACTTAGCCCTTGGAGGTCTGAGTGCCGGGCACAGGCTCATCCTCTGTGCTTCACCACAGAGGTTCAGCCCTATCACCCCAAGCACCCCAATCCCTTCCAGCCTCTGAATTTCTTTGCCTGGCAGAGGGCTGACACTGGCCAGACTCGGAGACCCAATTGACACTTGATGAGCCTAGGCTGATGATCCAGGTAGTGGGAAAGTCCATCTCCTTCCTGTTGGACAACTGGGCTACCTTTGTGTACAGACCTTATACTCCAGCCCTACAGTTCTCTCATCAATTTCTCAGCGTGGACAAGACCCCCTTTTTGCCCCCAAAGGACTCTAACTCTCCCCTGTGTCCTCGCTGGTCATTTTTCACCCATTCCTTCTTAATCATGTCTGTCTGTCCAGTGCCCTTCCTGGGCCATGACATCGTTAGTAGCTTCTCCCACCCTGGATAGTCCAGCTCCTGCCCTTCCTGATCCTATTGACCCTCAGGTCTGGGACATTTCCACTCCAGTAATCATCTCCCACCACCCAACAGTCCTGGTATGCCTCAAGGACCCCACCTCTTTTCCTTCCAGGCCACTTTCTATTTCTGAAACCTACCATCATGAGCTCAAGCCTACCATTACCTGCCTCCTATTTCCACTAACTAACCCTCCAACACCCCCATTCAGTTCGGAAGCCCCCTGGCACCTACTGTCTAGCTCAGGCTACCCTAACCCTTAAACCTCAGTCTCCCATTTCACTGTCCTGGCCTTCTTTACTGTGCCTTCATACTTTCTTTTGCTTTTACATGGGAGGACCCAGACACCAGGTCTGCAGAACAGCTTACATGTACAGTCCTTTCTCAGAGCTTCTGGGATAGCCTACACTTCTTTGGCCAAGCCTTGGCCAGGGATCTCTCCTCCTTTGACTCTTGTCCTAATATACCCTTCCAGTACTCTCAGGTCAGAGCGAGCCAACACCATATGAGACCTACAGCCTCCATAGACAGCATACCACATCCTCTATTTTCTAGGATTGGTGGGCTTCTTCCATCACTGGATCCCTAATTTTGTTGTTACAGGTGAACCCTTGTACCAGGCAGCTAAGGAGACCCCCACGGGGTCTATCTCCCACTCCACTATAGTCCACTTCTCTCCCCTTAGAAATGCCCTCCTGGCTGCCCCTATTTTGGCTCTCCTGAACTCTTCACGCCCTTTCTACTTTTTTACAGACAGAAAGTTGGGAGTGGCCACAGGGCCTTAGCCCAACCCGTTGAACCCTCACACTGGGCAACAGCATTTCTCTCCAAACAGCTTGGCCCCACTATCTTCCTCTCTTCCCCTCCCTACCCCTACCTCAGCTGAGTCCACAACCACTGATCTGCCCTCTCACACCAGGGGACAGTGTTCTCCTTAAAACTTTATCTCTCGAGTCTCTTGATCCCAGGTGGACTGGACCCCACATCATCGTCCTTACTACACCATCAGCAGCTAAACTTCTAGGCCAGCCACACTGGTATCATTTGTCCAGACTCAAGAGAGACCCAAAGCTGGGACACACTAGTCTCAGGTTTTCCAGAGACCCTCGAGGACACGTCTGAATGGTCGGGTATGACCATTCAGCCTTCGCCCTCTGTACTTTCACCCTTCCTCTGCTTCCCCTGCTGCCACAGGTCCCAGACTCTGTGACACACCTGCCCAGTTGCCCTTTGTCTTGTTATTGTCTCAATCTTCACCTGACCAGGCGATGCTGTGCCAGATTCGACATACTGCTGGCATGTCCATGCTGGGGATACCTGGATGGAAGAAACTGGAGAGCCCACGTTTAGACCCTGTCCTCTGACCAAATCATCTAACAGCAGGAGGAGACTTTCCAACCTCAACCAGGAGACTCCTTCTGATCTTAGCACCAGCTCTCCTCCACTTCTTGCAGGAACACATTCAGGAGGTCTCCAGAGTGTTCTTTACATACCTACATCCCTGTGCTCACAGCCCTGCCTACTCCTGACTCTCCCTCCCTTCAACATCCCAGCTCCACAGGAAGAAGCCAGAGTAGAGTCATCGCCCCCTATACTCTACGAGTCTGGGATGTTAGGTCGGGCTCAGGACAAAAAGCCAAGCTGGCATAGCCAGGAAAGACCCTCCTTTCCTCCTTTCTTTTCCAGTCAGGCCAGATTCCCATGAGACTTCTGGACCTGAGACCCACCTCCAGATCTGAGCCCCTGGCCTGGTTTAATTGGCCAGATTCCAATAGGTTACCATCTCACGTCCCTCATATAAAAGGTTCTCCCCACCTCTTAGAAGTGCACTTTCCATGGCCCTCAGGACGGCTGGTGGCCTTGTATTCTCCAGAGAGAGAGACTGCATTTCCTGGAATAAATGCCTACCTTTATATACCTTTAATTCAGTCTGATTCAGCCTTTTCTTAGCATCGGTTATACTTCTCAGCCCCCCCCCCCAAAAAAAAAATCCTACCAGCGTGGGAATGGGTGTTTAAAATGAGTTGTGAATGACATTTCAGATTTGCTCCAGACATTACACAACTGCCAAAACATTCATATATCTCAATTACACAAAGAACACAAATATAAAGAATTGCAAAGTGACCAGGGGTCTCAAAGGCACATGTTAATTGACATGTAATCACGTGAAAACATGTGTGGCTATTCTTTTGGCAGAAGCACTTAAAAGCAGTTACCTGACAGCATTCTCTGCCCAGTGCATCATAGGAGGGCCTTAGGGTATGAGTTCCCAATTTGGCAAAAAGGTGATCAGCTCATCATTGCCTTATCAAAGATGTCTTATCAAAGGTTTTCAGGATGCTGAGAGCTGGACCCCTATAGTGCTCAATCCAAGTGGAGCCTCAACCCATCATGCAAACCACTGTGAGAGGCTCCTACATGTCTGATCTAACCAAGAATAAAAGAAAGTGACCATGCAAATGCATATGAGTGGTAGCAAAGCTCACTTTTTGGATGGAAAATGAAGCATCCCCTTGCAAAATTATTTTACATTTTCCTTAAAGCACTGTCATGGGGTAAGGCTGGAGAGTTGGCTCAGCAATTAAGAGCAGCCTTTGCTGATATTTCAGAGGAACTGAGTTTGATTCCCAGAACCAAGAGACTGGCTACTAATCATCCTTAACTCCCCTTCCAGGGGATTCCATGCCCTCTTCTGGCCTCTGCAGATATTGCATGCATCGATGCACTTGCATTTGTGCAGGCAGAAAGAACACTTATATACATAAAATGAAAATGTCTAAGTAAAACAAAAATTTAAAACCCACTAAACATGTGCTTACTATATAGCTTAAAGTTATATAAAACCTACAACACAGGACCTTTATACAAATATTCATAATAACTTTAAGTATACAATACTACACACTGACTTTCAATTGATAAATAGCTAAATAAACTATGCCTAAGATACAGTACAATACTCATGTCTGTACACAAACAGCACAGGAGAGATAGCTTAGCAGTTAAGAATGTTTGCTGCACTTCCAGAAGATGTGGGTCCAGTTCCCAGTACCCACATCAGATGGGTCACAAGCACCTATTACTCCAGCTTCAGGGAATTTATCACCCTCTTCTAGAATCTATGGGCATGACACCCATGTGCAGTTCACAGCACATACATACATGGCACATACACACATATGCATAAATGAAGTAAAAAGTAAGCATGTCAAGTAATAATTTAGGTGGCGTTCAAGGCAATTACATGAGTGAGAAAGTTGATTTTTCAAAAGCTTAACTATGGTATGACTCCATTCTAAAAATGACAAATATATCAAGTAAGAAAACTCACTATTGGTTGTACCAGGCTGTGAATGGAGCCAGTGTGGAGAGAAAATGACTAGAAATGAGGAGTTTGAGGGGGACCATGGTGATTGAGTAGTTTTGTTACTTGGATGGGGTGTGTTAGAAAGGTCCAGGCATATGACCAAATAATATGAACTATACATATGCAGTATGCCAACGTCTATTCCTTAGTTTTTAATATTATGCTGTAATTTTTCATGATGAAGCATAATTGGGTGTATTAGTTACTTTTCCATTGTTAATTTAAAATACCATGAACAAGGTAAATTATAGAAGGAAGAGTATATTGGGTTTATTGTTCATTTGAGAAGGATAATAGTCCACCATATTTGGAGAGGTATGGGAAGAGGCAGCCAACCATACAGCTGAGAGCTAACATCTTCAACATGCACGGGAAGCAGACATAGACACAAATTGGAAGAGGATTGGGGTATGAACAAACAATCAAACCAACCCCATTGACCCACTTCCTCTAGCAAGGCCACACATCCTAAACACCAATGGGAGACCAAGTGCTCAAATACTTGTGGACCTTGGGGGACATTTTTCTTCAAACCACCACACAAGATGAAGAGCACTTCTTCAAATTTTTGTTCATCTTTGTGAATGAATAATTATTTTCTAAGACACAAAAGAAACAATTTTACTAATAACATCTATTAACCTAAATCTCTCTCAAAATTCAACTTGATTTGAAGACTCCTATGGGCTCTAGGGTTATAGAAATCAGAAAAACAAATTATTGTGCTCTTATGAGACTGATTCATATTATTCTAATGAAAACAACAAAATGTTCATAAAATGGAATGTGTGTTAGTAGCCTACGATGCCAAAAAATAGATAATAGAATGACTAATATCTAAATGACTATACAAGACAGGTTAGAATTTAATAGAACTTAATTCTGGGAAACTTGGATGAGAAGAAAATATTTGTGTAAACATTCAGTTTTACATAGGAATGGTCTTGGTTTATAATTATTGGTAGTTATATTCAGTGGATAACTTAAGTTCTAACTTTAAACATTGTTTGTACATAATCATTGAGAAAAATACCAAGCAGTTTTAATATTTAAAGACTAATTACATGTCCAAACCCACTGAAATGGCATAATTTGACAATATATTCATGACTTAACAAGCCTGATTCTGCTTTAGTAAACCATTGATGGTCTCAACAAACACTGTTGTCTGTTGGAAAGGAGCACAGAATTTACATGGCCTTGTTTGGTCTTCTGGCCTTCTATATTAAATCTGCTACTGACAAAATAATCATCTATGCTAAACATTCTAAGTTCGTTCTTTTAATCTGTGGTATTTCATCTTGAACTTACTTTGAGGAAGAATTCTTTGGTACACAAATGTCTTATTCTAAACTTTATAATGGAGTCTTTCTTCTAAGTCCAACCAGGAAGTCCATGCTGCAGAAGGGAACTTGACAAATCTCTCCTCCTGCCAGTCTTCCAATGGCAATGTTAGTTCAGTCAAATCACTTTCTACTTCCTCATGATTTAGTCCAGACGGATCCACCTAGCTAGCCATCCGTGCCCTTCCATTCTCTTGATAGTCTCCCAAACCTGCAGCATTTACTCCAGGTAGATCTCGACAAATCCCACTCTGTCTCTGTCTTTGTCTATCTAGTAATTTACTTGTCAGAGCAAAATATTAAAGCTATTGAAAGAAAATATGGAGTTAAACTTAGATTTACTTCAATTTCTGGATGTGGCATCGAAAGCTCAACCACAAGAGACAAATTTGACTTCAGCAGAATTAACTTTTATACCTTGAAGAATATCACCAAGAAAGAGAAATGAAATCTATAGATTATAAAGATAACTTTTGACATCATATATAAGAATCTATTATCTAGCATACACATAGAACCCTTACAACCCAATAAAAATACCAACTTAAATTAAAACCAGACAAAGTTTTCTGGGGGACTAGCTCAGTGAAAGTGTGTGAAAGTGTGTGTGTTCAATCCCCACAGTATCATGACCAACAACAAAGTAGATGATGTGAATGGAAAGGTTCCAATGTCTATATGAAAGACACAATAAAAAGTGTAAAAAAGCAGTCTGAGAATTCTTGTAGGAAGGGTTGTGCATTTATCATTCATTAATAACAAATTAATGAAATTATGTTGATAAACATATCTATTTTATAACCTCAATTTACAACAATTAAATAAAACAAAACACATTGACAAATAAAAATAAAAGAAAATGTTCCAAAGGCAAAAAAGATCCCATGAGAAAGTACAATAAAGGTCATCACCAGCCATTACTAAATGCCAATTATGTAAAAGCATTAAATAAAATAAAACTTGTATCCATTAGGATAGTCAAAGCCAAAAATGTCACCGGGAAACAAGTGTTGTGAAAGTGTGGGGAGATGTAAATCTTTGTGCACTGGTGATACTTGTGTAAAATGATGCAAACCATTTGGTGTTTCATGAAAAATTTGAGTGTAGGACAACATTCTGAGTGAGTAATTATATTCCCCCTATGATTACACAAAAAAATACTTGAAAAGGAATGTTCATAGCAGCACACATCAAAAAGCAGAATCACTACTAATACCTTCAACAAAAGAATGGTCAAACACATTGTGGCAAAGAATTTTTGAGCGAACATATACATATGAAGGAATATTCAGTAAGAAAAAGTGTTCATACATACTGCCATGGGTGAGGTAAACTTACTGGCTCAGAACAAAATTGCTCGTCACCAGTGTGAAAGAGAGAAAGAGTAAATGGTGGGCTAATGACTTCAGAGTTTTCTTTGGGAGTTATGAAAGTATTTTTACTTTTCATAAGGATTTTATTTGTATGACTGTGGGATTGTCCTAATTTTCGCTGACATTCACATTTTAAAATGATTAATTTTGTTTTAGTCAAATTTCACTTAGAGTTTTAAAAGTGTGACCACTCTAGGATGCTGGCTTTGGAAAGACTCTGTAAGAAAGAAAAAATTCCGAATCCTCCAGATTTAGCCTCCTGAACCTGGGAATTACAGATAAGCACCAGCACAGTGAGCTGGGGATTTTGTCTGAAACAGTTAAATTCTCTCTGTTGTTTCATGTTCTAGGACTCAGCACAGACTCCTGTGAATAAATAATATCTTCATTAAATATCTTCATCTAGAAACTTTATGCTGAGAATTTTTCTCAGGTTAGTAATCAAAATCCAGGCTTGTTTTTATGCATGCTGGTTTCAAACAGCTGATAAGTCTTGCCAAAGCAAAGCACTAAGTAGACAAAGATATTTCAAAACTAGGCCAAACATACTTGTTACAAAGAAAGAATTAAATAGCAATTGATCGCGACCAACTTAAAATAGACTATTGACTCATTAAAGTTGCTAATTGGGCTTTTATCTATTGTTACAACAAACCTGGGAATTTTTATGCCTTCAATAGATTATGTCTTATTTTTAACGCTTTATGATTCTTTGGGTAGTTCGACTACTCTATTATTACCTTTGACTTTCACAGAATAGAATCAAACTTTTAACTAACTAAAAATCTATAAAGTTTAAAAGCATTTTTTTGAAAATAGCTCAGAATGCTCACAGAATACTCTTTCTTGTCAATTGCAGTTTTCAGAGGGTGATGTTATAGGGTCCTTTCTATCTCTCCTTTTATTCCTCCCCTGATCTTCCAATCAGCTGTTATTTTCTCCTCTCCTCTAGAGGGTGCAAAATGATACATACAAAGAAGTGACAATTTTCTTGAAATGTTTGCATGAATCCATCTCTTCCTATTGCATCTGCCAGTAATCTGCTTGAAGGAATGAACTACAGCTCTCTTGAGTTGTAGGTGGGATTTAAGCTAGCATTCCTTCTGTGAAGAGTAGAGTGTTCTCTGATGAAGACAATTCCTAACTTTCTCATTTCTGCACCTATACAATGAGCTTATGGTGCACACGAACGCACACATGCCAATAAGTCTGTCTTGGTGGAATCTCCACCATCTTTCTGTCTATCTGTGTTCTTATTTGGACATCTTGTCTTTCTTGTATATAGCGTAGATACTAGTGGGAAGACACAGTGTTCTTGACTACTTGTGAACATTACTCACAAATACTGGGTGTGAAATATTGATATTAATAATTACCAGGTGCATTCTAACACACCAAATCCCATACCTGCATTAGGATTAAAATAATTCACATTTATGAGTGACAATGTTCAAATAATATGACAAAAAGCCTGAGCAGATAAATTAATTTCACCTGGATATATAATACAAAAATCTCATATATGCAAGTTTCTGTGACATGTTGGATATTCAGCAATCCAACAATGAAAGTCTTTGGATCAGAGAGAAGTTTGTCCTTTTATTCATTATTACATTCAAAATCTTTGGAACAAACTTTATTGTATAAGTAGAAAATGGATCCTATTTGTTTGTAAAAGCAAACAAATATATTAATTAAAGAAAATTAAAGGTGAAAATTGTTTTGATTACTAAGTTATACCTATGTGTATTAAACTAATAAACAAACATAAAACTGAATGTGTAAAGCATTGCATCACAATAATTCCCAAACAAAGCCTAATAACTGAGTGATTGTAGAGATACCAGGAGTCTGGAGCTGGAGTGATGGCTCAGTGGGTAAGAACACTGGCTTTTCTTGCAGAGGACCTGGGTTTGATTCCTAGCACTTACATGATAGCTAACAACCATTGGTAAGTTTAGTCCCAGGGAAACCTGATATGATGACTTCTTCTGACCTCCATGGACATTGTATGACATGGGTCCACTTACATGTAAACAATTCACTCATACAAGTAAAAGTAAAAAAAAATAAAAATAATATATAAAATATTTTTTAAAGCACCACGATTCTTCAGTGTCCATGGAATCCCAACCCCATTTCATACTATTGAGCCCAAGGTCATGAGCAGTTAGGCAAGCCCTTGACTACAGAGTCACTCCCAAGTCCTGGAGACTCTTTGTAATATTTAAAAGTTTCTATGCTCCATGATAGAATTTAAATATACATGATAAATACACACCTACATTTTCAGGAGACAACACAGGTGTTCGGTCTGACACAAATATTTAATTGGCAACAAAAGACATTATGTTTAGAAGACAGATCAAGAAGTGATTATTTTCCCAAACTTTATTTAGTTGTGTGTGTGTGTGTGTGTGTGTGTGTGTGTGTATTTGTGCAAAGGTGCACAGGTACACATATATGTGCATGAGTGTGTGTTCCCACAAATTCTGAAGAGGTTGTCAGAACTCCTGGAACTGGAGTTACAGGTGGTTGTGAGCCACATGAAGTTGGTGATGAGAAATGAACTCAGATCCTATGTAAAATCAGTATACACTCTTAGCTGTTGAGCCATTTCATCAGCCCAATAGTGTTAACTATTTTAAGTTAAAGAAAGTAGTGTATTAGCCATTTCACACATAGCTAAGATAAAATCCTAACTCTGTGAGTAAATAAGTTTGTTTTATTTCATTCTTTTATTCAATTTTCACTTCCCTCAAAGGTGCAATTCTCATAATATCAAATTTTATTCAATAGAAAACAGATATATTTGAAATTCACTATCCCTGAATGACTCACTCCATATTCAGCCATATTAAGCTAAAACAACACCAAGAATGGCATTACCTTCAACAGATTTACTACCAGTTCAATTCAATAAAAGTTATGAGACCTTAAACATATCCACAGATGTTTAAACCATTCACATAACTTATCCCTGCTAGAAGCATATTTAAGGGAGAAGTTAGATTCAAAATAAACACTTGAGCTTATTCTCCATAAAAATCCTGCAATGTTTTGGGACCTGTGTGAGTTCAAGGCCAGCCTGGTCTACAGAGTGAGTTCCAGGACAGCTGGGGCTACAGGGAGATGCTGTCTCGAAAAGACCAAAAAAATAAAAAAATAAAAATAAAGGTGAGAGCCACCACACCTGGCCCTACAGTAAGCACCAGGAAGTGAGAAGACAATCAAAGTAAGGACTTCAACCACCACACTTTTTAAGACAAAACCCTTTTTAAGGATGACTTATTTTTCCACAATTCCTGTGACATGCCAGCCTATCTCTCCTATTTCCCTGGAAGGGTGTTGGGATTACAGACATGCACACGTGCTTTCAGTTTTACATGGGTTCTAGGGAACCAACTCATAACTTTATGTTGTACAAGTGCTTTATCCACTGAGTCATCTCTGAAGCCTAAGTTTTTAACACTCCGTGGTGTGACTTGACTCCTATGTACTATCATGTAGACCTTACAATACAGATATGGATATGTGAAAGTGAGATTATATTTGTACAAAATAACAATATTAAATACAAGCTATCTTCTCTTGAGTGATAAAACTGAAAGATTTAATATAAATTTAAATATTTAATATTCAATGCGAACCAACTGGACCCACAGTGATTAGTGTCCCTCAAATGTCTCACTCAGACGTATTTTAGAAGAAAGAAACATTGAATTCTATTTTTAGTTCTCTGTTTCTATGTTGTGATTTGAAATATGATTCTACACTGTATTTTTTTTTATTCTTTTTAACATTTTTATTAAAGTTATGTGCATTTCATTCATTGTTTCTCAGTCCCATCTAAACTCATCCTATCTTCCATGCCCCCCACCCCACCTGGGTTCATGAACCCTGCTATCCCTGCCCTGTATCTTTTTTATTCTTTTCAAAGTTTCTTCAAGCAGAGGATTATTGTCCTTGGGGGAACTTTACTGTTTCAGTTTCAGTCGGCTCCCTCTGCTGTTGTTCCCTCCAATATGTATTTCTTCCACATATATATATATATATATATATATATATATATGTATGTGTGTGTGACACACCTACACTAAAATTATATCATCTGTATACAAACTGTCATTTCCATATCATATTTCAGAATTCAAATTTTTCTTTTTAAATTTATATTACTCTAGGCCAGGCGTGGTGGTGCACACCTTTAATCCTAGCACTTGGGAGGCAGAGGCAGGTGTATCTTTGTGAGTTCAAGGCCAGCCTGGTCTACAAAGTGAGTTCCAAGACAGCTGGGGCTACAGGGAGACCCTGTTTTGAAAAGACAAAAAAAAATTTATATTACTCTAAAATATGCCTACGTATCCTCCACCCATATTCCAAGATTCCAAAGTCTAAAATTAAGTGGTGAGTTAATTCTAGAGTTTGTTAAGGCATTTACATTATCAGAACACAGTTGCTTTCAGGGAAAAGGGAATATAACTTTGATGTTGCTCAGTTTGCCTTAGAACTCAGTGCTTGGTGCCACCATCCACAAATGAGGGATACTATTCTTCATTTGATTTTCTGGGACTGTGTTACTTCACTTAGCATAATATCCTCTAGTTCCATCCATTTACCTGCAAAGTTTATGATGCCATCTTTCTTTACTGCTGCATAGAATTCCATAGTGTAGATGTATCACATTTTCTGTATCCACTCATTGTTTGAGGGGCATATGGGTTGGTTCCAACACTTTGCTACTGTGAAGAGAGCTACAGTGAGCATCACTATTCATGTATGTCTGCAGTAAGATGAGTCTTGTGGGTATACACCCAAGAGTGGTATGGCTGGGTCAGTTGGTAAGCTCATCTTGAGTCTCTTCAGAGTCCTCCATACTGCTTTCCATAGTGTTTACACAAGTTTACATTCCCACTAGCAGTGGGTGAGTGTTCCCCTTTCCCCACAACCTCTCCAGCATTTGGTATCGTTTGTTTCCTTAATCCTAGCCAGTCTTATTGGAGTGAGACTATATCTTTAAGTTGCTTTAATTTGCATTTCCTTAATTATTAGCTGTAGTAAACTCCTCTGGTCCTGCCAAAGAAGTTCAGGTCATGGCCAAGAAATGGAGGTGAGTAGATGCCAAAATCAACACACAGCCATAAGGAGTTGGGTTGAAAGCAGGCAGCTTGTGAGCCCCCGCAAACTCATTTTAATCAGGGAAAATAGGGATATAAATATATATATATATATATATATATAATTATGATAATTAGTATAATATTTTTGTGATTTGCCTTTCCTATAACATCCAAGTGTGCTCATTGGCCAAGTGCTGACTCAAGTTGTTGCCATGGTTATACTTTGAAAAACAGGTTTAGACTTGTTCGCAGGCAGCTGTCATAATCATGGCAGTGTGCAGGTGCACAACACTCGCTCAATTAGCAATGTTGACACATTTTTAAGAGTTTCTCAGCCATCTTAATTTCCCCATTGTGCTGAGGTCTCTGTTCAGATTCTTTACTCCATCCTTTTGAGTGAGTGCCTTGTGTTCTTCTTTGCTTTTTGTGTTAGTTTATAATTCTGAAGTCAATGCTCTGTTGGATGTATCATTGGTGAAGGTTCCTCCACTCTGTGGGTTTTTCTCTCACTTCACTAGATTTGATTTCTTTCCACTGTACAAAAGCTCATGAAAGCCGGCGTTGGTGGCGCACGCCTTTAATCTAGCCACTTGGGAGGCAGAGGAGGCAGGCGACTCTGTTTGAGTTACAAAGCCGATTTGGTCTACAGAGTTGAGTTCCAGGACAGCTAGGACTAAGGAGACCTGTCTCGAAAAGACCAAAACCAAAAAACAAAACAAAACAAAAAAAGCTCATGAGTTAATAGGTCCCTTGTCAATTGTGACCTCACTTCCCATGTAGCAGCTGTTTGACTTGGGAAGTATTCTCCTATGCCTATGTCTTATAGGTTGATGCCAAACTTTTTCTCTATCATCTTCACAGTTTTGCGGTTTCACAATGAGGTCTTTGATCCATTTGGAGTTGATTTTGTACAGGGCAAAAGGAGGAGGGCTTTCAGTTTTATTATCTCTACAAGTGGCGACCCAGTATTTCCAGCACCATTTTGTGACAATGCTGCCTTTTCTCCATTTGTCTTCTTGCCCCTTTTATCAAATATGAGGTGGCTGAAAATGTGTGTGCTCAAGTTTTGATCTTCAATTTTGTTTCCATTGGTCTATAGGTGCTTTTTTTTGTCAGTATCAGGCTGTTTTTTATGACTATAGCCTGTAATACAGTTTGAAGTCTGGTTATAGAGTTCCCCCCTGTATTGCTTTTTTCACTCAGGGTTCTTTGGCTATTTGAGGTCTTTTTTATTCCATATGAATTTAAGGATTTTTTCCAAGTCTGTGAAGAAATTCAATGGGGATTTTAATGGGATTGCATTAAATCTGTATATTCAATTTGGTTAGATACATTTTTAATATCTATTAATTTTTCCAATTCCACGAGCATGGGAGGTCTTTCTATCTTCTGATGTCTTCTTCAATCTCCCTTCAGGGGTTTAAAATTTTCATTGTAGAGATCTTTGGTATCTTGGCTAGGTTTGTTCCCAGGTATTTTATTGTTTTTGATCCTTATATTCCTTCTTCAGTTTTTCATTGTTGGTGTAAAGAAAGGCTACTGATTTTTCTTGGTTAATTTTGTATCCTGATACTTTACTGAAAGTCTTGATCATTTCTAGGAGATTTCTGGTGGAGTTTTTAGCATTCCTTAGGTAAACTATCATATCATCTGCAAAAAAGGATGTCTTGACTTCCTCTTTTCCAATTAGTACTCCTTTAATTTCTCTTTTTGTCTTATCACCCAAGCAAGTGTTTCAAGCACTACATTGAAGAGGAGTGGTGATAGCAGGCAACCTTTCCATACATGGTGGTACACACCTTTAATCCCAGCACTCGTGAGGCAGAAGCAGGCAGATCTCTGTGAGTTCCTACGCAGTGAGTTCCAGGCCATCTGGGACTAAAGGGAGACCCTGTCTCAAAAAGACAAAAACAAGTAAATAAATAAAAGAAAACAAAATAAAATTGCCACTCCTCTATACTGTATTTGTAAAAAAAAAATAATCTTTCTGTACATTCTCTGAAAGGGAAATGTTTACATTATTTAAATGTAAAAATTTACTTGAGAGTAACTGAGGTAGGAAACTCAATTGCCAAAGAGATCTGGAAGATCCTGGTGAAAACTGGCTTGAGTCTTCTATAGCTCCCAGAGGAGCCTCAGAGTGTACTATTCCCAGTAAGGACTGCCCACACTATGTAGAAATGGCTGGGAATATTTACAACCACCTTGATTAGATACTGTCTGCAGCCCACACTAGAAGAGTCAGTGTTCTCCTTCTCTGCCTTGTTTAGTTTTTATCAGCATCCTAAGAATAAAAATTATCTCAGACTGTAATGTCTGGAAAATGGGGTGACTGTAGTCATCAACTCTGGGAGTTTGTCACCAATCTTCCACATAATGCCTTAATCCAAGTACAAAATAATTGCATGGATTATAATAGTTTTTACCTGTAAACTAAGAAGTGATAAAATAAATTACAGGCTCAAATAATGTTATCCAAAACACTCTTCACTTTTAAAACAATTCAGTATAGCTTCTCTCCCATTTCATTTACTATACTAGTTTTGCTGAAAAATTAAAATTTACTAATATTTAAAAGAAAACAATGCTTTATGATATCATTTGAACTGTTCATTGTCTAAAATTGTAGAGAAATACTATGTATTTTAACATGAATCACTCTACTCAGCATGAAAGAGAAACATGATCAAATTTACCTTGTATGGGAATGATAGCTGTAAGACTGTTTGCAGTTGTTCCTATTGGGAATGCTTTCAAAAGTGGCCTGATCTTTTCAAATAAGCTCAAAAGCTGAACAATGTCTTCAAAGTAAGCATGTTGTTAACAGTGGTCCTTGCTGTGTTCTGTGAATAGACAATAATATTCTCTATAAAACTAACAGTTGGAAGTTAAATATGCCTTTCTTTGAAAACACACAGGTCTGTCAATGCTATGATTTTTTAGTAAGGGCACTGCTAATCAGGTGAAATCACTTTCCTCTCTCAAACAGGACCACAATTATGACTCCAAACAATGGATACTAAATTTAATTTCTGACAAGCTATCACATTTGAAACTTGAAAAAAAGAATTAATGTATGAGAAAGTAGAGGGAATATACTATGGATTGTACACTGATGTGCCACATTCTATCTGGAAACAATTTGAGAAATAAACTGCATGAAAACTCCTGGAAGGACAAATATTATACAAGAGACTTCAAAGGAAACTCCTTGCTGTGAATCAAAGTTGCATGCAAAGAGCTATTCAAAATATCCTTAAATGAATGCTGCTTTTTGGTGAAAAAAAATCACAGAATCAAAGAAGCAATAATATAAGATGCCAACACAAGCTCTGACTTTGGAAGAAATTTGGAGATAAAATAATTTTATGTAAAGAGAGGTCAAAAATTTCAAAATAAAAAGAGGGGATACAATTATATATTAGACCTTTTGTCAAATTTTTCAATTTAAATCTTAAAACTAACTATGGGAAAAGATTTGCATTTTCCCACAGGTGAAAACGTCACCAACTTAATGTCTGAGAAAGAAAAGATACAGCTTTGCATTGTGCAGGATGTACCAAGAAATACCAGCAGAGAAGTTGGCCCATCTAAACATTAAAAGGAAGCCTCAGACTGCTAAAGGCATCAGACATTTCTGTGGATTCTATTTGTAACAACTGTTTATAATGTGTCCTAAAGCCTAGGGAAAAATCTGTGGAAGAGGGGGCATGGTAGAATGTAAGGGCTGTGATTGGGGTGAATTGTGAAACTACAGCAATATAGACTGGACACTTATTTGATCAACATGTTTGTACATAAAAGTCCCTCCAGCTGGACAATGGGGGCCTTAGGCTGTATAATTTTGGGCATAGCTGCCTGCAAATTGGTTTTACATGAAGGAGCTTGTATTCATTACTTATTACTTCAAAAATCAAAAGACAAATTACATACTTCTAAAATACAATGGAACTGAATACATATTCCCATTCCTTCCAAAAGGGAGGAATATGGGCATACTGAAGAAATACTGCACCAAAACAAGACCAAAATCCAGCAGAGCAAATCTAATAACTCCATGACCAACTTCTGACTCTTAACTTCCAAAAGGCTTAGGTGCCTCAGCCCCTCCGTCTTTGCTGCAGGCAAACATACATCTCTCTTCTGGGCTGGTACCACTCCCTATTATCAAGTGTCCTTGGCAGATTTCTTACAGCTCTGACATCTTGAATATTGTCTTGAGGTCTCCACTCCAATCAAGCTTTACCTCCACAGTTTTACATAGTGACCTATAAGGGTTTCTTGGCCAGTCAGAGCTGATTTTATTCAGGGACACCCGTGCTTCACACTGCCTAGTCCCCATGGCTCTCTGAAACCTTGGAGGAAGAACTGATGACCCCTTCACCCATGCATCTTTCATTCTAAAGCAGTACCACATGAACAACATTGTCATTCAAACCACCATATACCCAGAAAATATTCATGTGCTAATGAATACTTAGCAAAAGAAATAAGTGTGTCCACAGTGTTTCCAGAGTATTTCTAATACAGATGAGCAGAGTTGAGCCAAGAACTGAGTAATGATAACCCACAATAATATACACAAGCTCTGTGTTGTATGAGACGTGACAGCAATTGGTCCACAAATACATTAAGAACAGATATACTGCATTAATCTTTGTCATATAGGTACCAATGAGGCACCATTCATTAGCAATAAGTATGCTAATAAAACTAGACTATGTTTTAAAACTACTAATTATTATAATTTGAAGCATAGTGTTGGTTAGACGATTGATACAACTAGTTTGAGTATAGTTTTAGCATAATTTTCTCTTTCTTGTTTCAGATTAAGTTCTTGTTGTTCAGCCTAGGCCAGCTTCAACCCTTATTCTCTTGCCTCTTTCTCTCCTGCTGACATTGCAGCCACATCCAACCACAGATCACTGGTTTTGTTTTTATTTAAAAGAAGAAAATTTAAGATGGCAGGATGCTAGGCAGTCTCGGGACCCTGAATAGGTCGCCTATATCAAACTTCTGCTCCTATCATTGCAGAAGAGGGGGCAGAAAAATTGTAAGACCCAGAGGGGTGGAAGACCGCAAGGAAACAGAGCTTTCCAGACATCTGGTCAGTTACTCAAATGAACTCACTGCAATGGTGACAACATGCACAAGTTCATAATAAGATCAAATCGGAAAAATAAATTACAGTATAGATATGAGGAAGAGGGTAAGAAGCTCCAACCCCACCTAAGGAAACTGTGGCAATGTATGGCTGCTGGGAGGGGCAGAGAAGTCCCTTTCAAGCCTCAAATTCTTGGTAGGTTCACCAGGCTCCACTGGATGGACACACACTAAAAGACATTTGAAGACACAAATTAGACTCTATAGGAATTATTATTGCTATAATAAGGTACTTTATACTGGGTGGGGGTGAAAAGGAAAGGTGGAGATAGGGAAGGGAATACAAATAACATAAAATTACATTGCATTAAAAAATAATTAAAAAAAAAGAAGGGCTGGAGAGATGGCTCAACGGTTAAGAGCCTAATCTCTGCAAGCGACCCCGGTTTAGATTCCCCAGTACCCAACATCTGGCGGGCAAGAACCATCTTTAATTCCAGTTCCAGGGAATCCGAGCCCTCTTCTGACCTCAGTGCCACTGCACCGACATTGCGATGCACCACCTTACATGCAGAGAGTACACTCATATGCATAAAAAATAATAAAAAAATATTAAAATAAAATTTTTAAAAATTAAAAATCAATTAAAGCAAAAGAAAGAAGAAAGGGTGAACAACACTGAAAACAATAAAAATGACCACTCCTAAGTTATGAAGTTAATTGCTAGTGAAATGAAATCTTGAAGTATATTTTATACCAATAATGTCAACTTCAGCAACTAATTAGAGGATAATTTATAATATCAAATTAGTTATCATAGCAAATTCTTTTGTTGGAATTTCCTTTAATGTATTTGGTTAAACAACTTGAGGAAAGAAAATTTTAACATAAAATGAATATGGAGAGTAAGGAGCTCATAGACAACACCAAAAGTTATCTAGAATTTTTTTTATTAATACATTTTTATATTGTGCTTTGTATTTTCATACATTCACTTCCAATTTCAGTTCAGGCATATCTCCCCTTCCCTTCCCCCCCACCCCCACCCCAACGCAGATCATGCATTCTGCCTGACTGTCCTGCTTATCTCTCTCAGTTCTTTTCTTTTTCCATTTTTAGCTATAAGGATCATCCATGAGGACAAGCATCTTCATGTAAAAAACTAATTTGCAGGCTGTTGTGCCCAAACACCCACAGCCCCACCTTTCAGGGGGGTTGAGGGTTGCATGTTCAAATCAGGTTAATCAAATGAGGGTCCAGACTACATTGCTGTAGTTTCACCCTTCACCCATTTCGCAGCCCTTACCTTCTACCACGCCCCCTCTTCGCAGATTATTCCCTGGGCTTAGAAAAGGGGCACAGGTGGATGAGAAGCAGAACAGTCCACTCTCTCTGGAGCTGCTGTCTTGGATTCTGGTCAATTGCTGCTGTTTCCTTTCATGGGCTGACAGTGTCCAGGAATAACCTTTCGATATTCCTACAATGAAGCACAAGCAATTAGATATATAGGTAACTAAGCGCATTAATAGTTATGAAGTAGCGTTGCTACTTGTAATAGACACATTAATGTTTAGATGAGATGCGCTTGATCCACAAACTAGCATTAAGTGAATGTTAACCAGGACAGTCCCGGAGAAAACAAACGAAATCAAATGTCGTTCATCATTTGAATGCCAAATAACCCAGATATAAATAATTCCCATGGATCTCGAGAGGATGCATAGTAAAATGAACAACAACAGGAAAGATCTGCATCAGAAAATGCTGAATGGTGAATTGGGAACGGGGGAGGGGTGGGTGAGGGGGACACGGGTGTATATTCGATTAATGCATATTTAATTGACGTGAGTTCAACAAGTGCCCAGTTTTGCCTAGACACTGTCTACAGGATACATGGTGTTTTAGGACTTAGTAAAAGTAAATATGTGTATATTAAACAACATTGGTTTACAGACTCTGATAAAAATGGTAATGCATCCGAGTTAAATGGAGATATAAATCACTGTTGTGTAACAACTATTTATAATGAGTCCTAATGAAACTTACCTTCTAGGTGCCACAAAGGTTTTGATATGAGAGACTTTCTTCCCTCCCCCCCAGAACAAGGAGAAATATGACGATGATGAGGTTGCTTTCCAACTGTAAATTGGAGACAACTATTATAGAGGTAATCTCTTATAAAACTGGTAAACTGTCTTCTTTAATTGACTAATAGACATAGAACTGTGAAAAGGATTACTCTCTGTTCAGAACCAAATATAACACTAAAGTCCTTAAACTTTGCGCTTAAGCAAAATATATCAATACAGGAGCTCTGACATCAGTAATGGGTTATCTAGAATTTTTAGAAACATTTAATTAAAGTAGACACTACTGCAAGTAGGATATGTTTTATAACTATAATACATATAAATTTTAGCACATACCTTAACTTATTATAGTCAAATAATACATATCAAAATAAATAACATTTTCTCAAGAATCTCTTGCTTGAATAATTATGCATTATTCAACTTGAATAAAGAGTTTTGTATTACATTGCCAGTATTAATGCATGTGTCAAATTTAACATTTGTTTATGCTTTTTGCTAACAAAAATATGCTTAAACTTTAATAAAAAAATTTTCAAACTAATTATTTTAAGGTATTTTGAGGGAAAGCATGGCTAGTTCAGTCACTAAACACTATTGTTTCCATAACTCTATTTGGATATACTTGTGACAAAAATCTCACTGTATAAATTAGCAATGCTTCAGAATAAATCTTCCAGTGTGGCAGAGTAAACCCTTCATCAAGACTGTCATATTTCCTTATGAAGTAGGTAATTATATTTTCGGTTTTCAAAATAAAATGCTATTTTGATGTGATTTTACTGAGCTTGTAGGTAACACAAGGAATACTTAGCATCTCCACATGTTGTAGGTTCCCAGTCCATGAATATCATATAGCTCTGGTCAATCATTTTTCTTCCAAATTACAGTTTACAACTGTGTGTGCTCTGTTCTATAAATTCAATTTACTATTGTTTTCCTAGTATCTAAATTTTCCTATTGTTCTGAACTGTATCTCCAAAGATGGAATGAAAAGTAATTATAGCAAATGCCTCCCAATAAACTCTGCAGTTTGTGGAATACATAAAAGTCCTATAAATTAAAAAAAAAAAAAAAAACAGCCAAGTAGTTGGAAAAGTAAGAAAAACATTTGAATGGGAAATATTTGAAAGGATATGACACATTGCCAATAAGAACATGAATGGTATTCAGCCTCATTAGTGTTACCATAAATGAAAATTGAAGCCCTAAATAGAATCTGTCTCAAACCAAGAAGATAGCCAAGGCAAATAATTGGAAGAAAATAGAGTAATGAGAATTCAAACTGCTGATTAGAGTGTAGTTTGTATACTAAATTTGGAGAACTTTTTTTAAAGGTACAACGAAATTACACACAGACACAAACAGAAACACAGAAACAGACAGATACATAGATATATACATAGATCATAAACACATAGATAGATACATAGATAGATAGATAATAGATACATACATACATACATACATACATACATACATCATAGATACAAAAGTACGTAGATAGATACATAAATAGGTATCCCATATGTTCCATTGCCAAAAAATCCAGTATGAACTGACTCTAAATTTCCTTGTCAGAATTTCTCTTGAAACTTTTGGTATTCCTATAAGGTGGAATCCACTTGGGATGCACTTAAAAACATCAGTAATTTGAATGTAGACTACTGATTATGAAATACCGGTGAGGAAAAGATTATTTCCCAAACAATAATAAAATAACATCTTAGAAGATGTCTTGTGACTCATGCAACATGCACAATGAAAGAATGAACTTGTCACGTGATGATCTGTGTGAAAGCTTACACTGAATTCTGAGATAGTGTAACTATTGTCCACTCTCATTAAAGACATTTCCAAGTTGTCAGGGCAGACTCTTCACCACTGTGGATTGTCAAATAAGAATCCAGTGAGGTGGTAAAGATAGTGGCCTGGATTGGCCGTTGGCAGAACTGGCTGATAAATGGCAGTTAAAACCAGATAATCAAAAACCTTCATGCCACTTCGCCAGAAGGCCAAGTCTGGCAGGTAAGAAACCCTGGTGAAGGAATAGCAAGCAAAGCTTGCCGGAAGCGATGCACTGTGTTGGCCAGTGTGCTTGGCCCCACTTTCCAAATCACGAAGGGAAGAAGAGCATCAGAACCTGTGACTGGACACCTCAAACAACATGTTGAATACCTCAAGGTCCAACAAGGATTTTGTTCCTAATAACAATTTACATAATAAACAATTGAAATAATGCTCAGTGGGCTGGGAGGTGATAAATTAATACTGGGTACAAGGAGGGGTTAGGTTTCTTACCATGAAAATGTGTTAAATTAACTAAATACAAGTAGAAGAAACACAATAGATGTGTATAGATGGAGATTTTGAGAATACTGTGCATAAATGAAGATAAACCTGGATTGAATCTCATACCTCGACTGCTGGAAATAGTCCTAAGACACAGTTGTTACAGCCTATCCAAACCTGAACTTTGAGAGAGACAGAGAGAACATGAACAGGACACATTGAAACTGACTGTGCAGAATGTTGAAAAAGTACAGAAGTGCCCAGCCTTCAGCAACACATGAATAGTGCAATTTCTATACCTAAGGCTCATGGAACACAGAGGAACAAGGGATTAGAGATAATACTAATTCATCTTTCAATTATCACCAGTGAAGCTCCCCCATACAACAGAGGGTGATGTTCACAGACCTCAACAGAGAAATGTCTGGAGAACAAGAAACTGCAGAGTGTGTGGCCCTGGAGACGACTCCTGTAATAAATCTCACCTACCCAAGGCTCGGGGAAGAGGGGTAGAAATATTGTAAGAGCCTGGGTTGGTGCGTATACATAAGGATACAGAGGCTTTCAGGCCACTGGGTACTTGCTCATATGAACTTGCAACGATGGTGATAACATGCACAAGACCCAGGCTGAATCCATCAGACAAAAACCCAGCATAGAACTTGGGAAATGGGCATCAGAACCTAATCTTAGGTGAGGAACTACTAGCAACTTATTACTAGATGAGTGAAAATTGATTTTGTTTTTGTTTTTGTTTTTGTTTTTGAGACAGGGTATCCCTGCAGCCATAGCTGACCTGGAACTCACTCTGTAAACCAGGCTGGCCTTGAACTCACAGAGATCTGCCTGCCTCTGCCTCTGGAGTGCTGGGATTAAAGGCAGAGAGTTGATTTTCTTTAAGAAAATGAGTTTAGATAGGCTGACTAGACTGCAGTGGATGAACTTGAATCAAGGGATTTCTAGATACAAAAGTTCGACCAGATAGGCCTTTATGTATATGACAGAATGCATGAAATCTGGTGGGGGGGGGCTGTGGGAAATATGAATGGAAGAAGGGCATAAATTTGATTAAGATTTATTAGGTAAAATGCACAGAAATAGGAATAAAATATACACTCAAATATAAAAAGTACAAAAGAAAACATGATGACATAGGTGCATTTGGCTGAGACGTGTGGTGAGCCTTGTTGTTACTAGATGTGTGTGCAACTGCATAAATTATGTAGACCCCAATATTGGTAGTAACTACTGAAAGAGAAAATAATTAACTCCTGATTTTATTTACATACAAACAGTATCATAAATAAATATCACTTAGTAAAAGTATTGCTTGAGAAATGTCCTTATAATGTTATAGTAAGTACATGCTGAGCTTTCACTATTTGCCAGAACTTCAGCCAAGAATCCACAAAACCTTAACAGAGAATTAGATTCTGAAGACCAGAAAATGTGCTGATTCACAGTATAGAGTCAGAGTTGACACTGAAATTGGGTAATACAGAATGCAGCATGACCTGTCAGTTATTGAAATTAGCTGACAGAGACCTTGACTACATCCATTCAATAGTGGACTCAATGGATCCATGGACACATCCATAAACATTATTATTTTTCTTTTTTATTAGTTTAGAGTTTAGAATCATTGTGCAAAGCAATGGGTTTCACAGATTTTTTTAACGTGCATGCTATAATTTATTCCTAATTATCCCATTACACCTTTTTGGCTGCTATGACCATTCTCCTTCCTAGTGTCTATCTTTACACACACACACACACACACACACACACACACACAAACACACATTATGTCTCTTTCTGACTCTGGCTTATTTCCTTAAAACTGTAATCTATAATCCCATGTATTTTCCTGCAAATGACATGATTTTGATCATTTTGGGTGAATAAAGCTCCATCATGTATGTATTGCATGTTTCCTTTATCCATTCATATGTTGATAGAACCCTGGTCCAATTCCACATCTTAGTCATTCTGAATAGTACTGAAGTTATGGATGTATGGATGTCTCTCTGATATAATGACTTGCATTCTCACCAGTAGTACCCCTGCCTCCTGTGGTGGCCCAATTTTAGTTTTGTAAGGTCCTTCATAGAGATTTCCATACTGGTGTGATCCTTAAGCTCATTTCTCACATGAGTAATATCAAATACCAGTGATACTCACATTGGATTCTCATTCTTTTGAAGTAGATGATGCTACAGTAAAGTACTGATGCTGCTACTACTCTGTTTACAAGCCAGTGAGTCATTTATACATCTACTGCTATTTGCTGTGAAACAACAGTTTAGCAGCACTATCAAAGTATAAAGGACTCAGGGTTTTCAATTTTATTGCATATCTTGATTACTCTCCAAAAAGCACATGGATTCAAGAAGCTGATGGCAAACCTTGGAGCCTTTTGTACAAGTGTATGAGTGTCGGGAGATATGTATGTTCAACATGTGCATATCACTGCCCACAAAGACTATAAGAGTGTCCAATCCCCTGGAAATGTAGTTGCAGGAGGTTGTGCGCTGTGTAATGTGTATGGTAGTAACTGAACTGTGATTCTCTAAAAGAGAAGCAAGCGTTCTTTTTTAAATTTTTTTTATTGATGCTTTGTGTACTTCATACATCATTTTCCAATTCAGTTCAGGCATATATCCCCTTCCCTTCACCCCGCCCCACCCCTACCCATCGCAGATCGTGCATTCTGCCGTAAGTTTTCTGCATCTTTCTGGGTTTTTTTGTTGTTGTTTTGTTTTCATTTTTTTAACAATAAGTGATAATTTGTGAGTACAAGCATCCTTCATGTAAAACCAATTTTGCAAGCAGTTGTGCCCAAACCCACACAGCTCATGGGTCCCACCATCCTGAAGGGGGGGGGGCTTGTATGTTCAATCAAGTTGATAAAATGAGTGTCCAGTCTATATTGTTGTAGTTTCACCATTCACCCCAATCACAGCCCTTACATTCTACCATGCCCCCTCTTCCGCAGATTGTTCCCTAGGCTTAGAAAATGGGCACGGGTGGATGAGAAGCAAAACAGGCTACTTTCTCTCGAGCTGTTGTCTTGGTCTCTAGTCAATTCTGGCTGTTTTCTTTCATGGGCTGCCAGCTTGTCCAGGCATAACCTTTCGATCCTACTAATGAAGCACATGCAATTAGATATATAGGTATTTAAACAGTATAATATATAGCCTTTCGATCCTACTAATGAAGCACATGCAATTAGATATATAGGTATTTAAACAGTACTAATTGTTATGGTAGGTTACTTTGGTATAGACACAGATGTTTGGATTGTATGTTAATCCATGAATTACATTTTTTCTGTTAAGTATGACAGAGTCTTCGTGTGGTTTATAACATCTCCTAACCATTAAGCAAGCATTCTTAACCACTAAGCCTTCTCTCTCTACCCAAACAATGAGCTTAAACAAGTAGTAACAGCTACAAGCTCTGGGGCTGGAGAGATAACTGAGTGGTTAAGAGCATTGGCTGATCTTGCAGAGGACCCAGGTTCACTTTCCAGAATCCAAAATGGGGTAACTCCAGTTCCAGGGGATCCAATACCATCTTCTGACATACATAGGCCCTTTGGGACATAGGCACTCTTACACATATTCATATACATAAAATAAAAAATAAAAATAATAGGGGCTGGAGAGATGGCCTAGTGATTAAGAGCGCCAACCACTCTTGCAGAGGACCTGGGTTCGATCCCCAGCACCCACATGGTGGCCAAGAACCGTCTGAAACTCCAATTCCAGGAGAACTCCAGTTCCAGGGGAATCCGACACCCTCTTCTGACCTCCGCGGCATCGCATGACATGGGTGCACAAACTTGCATGCAGACAGTATATTCATACACATGCATAAATAAATTAAATTAAAAAATAAATAAAATAATAAAAATAAAAATTATAAATAAAATATTTAAAAAGCATAGCTGCTTTCTGCATTGGTAAAAATCTTCAAAAGCATTAAACTTTTATTTGAAAAGGCAACAGCAAATGTACACTTCTTTGCGCTCATGGATATATTAAATTCTTCTCTATATTACTATGTAGTTTTAAGGGACATTGGCCACAATAATATTCTACCCAAAATCTGATAAACATTGTGTGGCATGTATTAAATGTCAAATTATGAATGTTTGGTTTGAAAATCAATATTATTCTGAAATAATTTCTCCAACATCAAAAATAAGACACGGTAGTCATGCAAAAATATCTTTGATCAATCGATATGTAGTGCACAGGTCTTTAATCCCAGCACTTGGGAGGAAGAGCAGACATGCTCTTACGTTCAAGGCCAGATTGGTCTACAGAGAGAGCTCCAGGCCATGTGGGGCTACAGGGAGGCCCTATCCGAAAAAGAACAAAACAAACAAACAAACAAAAATATATCTTTGATCAACAAGAAAGAGTTACATCATTAGATGAAACAGTTTAGAGATAAAATATATAATTGGAAAAACAGTTTCAAAGGGTGCAAGAGCAGGGGAGGGAACTGTTATAAGTTGTCATATGTCTTGGACCATGTGCCTTGTCCAAGATCCAAAGATATCCAGACAGTTTTCTTGAAGGTCTAAGTGTTAATACAGGTCTTTAGAAAGTGCAAAGAAATATTGAGTTTCAGGCCATATAATTCTGAAGGCAGAACTAGACTTCTGCATTAAAAATATTGTGAACAATTTCCTTTCAAATATTAGCTCCTGAAATACTAGTGAGTCTGTGACTGTAAGTCACAGGCTGGATCAGGTCCAAGAAGATAAATTTAAGCATGCAAGTCAGCCAGCTATCATCTGATGGCAACGGCACACTTGAGATAAGGACGGAGCAAAGCTGAAGGACTTATGTAAATTGGGTGGATTAAGTGTCTGATCGCCCCAGTCTCTTACACTGATGTGCTCCCTCAGCTCAGTTCACAGTTATGACCTCATGTAACTTTCTCTATAACCAGAAATCTCAAGCAGTAAAAGCTCAAGCCTGCCAGGTGGAAGGTTTGGCATGACAGGATGCAACAGTAGAAATGGATTGCAAAAGATCAAATATAGTCATAGGAGGAAATTCTCCCAGCAGTCGAGTCCAGAGCCAGGCATTGGTTGCTCACATTTCATGCATTTGAAAGTGGGCCAGATCAGGTTGTATTCAGACTTCCGTCCAGTGGTTTAATCATGGATTTAAAACCTACTTGGGCACTTTTTTTTAATTTTTATTTATTTCTGTATGTGTATGAATGTACTGTCTGCATGCAGGACTGTGCACCCATGTCCGTGCAATGCCATGGAGATCAGAAGAGGGTGTCGGATTCCTCTGGAACTGGAGTTCTCCTGGAACTGGAGTTCTCCTGGAACTGGAGTTCTCCTGGAATTGGAGTTTCAGACGGTTTTCGGCTGCCATGTGGGTGCTGGGGATCGAACCTGGGTCCTTTTCAAGAGGTCGGCGCTCTTAACCGCTAGGCCATCTACCCATCCCCAAATTGGGCACTCTTAATAGTGATATATAACAAATAAATCACAAATAATTCCTTCATTCCGAGCACCAATAGGTCTAATACATTATGACACTAAAATATTAAGACAGTTCACTATACCTGCTGGGTATAGTGATGCATAGGTTGGAAGATGGATACAGGAGAATTTAAAATTCAAGGCTCAGTGCCAGAGACAGAGAAAAGATTATACCTCAAAAATAAATCAACAAATAACCACTTAAAGGCATATTATCAGGAGTTGGAGAGATACTCCACTGGTTAAAAGCATTTGCTGCTCTTATAAAGGATCTGAGTTTGGTTCCCAGCTTCCTTATGGTGACTAACCGCCCTCTGTAACACCAGTTATAGGGGATCAGATGCTCTCTTGTGGCCTTTATGTGGGCATTACATACACATAGTGCACTTACATTCAGGCAAAACACTGAGGTAAAAATAAAAAATAAGGACTGAAAGAGATGGCTTAGCAGTTAAGAGTGCCTACTGCTCTTTCAGAGAACCTGGGTTCAATTCCCAGCACCCACATGGTGGCTGAGAACCATCTTTAACTCCAGTTCCAGGGGAATCCGACACCCTCTTCTGACCTCCGAGGCATTGCATAACACAGGTGCACCAACCTACATGCAGACAGTACATTCATACACATAAAAATAAATAATAAATAAATAAATAAATAATATACAGCAAAATATGTATTAGTAAGTTGCTTGTAGTATAACAAAATAATTGTCAATTGGAAATAATAGTGAATGCTAAAATAGTTTTGGACTGAAGTACCAAGTGATTGACTATTTTATCAGGTAAAGTATGAGTTAAACTTTAAACTACCAACAGACTCAAACTACTCTCAGCCTGGGAAACATAGAAATTATCTCAATAATCAAGAAATAAAAATCGTGTTAAACAGTGAGCAAAGTGTCACCAGAATAGAAGGTCCTTGGGGAATTAGATCTTGGTCTTAGTTCTTTGTTCGTATGTTTCATTATTCATCTGTAAGTCTGGATTCCTTCATATTTACATTCAATGGCTTCACAATGCTTCAGACATTCTAAACACAAACCAATGTTAATGTTTTTGTTATTCTTTTTGGAAGAATTTTCACCAATCACCCATCTGACTTCCTTCCCCGTCTCCTAGGGAATAAACAAATTCTCCCTGATGGCGTTTCTATAACTGAGCACTGCCCTAACCCTCTCAGTTGTTACCCCTTTAACTATTCCTTTAAATGCAGGCACAATGGAGCATGATGCCTTCTCTTTCTGATGTATCATGTGTACTGTTTTTCCCTAAAAGTTAAAGATGGACTTAGCTATCCTGATTTCTTGAAAACTGACTGGCTTACCCTGCCAGGTTCAGAGAGCCACACCAAACCTGGAAAATGGCAAGTCTCAAATTGCAGGATACTATCACACAGGGGCCGTGGCCTATTTTGCTATCAAATTACCGATACTGTCTAGAAGGACAGGGATGAAGTCCATTTTACACTGGGTCAATTTGTTCTTTATGCCTGCCTTCCCTCTCCCCAGGGCTACATGGATGTATCCCATGCTTCCTTAATGATACAGCTTGAAATCCCCATGGTTGCAGGTGGAATCTAGCTTGGCTAGATCTTTTCACTGCTTTAGTATAGAAATGGTCAAGAGGGCACACATTTAAGTTCTAATGACCGAGACCCTGTAAGCCTGATATGTGTATCGTTTGACCATTTGTACTTATTTTCAGAATATCTCCTTACAATGAATTCGTGGATTTTTTTTTCATTGCTCTATAATGAGAACCTGGGAAAGGCCTGTGCACAGAGAGGCTAAAAAATGTGTTTGTATTTATGAAACCCACAGAGCTCATAATCTGATAATGATCACGTAGGACACAGAAGCAGCCAGTGTCTGATTGCTTTGTCTTAATAACACCACTAAAGTGCAACAGAGGAGAGGATTAAACAAAATGGTGAGGTCCTAACAAAAGAAAATGCACAGAAATCAGGGACCAATAAATCCGTAAATGAAAGAGGCAATAAAATTGCCCCAAACTCTAAACACAAGAGGGAAATGAGGGTTAAGGAATAGCTTCTACTATTTTTTTATAAAAGGAAGTGTTTATTTGAGCTTACAATTGACAGTTCCAGGGAATTAGAGTCCATTGTGGTGGGAGGCATGGTGATCAGAGCTGGGGCAGAGAGCTGAGGTTCACATCTCGCAATGAGCACAGGAAGTCAAGAGAGAGAGAGCTTCTACTTTTTCAGAGAAATGAATTACTGGTGTCTTCTGGAGAATATTTTGATGATGGACATGAATCCCGGCTAGTTTTCAGATGACTGTAAAGGAAAAGATTGTATGCTAGGAACAATAGAACAGGCAGGAAATTGGCCAGAATTTAGCATTTAACAAAGGACTCTTAGACAAGATCTATGCTAGAAACAACTTCTGCATAGTCTCCATAGTTGATATAATAATGTCAGTAACAATTCAAATTTCATAATAAAAAAGAAAAAAACAGAAGCTAAGAAAGTTTAAAGAAATAGTAAAGAGTTTGGCATTCATATGTTAGAGAACTGAGTTTTTAACCCAGAATTGTTGGATACCTACTGAAGTGGCCAAACAGATCAAATGAAGGAATAATTTACTTTTAGCATTGAACCTGACTGCGATTATTCCAATTTTCAAGACAAGGAAGTCATGAGAAAAATAATGAAGTTTTTGAGAACTGAAATATGTATATAATATATATATATATTATATACATATTTACTGAAATATGTATATAATATATATATATATTATACACATATTTCATATATATATTTTATCACAGCAACAGAAAAGTGACTAATATATATGTATATATTATATATATATTAGTCACTTTTCTGTTGCTGTGATAAAACCACCATAACCAAGGGAACTTATAAAATGAAGAGTTTATTTGAGCTTACGATTGATGGTGCCAGGGAATTAGAGTCCATTGTGGCAGGGAGGCATGGTGGTGAGGGCTGGAGCAGAAAGTGAAGGTTCACATCTCCAATGAGCACTGGAAGGAGAGAGAGAGAGAAAGAGAGAGGGAGCACGGAGAGAGGAGAGAGAGCGAGAGAGAGAGAGAGAGAGAGATGAGAAGGGAGAGGGAGAGACGAGAGAGAGAGAGAGAGAGAGAGAGAGAGAGAGAGAGAGAGAGAGAGAAACTGGAGATCACAAGGCTTGTTGAACTCAATAAGCCAGCCCCAAGTGACGTACTTCCTCCAGCATGGCCACACCTTCTAAGACCTCCTAAAACAGCGCCACCAACTGGAGACAAAATGTCTGAATACTTGAAGCCTATGGGGACACACTCATTCAAAACACAAATAGATATAGATATAGATATAGAGATAGAGATAGGGATAGATAGATAGATAGATGATAGATGAGAGAGAGAGAGAGAGAGAGAGAGAGAGAGAGAGAGAGAGAGGTGGTTTGAATGAGAGTGTTCCCCCATAGGCTTTAAGTATTCAGACATTTGTCTCCAGTTGGTGGCACTGTTCTTGGAGGTCTTAGAAGGTGTGGCCATGCTGGAGGAAGTACATCATTGGGGCAGGCTAGTGAGTTTAACAAGCCTTGCGGTCTCCAGTCTCCCTCTTTCTGCTTCCTGTGCTCACTTGCCAGATGTGACCCTTGGCTTCCTCTCCAGCCCTGGCCATGCTTCCGCACACAATGGACTCTGATTCCCTGGAACCTCAATTGTAAGCTCACATAATTTTCCTTTTATAAAGTTCCATTGGTCATGGTCGTTTTATCACAGCAACAGAAAAGTGACTAATACATTATTTGGTACCAGAAGGTGGGCTGTTGGCTTTTCCGTGAAGAACCTGACCATGTGATGTTTGGGAGAAAGAAATGGGAAGACTTTGGAACTTTGGGCTAGAAAAGCTGTTGACTACTGTAAGCAGAAAATTAAAGGGCCATTTCTAGTAGAAGCCTTGAAGAAATCATTGCTGCAAAAAATGTAGTCCAGGGAAATAAAGACTTATCAACAACTGGATATTTTGGAAAGAGTTTGGCAGCAGTTTGCCCACAGCCCAAATTTTGCCTGATGTTAAGTTGAAAGCAATGGACTAATGTATTTGGGAGGATATTTCAAAGACAGCCTAATGTAGAAATGGTGGCATGGCTATTAATGGTGAATACTGTGCAGATCTACAGTGAAAAAGAGCAAATGGTGCAGAAAGAAATGCAGAATGTACAGTTTGGATCTGAAAAGTACAGTAGAAAGATTAAAGGCATGGCCAAGTCATGTGAAGGAGAGACTCCCTTTCATAAGGAGATTAAAGTTATTAAGGAGAAGTCTAGATATTTACAAGTAAACAATGGGAAAAGTGTGATTAAGTAGGGGCCTCCAGATTTACAAGTACACAACAGAAATAGTACCTTCAGGGCAAGACCACACCCACCAATCCTCCAACTTTTGAAAGGAAAATACTGAAAGGGTTTTCTGCTCTAACAAATCCAGGGCAGAGAAAATTTGCAAATGTGGTTAAAGTAGGAGAGAATCCATCCTGAACTTCATTCACGTGTTGCTGGCTTTAGAAGCACAAAGGATGCAAGAGTGAAGAGGTTATCAGTTCTTCCTCCGAAGTTTCAGAGAGCCACAGAGATCAGGCAGAGTGCAGCAGTGTGTCCCTGAATAAAGAAGGCTCTGATAGGCCATTGCATGAAGCTGTGAATGTGAAGCCTGGTTGGCAGCAGAGACCCCCAAGAAGACATTTGAGATGCCAGACCTGTGAGATATTTGCCTAGGAGAGCTGCATACAGGGAGTGGTACCAGCCTAAGAAAGAGATGCATGTTGCAAGCAAAGCTGGAAGAGCTGAGCCATCTAAGCCCTTTGGAAGTCAAGTACCAGAAGTTGCACATGGAGTTACTGGACTTAGTGTTTGCCCTGCTGGTTTTCGGTCTTGTTTTGGTCCAGTATTTCCTCACTATGCCTCTATTCCTCCCTTTTGGAATGGGAATGTGTATTCAGTTCCACTGTATGTTGGGAGTATGCAGTTTGCCTTTCGATTTTACAGGAGCTTACAGTTAAGAGATTAGTCTGGGTCTCAGAAGAGACTTTGGACTGTATACTTTTGAATAGAATTGAGACTGATAAAGACTATGGGGACTTTTAAGGTTGGAGTAAATGCATTTTGCATTTTATATGGTCAGGAGCCTATGGGGGCCAGGGATTGGAATGTGGTGGTTGGAATGAGAGTGTCCCCCCATAGGCTTTAAGTATTCAGACATTTTTGTCTCCAGTTGGTGGCACTGTTCTTGGAGGTCTTAGATGGTGTGGCCGGGCTGGAGAGATTGTCTAGCAGTTACGAGCACCGACTGCTCTTGCAGAGGACCGGGGTTCGATCTGCAGCACCATATGGCAGCTAAGAACTGTCTGTAACTCCAATTCTAGGAGAACTCCAGTTCCAGGGGAATCTGAGACCCTCTTCTGACCTCCGCAGCATTGCATGACACTGATGCACAAACCTACATGCAGACAGTAAATTCATACACATACAAAAATAAATAAAATTTTAAAAAAAGTTAAAAAAAAAAGGTGTGGCCATGCTGGAAGAAGTACATCATTGGGGGCAGGCTTAGTGAGTTTAACAAGCCTTACGGTCTCCAGTCTCTCTCTCTCTCTCTGCTTCCTGTGCTCATTACGAGATGTGACCCGTGGCTTCCTGCTCCAGCCCAGGCCACCATGCTTCCCGCTACAATGGACTCTGATTCCCTGGAACCGTCAATCATGAACTCAAATAAACTCTTCCTTTTATAAGTTCCCTTGCTCATGGTGGTTTTATCACAGCAACAGAAAAGTGACTAATACAGAGAGAAGCTACAATATTAGCAGTTAAATTAAAAAGATATAGAGTTACTGGGATTTCAAATGATATTGAACAGAAAAACTTTTTATTCATTAAAAGAACCCTTCCTTGCAATCGTAGGTGTTTTTATCTTAGTCTTTATGCAATTCTAGACAAAATACTCTTCTTTACTCATTTGTATAAACAATGACACTATTTGCTTTGGTCATTATGAAGATTAAATAGATTAATACATATTAAGAATCCAGACAGTGCCTGATATAAATTCTTCTACATGGTAGTGATTATTGTACAAAGGTTGGGCTGAGAAAGTACCTGTGCACATCAGCACTTGCCTAGAATGCACAAAACCAGAGGGTCCATCCAAGCATCAGGCAGAAAGTACAGACAGCAGAGGCACAAAAAAGCACAAGTTTTTATTTTTTGTAAATTTAATATAAAGAAAATATATTCAGAGAGATGGTTTGTAATAATTATTTAGTTTAGATGAACAGATTATGAAATAAAAAATCATGATGTCCTCTAAACTTGATTACTTATTTTCTTCTTGTGTGCATGTGCCCACACACAAGTGTGTGCATGGCACTTATGAGGGTCACAGGACAACTTCCAGCATTTGATTCTCTGCTTCCTACATATGGGTCCCAGTATCCATCTTGGATTTTCAGGTTTTACCTATTGACACATCTCCAAGGTGCCAGACTCAAAAACAAACTTTCCTGTTTAAAAAAAGCAGTTTAGCCTTCTCAGGGCATTATTATCTATTTGAGAATTTTCATCAATGAGTTAAAACAATCCAGATTCTACCCTCTTCACAGTCTCCTATCTTTTATTCAGAGCCAGCTTAACTCTCCTTTTGTAACATCAGTTCTCATATTACTTAACTACGGCTATATATAAAAAGACCTTCAAGCCCTTTGACCATTTTTGTGGGTTTTCTGGCTTAGAGATCTTCAGAAGAATTGTTTCTATGTTCAGTAGAAAATATAAGATGTCCAATTGAATTTCAGGTTAACAATGGATATTAATATAATGATTCAAATGAGGCATATTTATACTGAAACAACTTATCTGTTTATCTGAACTTGAAATTAACCAGGCACCTTTTACTACAAGACTTCAATCACCTCAAAGGTTGTTTCCTAGATCACTTTTATGCGTTCTGGGAGGATCTCTGCCCCTGTGGGATACAGGACAGAGATATCAGCTCCTACTCATCAGCTGCTGGCTGGAGTCCTGCTTAAATACTAGGTTAAGGAGACCTATCACACAAGAGAGATTATCTACCATGGAAGCAAATAATCAGGGCAGCAAGAAAGAGTTGCAGAAAGAAAGAAAAAGGACCAGGGGACAGACATTATAAATTAGTCACAGGACTGCTATTGCATCACTTTGCTATATTCTGTTGGCTAGAAGCAATTAACGGTGTCCAGCCCATACAAAAGGAGAGTATATTTCATGGACAAGAGCATCAGGAGGTAGAGCATAATGGGAGACATGTCCCAGACACATTATTCTTCTCTCTCTCTCTCTCTCTCTCTCTCTCTCTCTCTCTCTCTCTCTCATCTCTCACAGAAAGTCATGCACACACACACAAACACACACACAAATTCTCACACACATGCACATACAGAGATATAGAGAAAGAAATGTGCAAATAGAGAATGAGAAAGATCAAAAGCAACACAGAGACAGAAATATATAGACAGAGAGTAATAAACACTAATTGGGCTCCTTCTCCATAAATACTGGGTTATTTTTTCAGAATCTCTTTCCATGCTGCTAAGTCAAGTGTGAGCTCTAGAATTTCTTGAGCTATCATGAATGCTGAAAAACGTGAATGAGCCATCTCTCCTTTCCACAGTTCTTATTGGTCTTCTAAGACTGCATTTCCTTCCGTCTCTGGTAACTTCTTGCCCTTCTCTATCACCTCCTTTCTTTCCCATCTTCAAAGACAAGAGTGTCCCCAGACTCAATCTTTGGAACTGACCACTTCTGAACTTAAAGTTTTAGTGGAGACCTTGACTCCAAATTTATTTAACTTAATTACCCATCTAATATCTTCATATTAATGCTGAATGGAAATCACACACACACACACACACACACACACACACACACACACACACACACACATTATCCAAATGTGAACTGCTTAACTTTCCTCACCCATTTGTTCTCAAGTACAAGCTGAGAGCAATTCAATCCTTCTCTTTCTCATAAAAATTCTGCAAGTATTGATTCTACATTTCACACAATAGTTCTTAATTGAATTTAACCACCCTCAATTATCCATGTTCCCACACATGACCCCATTTTATCAACCCAAACCTACATGTAGGAAACACAAACATTCCCAATAGTCCAGCTGAAGGAAATGTCTGGCTAATACATGCCAGTAGCTCCTATAGCACCACCCTCATCCAATGGGACACCATCTCTGGTCAGGATATAGCACCATCCTCATCCAATGGGACACCATCTCTGGTGAGGATATAACACCATCCTTATCCAATGAGGCACCATCTCTGTTGAGTATATAGCACCATCCTCATCCAATGGGGAACCATCTCTGGTGTGAATATAGCACCATCCTCATCCAATGGGGCACCATGGATATAGCATCATCCTCACCCAATTTGGCACCATTTCTGTTGTGGATATAGCACCATCCTCATTTAATATGGCACCATCTCTGGTGTGTATATAGCACCATCCTCATCCAATTTGGCACCATGTCTGGTATGGATATAGCACCATCCTCATCCAATTGGTGTGGGAGCTTCTCTTACTATGAACAGGTACAGCACACTCCTGCTAAGGGAGCACAGTGGCCACCTGTGGTCACTGTGGCGAACAGACCCCTCAGTGCAGAGGTCAGTTGGTTACTTTCATAACCCAACCTGAGAGGTACTTCCAACTCAGTCCTTAACCTGGGAAACAGAATGTTTCCCATCTGGTTGTCCTTTCCCACCTGCCCAAAGACAGCAGGAATTTCAGATTGATGGTTAATGTCCTATCTTCAGCCTACACCCACTCATGGTGACCTGATAGGTCTCTGTCCAACCTGAAGGTAGCTTACCAGGCTGGTGGTCTGATAGACCTCCATCCAAACCACTACCTAAGGACACTTGAAATCCAGGCCTGCTTCAGCCTATGTTGTAGGCAAATAACAGACCAGGAATTCTGTGTAATGATGGTAATGGAGAATTTGATTTATTGTCTGCTGCAAGTCACTTTTATAAGAAAAATGATGTCACCTTCCAGAGCCAATCTCAGACCCCCAGTTTCACACCACTGTATACTGTTGTTCTGCCTAGGATCATGTGACTGGGCCATGTTCCTTGTTCCTTGTTCCCTCTCGGGGTGGGGTCAGAAGAGTCCCATGACTCCCACATTGGACCTTGTGACGTAGCCCCTAATTCAAACTGGATCTTCCCACAGTGGGGCACCATCTCTGGTGTGGATATAGCACCATCTTCACCCAATGGGACACAATCTCTGTTGTGGATATAGTACTATCCTCATCCAATGGGGCATCATCTCTGGTATGTATATAGCAACACCCTCATCCAATGGGGCACCATCTCTGGTGTGGATATAGTACTATCCTCATCCAATGGGACACCATCTCTGGTGTGTATATAGCACCACCCTCATCCAATGGGGCACCATCTCTGGTGTGGATATAGTACTATCCTCATCCAATGGGACACCATCTCTGGTGTGTATATAGCACCATCCTCATCCAATGGGGCACCATCTTAGCTGTGGATATAGTATTATCCTCATCCAATGGAGCACCGTCTCTGGTGTGTATATAGCACCATCCTCATCCAATGGGACACCATCTCTGGTGTGTATATAGCACCATCCTCATCCAATGGGACACCGTCTCTGGTGTGTATATAGCGCCATACTGATCCAATGGGACACCATCTCTGGTGTGTATATAGCACCATCCTCATCCAATGGGGCACCATCTTAGCTGTGGATATAGTATTATCCTCATCCAATGGAGCACGGTCTCTGGTGTGTATATAGCACCATCCTCATCCAATGGGACACCATCTCTGGTGTGTATATAGCACCATCTTCACCCAATGGGGCCCCACCTTTGTTGTGGATTGCACAAGGAATCTCCTGAACTGGAAAAATGCTTCAGCACTAAGAGAATATGCTATGCAAGCATGAGGATGTTAAATCACATCCTGAGAGTCCATATTAAAAGGCTGAGTCTGTTCACAAGTGATCCTTTATCCTCCCAAACTACACTGGCTCCCAGCCCAACTTCAGGCTCAGTTACAGATTCTCTCAAGATAATAAGGCAAAAAGCAAGAGCAGAGTGGGTAGCTGATGCCTTTCTCTGGTTTCCCTGCACATCGGACCTGTGCTTATACACCATACAAACAATCACACTCACACACATACTCATAAAGGAGGTAAGAGTCCAGGGATGGAGAGTTGTGCAGAACAAAGATGCTCTCATGAACTGACGGCAGCTGCCCTCATCTACAGAAGACCTTTTCAAGACTGGGCCAATCCACAATTTATAAAGGAGGGGAAAGTTAGCATGAGACCCCAGCCCTTCCTGAGGAGCTATTTGCAATTACCAATTGTTGAAGGCAGAAGTGGTATCATATTCTTCAGTGGTGTAGTCTATCAGCTGCCTTTGTTCTAGTAAATAATGCCCCCTCACAATTAAGCATGAAACACTAAACTCCCTGGGCCACACACAAAAATGTACATCAATAAAGAAGGGAAACTACTTGGTAAGAAGTGTTCCCGAGTGAAGAGGGAAAGGAATGAGCAAGAAGGATGACTTGCAGGTGAAATGGATAAAGTTCCTAATGTAAATATAGTAAATTCTCAAACAAACCACCTTAGAAAATAAATAATTTTATACAGTTTTTAATTAAAGCTAATGTGGACAACAGCAATTTATATCACCAATTAACTCAGATGCATTTCCTTTTTTATCAGCCTTTAAACCAATGTTGTTTAATATGTGCATATTTGCTTTTACTAATTCCTAAAACACCATGTATCCTGTAGACAGAGTCTGGGCAAATCTGGATACTTGTTGAACTCACGTCAATTAAAGATGCACCAATTGAATATACACCTTTGTCCCTCTCCCACCCCTCCCACTCTTCCCGAGTCACCATTTCAGTCAGTTTTCTGATGCAATCTTTCTGTTGTTGTTCTTTTAATATGCATCCCTCTCCACAAGAAATATTTATAACTGGGTTATTGGTACTAGCATCCACATATGATAGATACCATTTGTCATTTGTTTTTCTGGGACTGTATTACTTCACTTAACATGATGTCTTCTAGCTCCATCCATTTACCTGCAAAGTTCATAATGTTGTCTTTCTTTACTGCTGCATAGAATTCCATTGTGTACATGTACCACATTTTCTCTATCCACTCATCAGTTGAGGGGCATCTGAGTTGATTCCAGTTTTTTGCTATTGTGAACAGAGCGGCAATAAACATAGCTGTGCATGCATCTCTGCAGTAAGATGAGTCTTGTGGGTATTGGTTTTACATGAAGGATGCTTGTACTCACAAATTATCACTTATTGTTAAAAAAATGAAAAAAAAAAAAACCAGAAAGATGCAGAAAAGTTACGGCAGAATGCATGATCTGGGATGGGTAGGGGTGGGGCGGGGTGAAGGGAAGGGGATATACGCCTGAACTGAATTGGAAAATGATGTATGAAATACACAAAGCATCAATAAAAATAAATAAATAAATAAATACATTTCAGGAACATGTATAAAGATCTATAAATATAATTAATTAAATCTATTAAATGGAAAAAAAAGAAAAGAAATAATTTTAAAACAATGTCTTTAAAGACGTTTTCTACTTGGCTCTACATGCTTTATTCCAATATTATCTGCAGTAACACAAAGAATAGTTGAAAATTCCAATCAGACCATGTTCCTTCCAGGCTTCTCATGACAAACCATTAACTTTGTGACACAAGCATTGCCTGTGTCAAAATCCCTTTTGTGCACCATGCTTTCTGCCCTTCTTCCAAAGGTCTTGATGGAGCCTATCATTTCTTAAACCTCTTCATGACTCTTCTGTGAAGGTTTTACAAGTCAATCCACAAGGAGTAGCATCCCTCTTCTGCCACCACATGGGACTCTCCATTTAACTGTCTTTAGTTTCTAAATAGCAATAACTCATCCTAGCACAGTATGTACTTACTATTTACACTGTTTTTCACTGTTTTGATCAAGCTTTCTGAAGGGAATAATATCTGCCTCTTAACTAATGCTTTGAAATGCTTGGGAATATCTTCCACGTGGAATGTATTTTGTCAATATTTGCTGAATAAAATGATGAAGCACTAAGTCGATATACATTAGATTTATTTTCTACCTTATGGAGTTTCACAGAGATAAAGGACTGTCTCTAGATTTTTAATTATGTGAGTCCTCCTTAATATTTAAAGGTGACATGAAAATGTCCACACAAAATTACAAAATTGCTTTAAGATGATCTCACTAAAGAGATTTAAATAGGTAGCAGGACAGTATCATTAATTTTCTTCTTTCAAATGACTCCATTGATTAGAAAAATAACATCAGTAGGGGAGAGATGGCTCAGGGGTTAAGAGCAGCTGATGTTCTTTCAGAGGACCCAGGTTGATTCCCAGCATTCACATGGTGACTAAAAACAACACCATCTTTCTTCCTCCATAGGCATTACACCTGTCACATACCCAGAAAGTATTTTCCCAGAGCAAAAGGGTAACATTTAATATTAAAATGAAAATTGTAGAAGCAAGACCAACAACTATTTAGTTTTATACGTATAGATTTTGCATGTGCATATGTAGATCTGTCCTTTCTTTTCTCTGTTCCTGTCTTCTGAAAATCTGTTCATGTAGACTGGCCTGCTGAGTTTCATTGATGCAAATGTTTTCACTCTAATGTGTTTCTTGAGAACTGACCTAAGGAGCTAAGTTTGATGTCCAGATTGTGATACAAAACGATCCTATGTCTCTTTGTTCTTACACCTCATTTATCATCTTCATGCCATCTCGTGATTTTTATCATACTGTGTGTGGGAAAGCTTAGTTAGGTGGGTTGGATTCTAAGCCAATGGTACCTCCCTGGCCACATGCATGGGGTGGGCTCTAAGCCAATGGTACCTCCCTGGCCACACCTATGGGGTGGGGTGTAGTGACAAATTGAGTCATGATGGATATTTAAGCGGACATTTTGGAATAAATTCTCTCTCTGCGTTTGAACCTCAATCTGCCTACATGTGGTATGCTTTCCTGCATGAGCTTTCCACATGGGTAGTCCTAGGATTAAGTGGGCCCAGTCACGAATCCCCACAAATGGTGTCTGAACGTGGGGTAGAAGGAAACCTTCACAACTTAGGTATGCATACCCCTAAATCTTGCCCCTTTCTTCTTTTTCTTCTCTCTCTCCTGATATCTATCTGTTGTGGTGGAGCCATCTTTCCTGCTGGTTTTGGTGAATGGGACAGCAGTCTGCGGGCATGTAGCTTTGTACCTGTGGAGAGCCTACCTCTGATTTGGTTCAGAGGGAGCATCCAGTGCCTACCAGGCATGTGCCTCCTGGCATGGTCACTCCTGCAGGCTATAAAAGCCAGTGACCTCAAGGCTGAATTTAATATTAAGCCTTAGCAGTTATGTTTGGCCTTAAAACAACTTTGCATAATTCTACAGGTTTGACAAACTTTCTGGTTTTAAATCCCATCCCCCCAAAGAAAGACTCCTGCTGCAGGCTCCTCAAGTTCCGTTCCAATCTTGTTCATATGTAGATTTTCTCCTAGTAGCTCTCTTAGACCTGAGCAAGATAAAATTAAGTCAATCATATCTAGGGTATCCGAGGTTAAGTAAAAATATTACACTTTAAGTTAAGCATGCTGAAATGGATTTGAATTACTATTTGCAGTTTAAAATGGTAATACATTTGAACTAATTGGAAATGTAAAATCTTAATTGTTTTATGCATAATCTGTATTGACTTTCCAACAATAACTTTGGAGTTAAGGTACACAAATGGTCTCTATATTTTTCTGTGTTATACAGTATCACCTTGTAACATTTTTCCTTTCCGGTCTTTTTTTTTTTTTTTGTTTGGTCTTTTTCTGTAGTCCCAGCTGTCCTGGAACTCACTCTATAGACCAGGCTGGCCTTGAACTCACAAAGATTCGCCTGCCTCTGCCTCCTGAGTGCTAGGATTAAAGACGTGTGCCACTACGCCCGGCTACATTTTTCCTTTTCTTGTAGGACAACTTAGGTGTCTATAGATCAAAACATAAAAATTAAAAAAAAAAAAAAAAAGAGGGAGGTGGTATAATATTCCTTCTGTATTCCAAACCTTTTGATAAATTTTCAATTTTGAGGTCTTGAAACTAACAATGGGAGGAGATTTGTATGTTCCCACAGGTAAAAACACCAACTTAAATGCCTGAAAACGTACAACTTTTGGCTGTGCAGGATGGACTGGGAAATTCTAGCAGAGAGGCTGACCCATCTGAACATGAAAGAAAAAGGAACATCAGATTGCCTGAGTCACAGACATTGAGCATCTCTCTGAATTCTATTTGGGTTAACTATTCATAATGTGGTCTAATGAAGTTTACCTTCCAGATGCTAAGAAACCTTCCTACCTCTTCCCTTTTATAGGAAAAAGAGAAACATGATGGTAATGAAGTCATTCTCTGACTGTAGATAATAGTAATGTCTTTATAAGCTGTGTAATTAAGCAAAATATATTAATACAGGAGAGCTCTGATATCAGCAATGGATTATTCTGCCAAAGAGATGTTGGCTGGGGATCCAAGCCTCCAAAATTATAAAGGCCTTTTGCCCATAAAAATGGGATATCTGCAAGGAGAAAGGTGGTAAGTCCCTGTTGTCGAAGACCTGGTGTAAGCATGAAAAAATGTTTTGAGACATCACTTGCTAATGTGCAGTTCATCACTGAAATGCCAGAGAGTGTTACCAAAGGCCACTAATGCAGTAAAGCAAAATATTGGTCTCTTTGAGTCAAGCAAGTCTCCTCTGTCAGTATCAGCTACGCCTCAACTGCCTGGAGATATTGTGCAACAGTGGCAGCCATGTGTCTATATATATCTCAAGTCTAATTGACTAATAGCTCTCTCCTTGGAGGAATAATTCATGCCTGATGCCACAAGCTTATGTCCTCTAGTGCTTAGGAGATGTTATAAGCCACAATGAGGGCTTGTCACTCTTTATAGAGAAACCACAGTTTGTGGATTAGCATACCATCCAAACACCTGTGTCTGTGCTCACAGCTTAGCTTGCCATAATAATAATGTTTAAATGCCTGTACATCTAATTGCTTGTGCTTTGTTAGTAGGATTAAAAAGGTAACCTGGATAAGCTGTTAACCCATGAAGGGAAACAACCTGACTAGAGTCAAAAATGACATCTCCAGAGAAAACAGACTGCTTTGCTTCTCACCCACTTGTGTCCCTTTTCCAAAGCCTAGGGGACAACTTGCGGAAGAGGAGGCATGATAGAATGTAAGGGCTGCAGAGAGATTGGGGTAAATCGTGAGACTACAGCAATATAGACTGGACTCTTGTTTGATCAACATGCTTGTGCATACAAGCTTCTCCAACTGGACTATGGGAACCTTGGGTTGTTCAAAATATAAACATAGATACTTACTAGTTGGTTTTACATGAATGTTACTTACATTCATTGCTTATGCTTGACAATCAGCTTACTTCATGGTTGGGATTTTTGGATATTAATTGGCCTTAGTGTGAAAATAAAGTTTCAGGTCTGATCCCACTGCCTAGCACTCAAAACAGGCTTGAGCAGCTGGCTATTTAAAACTCAGGTTCCTTTGTGTTGTTAGCCTCACCCAGGGGCTCCCCTGCCTCTCAGAAAAATTAAAATAATAAAATTAAAAAGGTGAGATTTGGGAAAGCTTAGTTAGGTGGGTTGGATTATAAGCATTGGTACCTCCCTGGCCACACCCATGGGGTGGTCTCTAAGCCAATGGTACCTACCTGGCCACACCTATGGGGTGGAGTGTAGTGACGAATTGAGTCATGATGGATATTTAAGCGGACATGTTGGAATAAACTCTCTCTCTGCATTTGAACCTCAACCTGCCTACACATGGTACGCTTTCCTGCACGGGCTTTCCACATGGATAGTCCTAGGATTAATTGGGCCCAGCCATGAATCCTGACGGCAACCCCATAATTGTGTAATTGAAAATTGTTTTTAAATCCAGTTCCTTCTCAAATAACACTATCTGTACATGTACATAATTTTAAAATTTCATGTAAGTAGGCAAGATAGAAAAAAGTTAACAAAATGCAAATTGAAAGTAGTTACCATTTAATGTTATGTGAATGCTAACACCAAGTAGAAGATGATGAGCCATCACTCAGAAGAAAGGTATGTGGTAAATAAAAATAAAGAAATTTAGGTAATTGCATCTTCAACAAAATTCTGTACTTTTGTAGCATAAAATAATTTGAGAATGATAAAAATATTAAGGTTTAGATATCAGACACTTTAACAATGTATAAAAGCAAAAGATGGGAAAATTAATATAGTAAAAATGTCCATTCTACCCAAACTCTTGTATAGATTTAACACAATTCCAATTAAAATCCACAAGAGTTTCTTCACAAGCTTGGGAAAAAAAAGTCTTTAATTTCATTTGGAAAAACAAAAGACCCCTAATAGCCGAAACAACCCTGAGTGGAAAGAGCAATATAGGGGGGGGATCGCTACACCAGACTTCAAACTATACTACAGGATTATAGTCGTAAAAACATCCTGGTACTGGCAAAAAAACAGACCTGTTGACCAATGGAACAAAACTGAAGATTCAAACTTGAGCCCATACAATTTCAGCCATATCATATTTGACAAGGGGGCAAAGAAGACACAATGGAGAAAAGACAGCATCTTCAGCAAGTGGTGTTGGCAAAACTGGATCACCACTTGTAGAAGAATGAAATTAAACCCTACCTCTCGCCCTGTACAAAAGTTAACACCAGATGGATTAAAGACCTCAGTGTGAAACCCCAAACTCTGAAGGAAGTAGAAGAAAAAGTTGGCAGCAGACTACAAGACATAGGCGTAGGAAAAGACTTCCTAAATCAGACAGCAGCTGCGCAAGAATTAAGGTCAACAATTGACAAATGGGACCTCATTAAACTCAAAAGCTTCTGTACATCTAAAGAAACAATCAAGGAAGTGAACAGAAATCCTACAGAGTGGGAGGAAACCTTCACCGCAGATACATCTGACAAAACATTGATTTCCAGAATATATAAACTACTCAAAAAAAAAAAAAAAAGAAGAAAGAAAACAAATGGATCCCACTCAATAGATGGAGCAAAGAGGCTGAACAGAGACTTCACAAGTGAGGAATTAGAGTTGGCTTAGAAACATTTTAAGAAGTTGTTCAAATCATTAATCATAAGGAAAGCTTATCAAAACATACTTAAGATATCATCTTACTCCAAAAGACTGGCTATGATCAAGAAAACAAATGATACCAAGTGCTGGAAAGGTTGTGGGGAAAGGAACACTCTCCCACTGCTGTGGGAATGTAACTGTACAGTCACTATGGAAGCAGTGTGGAGAACCCTTGGAGGACTTGGAATGAACTTCCACTGACCCAGCCATACCACTCCAGGATATGTATCCTACACAGACTCATCTTACCACAGAGATACATGCACAGCCATGTTTATTGCAACTCTTTCACAATAGCAAGGAGCTGGAAGCAACCCTGGTGCCCCTCAACTGATTAGTGGTAGATAGAAAAAATTGATCGGTACATCTACACATGAAGTTCTATGCAGCGGTTAAAGAAGAGACTCATGAGTTTGCAGGTAAAATGGCTGGAGCTAGAGGACATCATGCTAGTGAGTACACAGTCCCAGAAAAACAAACGATGATGGTGTCCCTCATCTGTGGATGCTAGCACCAACTACCTAATGTATGGCAAACTGAAAGCAATCTCAATGTGTTCTGAAAACAACTGTGCTCTTATATTGTGAATCCCTTTAAATATAATAAAAATAAAAAATACATTAAAAAAGAAAAAAAGAAGAAGCAAAGTGAATGTTGTGGGGCATCTTTCTACTATATCAGCCATATTCCCAATGTGTACACTTATATGTGACCACGTTTTAGGACCTGTTGCCAAACAGAAAAGTTAGGAGAAAGGATTTCAAAGGAGCTTGTTTAAAATAACATATTAAGAAATAGCTGAAATAATTGTAAACATTCATCATGACAAAAGAAAATTCTAAGGACGCAAAGAGTTCAAAATCCATTTCAGTATTTTTTTTTTTTAAAACAAAACCATGTTTATTCTTTATTAAATGTTTTAATATTATTTTTATTCATGATTTGTGTATTTCATACATTTCTTTCAGTCCAACTTAGACACACTCCCCTCTCCCTTATTCCCACCCCACCCCAGTTCATGCCTTCTGCCACACATGTCTTATCTTTCTCTCAGTCTTCCAAAGTTTTTCACTCAGACGGCTTGTAGTTTTGGGCGATCAGAATTAACTGTATCAGACAGTTCTTTGACTCAGTCTTTTTTTTTTTTTTTTAAATTTTTTTATTTTTTTTTCTTTTTTTATTTTTTTTACAAAAATCTTATGTTTTTGTTCATTATATTATACAAATGCTACTTTTCTTTTCTTTTTTAATTATTTTTTTATTGATGCTTTGTGTATTTATACATCATTTCCAATTCAGTTCAGGCATATATACCCCTTCCCTTCCCCCCCCACCCCACCCCTACCCATCGCAGATCGTGCATTCTGCCGTAAGTTTTCTGCATCTTTCTCTGCTTTTTTGTTTTGTTTTGTTTTCATTTTTTTTAACAATAGGTGATAATTTGTGAGTACAAGCATCCTTCATGTAAAACCAATTTGCAAGCAGTTGTGCCCAAACCCACACAGCTCATGGGTCCCACCATCCTGAAGGGGGGGGGGCTTGTATGTTCAATCAAGTTGATCAAATGAGTGTCCAGTCTATATTGTTGTAGTTTCACCATTAACCCCAATCAAAGCCCTTACATTCTACCACGCCCCCTCTTCCGCAGATAGTTCCCTAGGCTTAGAAAAGGGGCACAGGTGGATTTCTTAACTCCCCCCCCCCATAGAATAAAGAGAAATAAGAGGATGATGAGGTCATTCCCCATTTCAGTATTTTGAATATAACGCTTTTATTGATGTTTTGTGTATTTCATACATCATTTTCAGTTCAATTTAGACATAGTCCCCTTTCTCTTCCCCACACCCCACCCCAGTTCATGCATTCTGATATATATGTCCTGTGTCTTTCTCTCAGTCTGTTTTTTAAAGTTTTTCTCTGTGGAGGTTTCTTGCTTTGGGCAGAATTTGCCTGTATCAGTCCGTTCTTTGATCCAGTCCTGATTTTGTTGTTGTTCCCTCCCATTTCCATTGCTCAAAAATATGCCTACATAAATGTCATATATGTACCAGAATTATGTCCTGTGGGAATAAACTGTATTTAACAGTTAACTCTGAAATATGTTTAGGGACTCATATTTCCCTTTAATTTTATATGACTGTAATTTTTGAATAGATATTTTCCACCCATATACATTAATTACCATGTCTGAAAATAAGTGGTAAGTTAATTCTAGGACCCACTAAGAGGTTCACATTATAACAGCACCATTGCCTTCAGATAGAAAGAAATATAACAATAACATTGCTCAGCTTGCCTTTCAACTGGTAATTTGATACTAGCATCCACAAATGAGGGAACCCATTCTCTGTTTTATTTTTTAGTTTTGGGGTCACTGTATTACTTCACTTAGCATAATGGCTTCAAGTCCTATCCATTTACCTGCAAAGTTCATGATGTCATCTTTCTTTATTGCTGCTTAAAACTCCATGGTGTAGATGTACAACACTTTTTTATCCATTCCTCTGTTGAGGGGCATTTGGGTTGGTTCCAGCTTTTAACTATTGTGAAGAGTAGTGGAATAAACACAGATGTCCATGTATCTTTGCAGTAGGATGAGTCTTGTGGGTATATACCTAGGAGTGGTATGGATGGGTCAGGTGGTAGGCTCCTTTTGAGTCTTTTAAAGGTTCTCCACACTGCTTTCCCACCAACAGTAGATGAGTGTTCCCCTTTCCCCACAACCTCTCCAGCATTTGGTGTCTTTTGTTTTCTTTTTTTTTTTTAATTTTTTTTTATTATTTATTTTTGTATGTGTATGAATGTATTGTCTGCATGCAGGTCTGTGCACCCGTGTCGTGCAATGCCTTGGAGGTCAGAAGAGGGTCTCGGATTCCCCTGGAACTGGAGTTCTCCTGGAATTGGAGTTACAGACAGTTCTTAGCCGCCATGTGGGTGCTGGGGATCGAACCCGGGTCCTCTGCAAGAGCGTCGGTGCTCTTAACCGCTAGGGTATCTCTCTTGATCTTAGTCAGTCTTATTGGAGTGAGATGATATCTTAGATTGGTTTTAATTTGCATTTCCTTGATTATTAATGATGTTGAACACTTTTTAAGATGTTTCTCAGCCATCTTTATTTCATCCATGGTGAAGTCTGTGTTCAGCTCTTATTCCATCTTATGAATGTGTCATTTTGTTTTCTTACCTCTTTGTTTTTTGAGTAGTTAATATATTCTGGATGATAATGTTCTGTCAGATGTATCACTGGTGAAGGTTTCCTCCCACTCTGTGTATTTCCTCTTCACTTCCTTGATTGTTTCTTTTTCTGTACAAAAGCTTTTGAGTTTGATGAGGTCCACTTGTCTGCTGTTGACCTTATTTCCTGTGCAGCTGCTGTTTGATTCAGAAAGTCTTTTCCTACTCCCATGTCTTGTAGATTGCTACCAACTTTTTCTCCTATCACTTTCAGTGTTTCCAGTTTCACATTGAGGTTTTGATCCGCTTGGAGTTGATTTTTTGTACAGGGTGAGAGTTATGGGTTTAATTTTGTTCTTCTATAAATGGTGATCCAGTTTTGCCAACACCATTTGCTTGAGATGCTATCCTCCAATGAGCTTTTTTGGTCCCTTTATCGAATATGAGGTGGCTGAAATTGTATGAGCTCAAGTTTGGATCTTCAATTTTGTTCCATTGGTCAACAAGTCTGTTTTTGAACCAGTACCAGGCTTTCTTTATGACTATAGCCCTGTAATATAGCTTGAAGTCTGATAACGTGATTCTCCCCTTTACTGTATTTTTTGCTTTAGATATTCAGGGTCTTTTGTTTTCCCATATGAATTTAAGGATTTTTTTCAAAATAGGAAACATAGAATAATATAAATTGTGTCAGAAGATAAAATCAGATTTAATTAATGCAAGCTATGGAATACGAAGGTTCTTAAGTATAGGAATGAACTGAATTCTTAATGAATAGAGTGTATAATCTGTTAGATAAGTTTTTCTAACTTTTGTTTTCCCATCCCTTCAGGGGCTAATGAAACATTAGATGCCATTTGCTTGCAGGAGATTTTCTAGAACATACTTAAATGGATATTCCTATAAGGCCATTGGCATGCAGATGTTTTGATCTTCTTTCAAAAATTAATTTCAGGCATAGTCCTTTCCATCTTCAGATTTTCTATTTCTCTTATACTAGTACATTTCCTTTCCTGTTCATGGAAGCTTAGTTTTTATGTCATCATTATTTTCAATTTACTTATCATTTTTATCAGTGATGTTTGTTTGATACATTTTGAATTAAGAGTTTTTAGAAGTGAAAATTTTGTGCTTTCCTGGGATAATTAATGCTAGTCGGCTGGGGCTGAAAATCAAGTTATGAGTAACAAGAGATGAGCATCATCAATGTGAAATCTGGGACGTTTATTCTCAAGGTCACCACACAGAAGCTGTGGTCCAGAGAAGGGCAAGGCTGCACATCAAATTGGAGACAGAAGTTGGCAATGTGTAATTCTCCCAGGGGATGCTGGTGTTGAATTCCTGAAGGGGTCATGTGGAACCTGAGGATTTGCATACTGAGAAACCAGGAGAGGCAACTGGTGAAGGTGCAATGTCAGCTGCAGATTGGATCCTTGCATTCTAGAGATGCCAAGATCTTGGGATAACCACAAAGGCATCAGCAGGTATGGAGAGCAAACAGCCAGTAAGAAGGGTTCCTCCACAGTCTGTGTTTCAGCTCCAGCCAGCAGATTCATGCCCTGAGTTCTGGCCTTGAATCTCATAAGCTGTAACTGAAGCCCCCACACCATGAACCTGGAGCCACACACTCCCTGTGAGTCTATGTTGTGGTCCACTCCCATAAGGACACATTAAAAAAAAAAAAAAACTATATTCCACTAATCTTGAAAATATTTGAAAAATATACAAATTTCTAAATGTATATACCATACCAACATTAAATCAAGATTAAGTGAATAGCATAGGCACATGGCCATCAAAGAGACAGCAGCATTGTTAAAACTTTCCCAGATGAGAATTGTACTGGCCTAGGTGGACTCAGGACAGAATTGTACCAGACTTTCAGTAAAAAAACTAGTGCAATCACTCCTCAAATTATTCTAATAAGTAAAAAGGACAATTCCAAATGTTTTTTACAATGCCATAACCACACAAAGACAAAATTTTAAAAATTGGCCAATTTCTCTTAGGAACATAGATGTTAAAATTAACTTAATTATTTATTTTTATATTTTTATTTAATTTGTATGCATTTAATCAATCTTAATAATATTTAGACATCCTGCCATATCTGCACTGCCACATAGCCTACACATACTAGATTTTATGCATACTGTCATGTACATATATGTATATTATATACATATATAATTTTATATTTATATAAAATAGATAATATATAATATATATTATGTCGATACATAATATATTATATATTATGTATATAATATATAAATGTCATATTATATATATATATATATATATATATAAAAACCCTTGAAGCCCAGTTTATGTCCCCAGATGTCCCTCAGTGAGAATTTACCCACTGGAGCCTGGTCAACCTATGTCACACTGTTATGCAATATCAACTCTCCATCACCTACCAGTAATCAGTTGCCAATAGTTCCTCAGCTAATGTGGGGAGGGCTTACTCATTTCTCCAGTTTTATGTTGGTTTTTGGTCTGGTTTGAGTTTTCATGGGTTTTGTGTATATTGTCACCAATGTTTTAAGTTTATATTAGCAACCTCCAAGCTGCCAGGAAACTCTGTTTCCTTCTTCCGTAACCCCTGGATCTTATCGGCTTCTTGCCCCCTATTGCACAATGGTCTGAGCCCTGGGTGGCAGAGGTTTAATACAGAAGTCTTAGACAGGGACATACATTAGTTAGTCTCTTATTCTCTACATTTTGGCCAGTTGTGGATTTCTGTCTTAATCCCCTTCTGTTGCATGAGGAGACTTCACAGAAATTTTTATAAAAGTAGCAAACTCAATTTAAGAACACATTAAAAAATCATCTACCACAATCAGGTTGGCTTCATCCCAGAGATATAGAAATGTCTCAATGTATATAAGTCGATATTTTAATCTACCACATAAGTAGACTTTAAGGAGAGAAACTAAATAATTGTTCCATTTGATGGAGAAAAGGCTTTGATTAAATCCAATATCCCTGGAACATCTAAGAACACAAAGAACATATTTCAATATAATAAAAGCAATATATAGTAAGACCACAGACAGGATAATGCTAAATGGAGAATATCTCAAAGCGTGTTCACTAATAACCATAATGAGATGAGGGTATCCACTCTCTCCATTCCTCTTCTTTTTTTTTATTGATGCTTTGTGTATTTCATACATCTTTTTCCAATTCAGTTCAGGCATATATCCCCTTCCCTTCACCCCGCCCCACCCCTACCCATCCCAGATCATGCATTCTGCCGTAACTTTTCTGCATCTTTCTGGGTTTTTTTGTTGTTGTTTTGTTTTCATTTTTTTTAACAATAAGTGATAATTTGTGAGTACAAGCATCCTTCATGTAAAACCAATTTGCGAGCAGTTGTGCCCAAACCCACACAGCTCATGGGTCCCACCATCCAGCAGGGGGGGCTTGTATGTTCAATCAAGTTGATCAAATGAGTGTCCAGTCTATATTGTTGTAGTTTCACCATTCACCCCAATCGCAGCCCTTACATTCTACCACGCCCCCTCTTCCGCAGATTGTTCCCTAGGCTTAGAAAAGGGGCACAGGTGGATGAGAAGCAAAACAGTCTACTTTCTCTGGAGCTGTTGTCTTGGTCTCTAGTCAATTCTGGCTGTTTTCTTTCATGGGCTGCCAGCTTGTCCAGGCATAACCTTTCAATCCTACTAATGAAGCACATGCAATTAGATATATAGGTATTTAAACAGTATAATATATAGCTTTTCGGTCCTACTAATGAAGCACTCGCAATTGGATATATAGGTATTTAAACATTATTAGTTGTTATGGTAGGTTACATTGGTATAGATACAGATGTTTTGATGGTATGTTAATCCATGAATTACATTTTCTTCTGTTAAGTACCATAAAGTGGTAAGAAAAGTTAAGGAGAAAATGGGGATACAGATTGAAATAAAGAATTCAAAATATTCTTATTTACATACAATATGATTCTGTACATAAAAGACTTAGGACTCCACCACAAAACTCTCAGAGCTGATAAACAAATTAATCAAATTAGCAGGAAACAAAATTAGTGCACAAAACTAGTCGCCTTCCTGTATACCAACAACAAACATAAAAGAAAAAAGTCAAATTATTGATTATATAATTCTTCACAGAAATTGAAAAAGTAGTCTCAAATTTCACAGATTTGAAAGGCATGTTCTGCAGCAGATGTCCTGGTCCTCAGGGTCTTGTGATCTTCCCTGACCCTCTCATATGATTGTTCCTGAGCCGTAGGTGTAGTGGTACAATGTAGATGTGTCACTCTTAGGAATGGGCACAGCAAGGTCACTTACGCTCTGACTAGGTGCAGCTCTCTGTAATTGTCTCCATCTACTGTGACAAGAGTCATCTGATGAGTGGTGAGAGCTATACTATGTAGGACCCTCAGTCATGCATATTTGGCTATGTTTATAGTGCTATGCATGGATTCCCTTCTATTGAGCAGGCTTTAAGTTGAATTAGACAGCCATCGGTTATTCCCAATGAAAGGAGCACTATTGCCTTTTAGGAATATTTTGCTAGACTGATCATCCTCTGATTCTTGGGCTTTTTAACTGGTATGATGGTTGATTTTATTTTCCTTTTCAGCCTGGACAACAGCTTCTACAGTTGAGAGCTGGTTTTCAGGCAGGAGGGTTCCAGTGAGTTTCAGCTTCATTCCTCCCATCCCTGTATCTAAGGTATGGGGTTCCTTCAGCAAAAGAGTCTCACTTTCAGATTCTGGGAGACACTTGAAGGCAATGCCAATAGCCGATGTTATTTTGAGATTCTTGGACTACCCTGAACAACCATCTTTTTTCATTTTTAATACTTTATTGACATTTTGTACATTTCATATAATATATCTTGATCAAATTAGACCCACTATCCTGTACCTCTTATAGCTCCTCCAAAATATTTCAGGTGTCCTGTTATAAATGCAAAGTCCTACCTGGTCAAGCATTTATTTCTATAAAGGTGTGCTTCAGTGCAAGTTCATCCACTGGAGTCCAATCAGCTTATCTAGTCATTCCCTTGAAGAACATCTACTCTTCCTCACCCCACAGTAATCATTTGCCAATGGTTCCTTGGCTAGGGTTGGGGCCTGCTACCCATTTCTCCCATTGCGTGCTGGGTTTTTGTCTGAGTCAGCATGGGTCTTTTGTGCATGCTGTCTTAAAGACTGTGATAGTTAATCCTGGGTGTCAACTTGACTGGACTAAGCATGAACAAATAAGAGTAAAAGGATCTTTGGATTGGACTACCTCAACCCGGATGGCCCACCCCAAATGTAGACGTTACCTTCTGCCGGCAGGCAGTTATAAAATGTCATGGCAGAGGGAGCTGGTCCCTTTTTCCCTGCAGCTTGCCTCTCTCTCACTGGTGAGTTTGTCTTGCTGCTGTGATCAACCCTTCGGATACCAGCGTGTACTGACACCAGCAGATCTCCTGGAATCCATCAGGGCTCCAGCACCAGATTGGGACGACTGAGACATCCAGCTTTGCGGACTGAGCAGTTCCCTGGATTCTCAGCCTCTCCAGTGCAGCGTGGCTGCTGTTGGACTATTTGAGCTCTGTCACGTGAGCAAATCAATAAATTATATATAGCTATATATTCGTCCTGTTGCTTCTGCTTCTTTAGAGAACCCTGACTACTACAAAGACTAATAACCACAATGACTGGGAAAGCAAATTACCTTTATTGGTGCAATAGTGGTACTGTTATCTGGGGGGGTAATCAGCAGCTATCTAATGGCACTTAAAGTCCTCTCAATGGTTTAATTTCCTCTTTTCCAATTAGTACTCCTTTAATTTCCTTCTCTTGTCTTATCGCCCCTAGCAAACTTTTCAAGGATTATGTTGAAGAGGAGTGGTAATAAGGGGCAGCCTTGTCATGTTCCCTCCTTTAAAGGAAATGGTTCCACTTTCCCTCCATTTAGGACGATATTGGCTGTGGGTTTGCTATACATGGCTTTGATAATGTTGAGGAATGTTCCCTTCAGTCTGATTCCCTCTAGGACTTTAAACATGAAGGGATCTTGTCAAAGGCTTTTTCTGCATCAATTGAGGTGATCATGTGGTTTTTGTCTTTCAGTCCATTTTTGTTTTATGACATTTATTAATTTACATATGTTGAATCATCCCTGTATCTCTGGTATGAATCCAACTTGATCATGATGGATGATCTTTTTTATGTGAGTCTGTATGAAATTTGGAAGTATTTTGTTGAGTATTTTTGCATCTGCATTCATTAATGAAATGGGTCTATAGTTTTGTTATTTGGTTGTGTCTTTGCCTGGTTTTGGTATTAGAGTGATAGTGGCTTCATAGAAGGAGATTGGGATATTTTCCTCTGTTCGTATCCTTCTGAATTGTTTGAGTAGTAAAGATTGTAAGACCTCATTAAATGTCTTAAAGAATTCTGGTGTGAAACCATTTGAGCCTGGGTTTTCATTTTAGTTGGGAGGTTTTTTACTACATCTTCAATTTCCTCAAATATTATGGGTCTGTTTAAACTGTCAACCTCTTCTTGGTTAAGCTTTGTTGGTTCCCAGGATCTCAGATATTCATCCATTTCTCTTAGGTTTTCAAACTTAGTAGAGTATAAATTTTTGAAGTGTTCACGTATGATTGTCTGGATCTTCTCTTTATCTCTTGTGATGTTTCCCTTTGCATCACCAATACTATTAATTTGGAGTTGCTCTTTTTTTCTTTTAATTAACTGGGCTAGAGGTCTGTCTATCTTCTTTATCCTTTCAAAGAACCAGCTTTTGGATTCATTGATTTTTTTTTAATTTTTTTGTTTCTATTTTGTTGATTTCTGCTCTGATTTTTGTTATTTCTTCCTGTCTGTTGGATTTTTAGCTGTAGTGTTAAGTCGCTTATTTGTTCCCTTTCTGGTTTGTTGTTGTGTTGTTGTTGGTTTTTTTTTTTTTAATGTGGGTGCTTAGGCATATAAATTTCCCTCTTAAGGCTGCTTTTAAAGCATCCCACAGGTTTTGTTGTGTTGTATTGTCTTTTTCATTTAGTTCCATAATAGTTTTTTTTGGTATTTTTGAGGCAGGGTCTCCCTTTTAGTACCACCTGTCCTGGAGCTCACTCTATAGACCAGGCTGGCCTTGAATTCACAGAGATCTGCCTCCCTCTACTTCCCAAGTGCTTGTATTAAAGGTGCGTGCCACCATACCTGGCTTCCATTAATACTTTTATTTCATTCTTTATTTCTTCCCTGATCTGTTCATTATTCAGGAGTGTGTTGTTTAGTCTCCATGTTTTCTTGTAGCTAGTCTGGCTTATTCTGGTGATAATACTGAGCATTATTGCACTATGGTCTGATAGAATGCATAAGATCATTTCAATCCTTTCATATTTGTTGAGGTTTCTTGTGTATCCCAGTATGTGGTCGATTTTGGAGAATGTTCTGTGGGGTGCTGAGTAGAAAGTATATTCTATGGTATTTGGGTGAAATATTAGGTTGACGTCTGTGAGGTCTATTTGTTGTATTGTATTGTTCAGTTACGACGTCTCTCTGTTTATTTTTTGTCCGGTTGATTTATCCAAGGGGCTCAGTGAGGTATTGAAGTCCCCCACTATTAGTGTGTTGGGATTAATCTGTGTCATGAGGATCAGCAGAATTGTGTTTATTTAGTTTGGTGCACCTAGTTAGCGTTCCTGAGTTTGGTGTATATTTAGGATTGTGATGTCTTCCTGGTTAATTGTTCCTCTGTTAAGGATGTAGTGGCCCTCATTGTCTCCTCTGATTGACTTTACACTGAAGTCTATTTTGTCTGATATTAAAATAGCAACTCCTACTTCCTTTTGCTTGGAATATTTTTTCTGACCTTTCACTTTGAGTTGGTGTCTATCCTTGAGGGTGAGATGGGTTTCTTGTGGGCAGCCTATTTATGGATTCTGTTTCTTAATCCATTCTCCCAGTCTATGTCTTTTGATTGGGGAGTTTAGTCCATTGACATTTAAGGTCATTATTGAGAGAGGTGTGCTGTTTCCTTTCAACTTATTCTTTATTTGCATTCTTCGTCTAGGTTTGTATTTATGCTGTTGTGCTTTTATTAGTTTCTCTCTTTAGTTGGTTGGGGATAGTTGCTCCTTTCCTCTCTTCTTGGATTACTTCAAGTATTTTCTGAAGTTTTGGGTTTTTTTTACATATATTCTTTCATCTTGTTAGTGTCATGAAAGATTTTTCTTTCTCCTTAAACTATAATTGACATTTTTTCTGGTAATCTGGGTTTGCATCTAAACTCATTTAGCACTGGGAATACTTTGGTCTACGTTCTTCTGGCTTTCATCGTTTGCACTGAGAAGTCAGCTAAAATTCTGATGGGTTTTCCCTTGTTTGTAATTTGTTGTTTTTCTCTTGTGGTTTTCAATATTTTGTCTTTGTTTGGAGCATCTAGTGGGTTTAACTATGATATGGTCTGGGGAGTTTCTTTTCTGTTCTTGTCTATTTGGTGTTCTATGTGCTTCTTGTATTTGTATGGTTCTGTCTCTTTTCAGTTTTGGAAAGTTTTCTTCTATTATCCTGTTAAAGATCTGGTCAATACCTTTTCCTTGGGATTATTCTCCTTCTTCTTTCCCTATGATGCAGAGATTTGGTCTTTTCAGAGTATCCCAAATTTCCTGGTTACTCCACTCTTGTATTTTTTTTTTTGACTTTTCATAGTCTTCACTTGAGCATTTTAGATGTTCCATGTTGTCCTGCAGTCTGATATTCTATTTTCTGCTTCATCCATTCTGTTTCTGAGGATTTTTCCCATCCTTTTCTGTTGATTGGATGAGTGTTCCGTTTCCTTTCTCATTTCTTCCTGTGATTACTTTAGTCTTTCTATTTGCTTTTGGAGCTTGTCATTCCCTACTTTCACCTCCTTGCTTTTCTGGTATCCTTCTTTTTACATTTCAGCCTGGGATCTTTTCAGTGTTTCCACTTTCTTCCACAGTTTGTTTATCTCTCCCTCTAGCTCTTTTCAGACATTGTATTTCTCTTCCTCTAGTTCTTTTTGGAGTTTGAATTTCTCTTCATCTAGTTCTTTTTGGGGTTTGTCATCCTCTCTCTCCCTATATTTCTTTCCAGTGTTTTCCATACTTTCCTTCTAAGTCCTTCCTGAGTTTTTCATTTTCTCCCCTTAGTTCTCTGATTTGTTCTTTATATTCTTTGATTTCTTTGAATATGTCTATAATTGTTCTTCCAAGATCTATATCTTGGTTTCCTTCCAGGGAGATCTCATTGTAGGACACTTCTGTCGGACAGGTAGAGCTCAGTGTGGATTTATTATGAGCTTTTCTCATGTTATTTTCTCTCTGTGTCCTTGGCATGTGGATTTGGGGTTTATTTGTTTGTGGTTTTGGATTCTGATACCTCAATGTTAACTGTGCAGACTAGATTCACTAAAACTACACCTGCTAGATAGTCTGCACCATAGTACCACCAGCGTGGGGGGGGGTTGTTGCTCCTTTTGCCCATGATACCTTGTGAGGGTGTCTATGTGCATCCATGCCTTGTTGCTCTCTGGAAAAAGAGCTGGCTTGGAGGTTCCAAGGGTGGGTGGTGGGTCCCCAAGGGTCAAAGTAGTTCTGTCTTGCCTTCCTGGCACAGCACTAAATCCAGGTCATCGCTTTCTCGGACCCAAGCTTGGAGGTTCCCTTTTGGCAGGTGATATGATAGTTTACCTGGGGGATCCTAAATACTCCACCAGAAAACTACTAGAGACAATTTAGAGTTTCAATAAGTGGCAGGATATGAGCTCAAGTTTGGATCTTCAATTTTGTTCCATTGGTCAATGGGTCTGTTTTTGTGCCAGTATTTCTTAGTTCACTGATTCATCAAAATCCCTTTTTCCTCACTTGTAATTAGAGAAAAGATTATTTCCTTCTTAAATCAATCAGCCTATACCAGACCTCTTAAAAATTAGTGACATATTGATGGTTTGATAGTCATTGTTAAATATATACTATATATATATATATATATATATATATATGCACATTATAGAATATGTTTTAAGAACTCATTTAAATGAAGTCAGTGATATAACTGTAACTGTGGTTATTACCCAAATCTAAAATCTAGAAGGCAATGCAGATAGTGAAAACTTGGCCTTTTTATCATAGTTTCTTGCTCTTAAAAGTGGGTAATTCCTATTTATGTAAAATAAATGCTTTCATTAGCAAATTTCCTTGCCTGTCTATAGTACTGAATATTATTTGAACATTTCCAGAGAATTTCTAAATAAAAACTAGGAGCTAAATTATCAAAGAGTATATGTTTTCTAGGCATCTATTTTTTGATAGTTTTAGTTTTTATCTAATTTAAATAATTAAGGGAGAGTGGATGAAGTATTTAGAAATAAGAAAGTGGGATGGCTTTGATATTAAAGTCTTTGATATTTTAATATGAGGTAAATATTTTAATAACACATCAAAACCCAAAAAGTATGTCATTTCACATGAATATATGAAAATTTTCATTTATTATTTCACAATCATACATTCATTCATAATTTAGAATCATTTAAAATACATTGTAATAAAGGGAGATAACTTTTAAAGCTATTATCTGAGAGACAATAATTAAATCAACATGTATTCAATTAACAGACTCAATGTTAGTAACATCTCAAGGCAGTTTTAATAATTTGATTTTAAGTTAATTAGATCAAATTTTTCACATGTATTTGTGTTATATTGTTGATATTGGCACAGATTTAGGTATAAAAATCCAAATATATTTTCTTTAGAAACACTGCTTCAAATGACAATAGCATAAAAATATTTTTAATATTTTTAAATTTATTTTCATATGTGTATGATTGTCTGCATGTACATTGGTGCACCCGTGTCGTGCAATGTCACGGAGGTCAGAAGAGGGTGTTAGATTCCCCTGGAACTGGAGTTAAGGACGGTTTTCAGCTGCCATGTGTGTGCTGGGGATCAAACGCGGGTCCTCTGCAAGAGCAGTCGGCGCTCTTAACCGCTAGGCTATCTCTCCAGCCCCATCATAAAAAATATTTTTACACATGTATCAGGTCTCACAATTTAGAATAGATATCACCATTGTTATCTTACACACTCGTTGGGTTGATCAGCATTTTCTTGTCTTTCATTTTGTCCTGAATTCTTTTCACATTTTTTATAGATTTTATTTTTATTTATTCTTTATGTGTATGAATGTACTGTCTGCATGTAAGTCTGTGCACCTGTGTCATGCAATATCGCGGAGGTAAGAAGAGGGCATCTGATTCCCCTGGAACTGGAGTTTCAGACGGTTCTCAGCCGCCAGTGGGTGCTGGGAATCAAACCCGGGTCTTCTGCAAGAGCAGTTGGCGCTCTTAACCACCAGGCCATCTCTCCAGCCCCGTCACATTTTTTTTTAACTTTTTAACTAGAATTCTTGTAATTTTCATACCTTATAATTTGATGGTACAGAGATTCCCTCCCCTATCTGCACCTCCCTTTAATGCCCTGTGCTCAATTTAATATATTCTATCTATAATAAATCCTATAGAGTCAAATATGGGTTCCTCAATGTCCTTCAGTGTGGGTTCATCCATCAGAGCCCAGTTAATCCACCAAGAGTCCTATCAAAGAAGTTGACTCTCCTGTTCCTAGCAGCTGACAATTGCCAATAGTTCATCAGGTTTGGTTGGAGTTCTTACCCACTTCCCAGTATCAGTGCTGGGATTTTGTCTGGTTTGAGCTTGCATGGAACTTGTGACTGCTGTCACCATTGCTGTGAGCTCATATGAGTCACTGACCAGCCGCCTAAAAACCAGATTTCCTGTGGTTACAGAAGTCTGAAACTGGCGAGTGTGCAGGCAGCCAGAGTGCTTATCCCTGAATAGGACACCTAAGTCAAATCTCTGATTCTCGATGCTGAGGGAACATTGCAGGAGAGGGCACAGGATGATAGTAAGAGCCAGAGGTGAAGGATGACAGATTTCTTTTGAATTTATTGTCAGAAATATACTTGGAATACTTTAATTAGTAATCTCTATATTCAAAATACATTGCATTTTTAGGAATGTCATAATTTCATACTTATCTTAAATAGATTTTATCAGCTCAAAAACAGTATCCTGACAGCACACTGTGTAAGTTCCAGCATCCTCTCCTTCATTGGCATGGCTAGCGGCTAACTGCATTTCTGCAATTGTCAACTCTAATCTTCCTTTCCTCCCTAAGAATTTTGAATCACCTTGAGGTCTTAAATATTTTTTGAACATTCATAATCAATATCTAGATGGACGTTATCTTAATTATAAGAATAACAATTTAGATTTTTGTGATGTCTGCTAATTCTCCTTAGATGATCCTTCCTATACATGCAATGTCATTGGAAGAGAAAAACATAAGCATAGAAACAGAGACAGATGTTTATTTAATTTTATTTTTGTTTTATGTCTCTTTGTATATTGCCTGCATATGTGTAACTGCACCTGTGTCATTGCAATGCCATGGGGGTCAGAAGAGGACAGGCAAGCCTCTGTAACTGGAATTAGGATGGTTGTTAGCTGACATGTGAATACTGGGAATCAAAACCTGGTCCTCTGCAAGAACAGCCAGTGCTCTTGACCACTGAGCCATCTCACCAGCTGGGAGAGAGAGAGCAGAGAGAGAGAGAGAGAGAGAGAGAGAGAGGAGAGGAGAAGGAGAGAGAGGGAGAGAGAGAGAGAGACCCAAAATACTTACAGTGCTTTAGTCTGTAATGTGGAGATAATACTATTTATTTGCCAGTTTTATATTTACTCTCCATTTTTGAAGTATTTAAATAAAAACTGAGGGAATCACATTTCCAAGTTTTAGCCCTGTTTGTTGCCAAAAATCAAGATTTAGGAATACTTGAGCCTGGGGTAGGCAGTGTTGGTGAGAAAGAGGGCTTCCTTTTAACTACAAACATGTCCCTAACAGCATATGATAGTTACATCACTGGCCAGGAAAGAAGCACTTTTCTTCAGGGTGAAGCTCATAGATCATGCTTAGTGAAGGACCATGATGCATTTTGAACTTACATTTCTTTTTTTTTTTTTATTTTATTTTCTGTCTGTGTTATGATATGTATTGCTTGCATGTAGGTTTGTGCACCTGTGTTGTGCAATGCCGCGGAGGTCAGAAGAGGGTGTCAGATTCCCCTGGAACTGGAATTCTCCTGGAATTGGAGTTTCAGACAGTTCTCAGCTGCCACGTGGGTGCTGGGGATCGAACCCGGGTCCTCTGCAAAAGCGGTCAGCACTCTTAACCGCTAGGCCATCTCTCCAGCCCTGAACTTAACATTTCTAAGATTATGATTTCCATAGGATCTGATTCACTTAGTACTCTGAATTATTTAATGAAACAATTCTTACTTGACTATAATTCCTATGAAGAATAAAATCCCTATTTTTAATTCTCTTAGGAGGTTTAACATCACATTCCTGGTCATTCCTGTTACTTGTTCAGCATTTTGTCTATATATTAGGATTCTCCCCTCTTTCCTGCTTCCCCTCCTCCCTATCCTCCTTCTTCCTCTTCTCTCTCTCTCTCTCTCTTTCTCATGCTCTCTCTCGCTCTTTTCCACTCACTTTCTCTCTGATTCAAGAAACTATTCCAGTGTTTTTCACAGTCAATAACTTTTAAACATTAACATCCATATTTCATGATATTTCCTTTCCTAACATAAAGTGGTCAAAATTTGAACATGATGTCTCCTTTCCATATATAATTTAATAGAATGTATAACTTGCATGTGCTTCAAAAACAAATATTTGATTATCATTATTTTAAACAAGTACCCCAAATGTGAGCACACATGTATTTCAAATATTCTTTTGTAAAGCTATTTTGTTTACTATTATATTTTCTCAGTGAAATAAATTGTGGCTAAATTGCTTTTAAGTCATCTTCAGTCGTCCAAGACATAAATTTTATTTACTTTAACATCATAACTAGAAATAAAGTTTATAACATAACAGACATAAACAACAAAACTCTATTCAAGCACTAGTCAAAAACATATCCTCTTAATATTCCACTGAATAAAATGCACAGTTTAATATCAAAGTATAAATAAAAATTTCATTTTATTGTGCTTTATGTGCAAATATTAAGCAACAAAATTCTAGGAAATCTCCACAGCCTGGTTAAAATAATATAAAATGATATAAAATTATTTTTAAGAATAGGCAGTCCATTTTTACAAAGTGTCAATATAGAGTTACTTATATAATATACAATTACTACAGATACCATTTCTTATAAGTATTAGCATTTATCTAACAGATCATATAAAAACATATTCATGAGTAAATGGAGGAGAAGGAAAGACAGGAAAGTATATTCATACAGCTTGAGCTACTTTCTAGTTCACCAAGAACAAAGTCTTCCTGGTATCACCCCATGCTGGGTAACTGCAGAAAACCTAAAATGTACCTTAAAATACCCTAAGACCGTTAAGTAATATCAGGCCACCAAAAATCCATCAATCTGAAGCTTACACAAGGCTGTAGCAAAATGTGCATTTTTAAACAACGTTGGTGGGTCAGACATTATTGCCACCTGTAATGAAAGAAAATTGACAATGTTTAACAAAATTACACACACACACACACACACAACCATATATATAATATATTAATATATATATATATATATATATATGTATGTTGTTTTTTTTCTACAGGAGACTTTGAGGTCCAAATGGGTGGGACTGCCACACATTTTCAGGCTGAATATTTGAGTTATATGTACATTTTCTTATTTTATTTGAAAAAAGCTCTGTTATCCAGGTATGTTAATACAAGTCTTTAATCCCAGCATTCCAGAGGCAAGGGCAGGCAGATATCCATGAGATCCAGGCTAGCTTGGTTTATAAAGCACATTCTAGATTAACTGGGTTAACAGAGAGATCTTTTCTCAGAAAAACAAAACAAATATCATTTTTGAAAACATTGTTTATTTTTTATTTTATTTTATAAACCTTCAGCGATTTTTTAAAACATTTTTTTAAATTATTTATTTATTTAGCTATTTATTTATTATTTTTTATGTGTATGAATGTACTGTCTTCATGTAGGTTTGTGCACCCGTGTCATGCAATGCCGCGGAGGTCAGAAGAGTGTCTTGGATTCCCCTGGAAATGGAGTTCTCCTGGAATTGGAGTTACAGATGGTTCTCGGCAGCCATGTGGGTGCTGGGGTCTCTTGCTGGTCCTCTGCAAGAATGGTCGGCGCTCTTAACCACTAGGCCATCTCTCCAGCCCCTGTTTATTTTTTATATCAAATCACTGAAAACTTCTTTGGTGCCAGGAAGGATCATTGCTAAGTTGTTATTAGAATACATACGATTACAGCATATTTATTTTTCAGACGAATCACAGGATCCGAGGATGAAGGGCAATGATCACATGCATGCTAGAGGGACAGGAAGTCTAGTGGTTGCTCAGTCTGAGAAACGAAAGCTGCAGAATACGAAGGGCAAGTAAGGCAGCCTAGTTCAGAGCTGAAGGCCTGGCTGACCCCTCAGGAGTCAGTAGTGAAACTTGCATTCAAGGGATGAAGAAAAGAGCATTATGTTTTGCGTTGGTGATGTTCATGATAATGAGAATAACTGAGAGACTCAAGAAGAAAAGAGCTTATATCATGATGATCGGCTTCTTCCTTCCACTTCTCTTCCATCCAGGCCACCTGCCTATTGAATAGTATTGTTCTCATGGAGACCAGGACTTCTTCCTTAGTTTCTGTCTAAAATGCCAACTTTCTGTGAAAACATCCTCACAGACATTTTTCAAGATTTTGCCTTAACAATCTCCCAGGTGTCTCTATTCAATAGTAATCATCACTGTATCATGGAAGGTGCAAGGCATGCTGGTTTCCATTAACTATGCTCTTTAACTAGCTGTTATGGAAACTCTGCAGCTTCACCAAGGCCTGTATAATTCCTTAAATCTACTTTACATAAAAGGCTCCCGTGCTTTTGCTTTGAAGGGACTACTTCTGAATCATTAAGATACACAAAAGACTGGCAACTCAGACACAGCAAAAACAGAATAGGTAATGAAAGGTCAACAATAGAGCAGTTTGAAATTCTGATCTCTGGAGTACCCCTACTCCTGAAAACAGCCAGATAATTATCTAGAATATTGTGTTTTCAGTAATAGGTTTCACATAGAACCCAAGCTAGAGAAGTAGGTATTAATATCAATAAGGATCTGATAAAAAATATCTATTTTGAATAAATGAGTAAAAAATCTCTTTAAAACACAAAAGGAGCATTTTTATTGAACCATATTTATTAATTTTTGAGCTACAATATGAACTCAGGTAATTACCTTAATAAGTGGAAGGATTTTTTTCATTTTGCTCAACAATGTAAAACTTGGAGCTGGTTTATTTTTCAATAACATTTTGTACTGCAAAGCTTTTACCTTTAAGCTTTCATCCTCTGGAGTTTACCACGGTGAGTATAATTCATCTTCCCATTTTATTTAATGAGATTGAACAAGTTTTCAGTATCCTCTCATGATGTGTATGCTTAAACTTTCACACACATAAAAAACTGATCTGACACAGTTTTAATGAGCTGGAAAGCATATATGCATATATACACATATAATATGTTTTATATGACAAATTATAAATGTTATATGTTCATACATATCAATAGGCAAGTATATGCCATTCTCTTTTGCATCCAACTATTACAAGAAAGTATGATTCATTGATAGAAGATCTTAACTTTACCAAAGACAAATTTTCTTTGTTCTCCTTTAAGATTAGTAGTTTATTATCTTTTTAAGTATATCTTTCAGTAAATACTTCCAGAAATAGTTGAGCAACCTCCTACTACATTGAGTCATCACCGAGTCATCAATGCAAATTTTAGACAGAACAGGTTCACACAGCCATACACAAATTTCACTCAAGACTGCTGAGCTGAAACAGATTCATTCTAGAAACTAAAAGCTTAGAGGGAAACAGCACTGAGAGTTTCTTGTCTTCATCATATCTACATAAAAGAATAGCAAAAGCAGAATGGACACCTAATGTCAAAGACACGCTGCTGTGGAAGTGAATAAGTGATGTCCTAGAACTCAGGAAACTTGCCTTCTGACTGTTCTATCTTCATTCTATGAATACAAGATATTGTTATGCAGCCATGGCTGGCCTGGTATTTTCTATGCAGCTCAGGATACCCCCAAACTCTCAGAAATCTTCCTGCCTTAAATCACAGGACAAATTTGAAGGTAAGAAAAACATGATTTGCAGAAGAGGCTGAGAATAGAAAGTTCCAGAAAATCTTGTCAAAGCTCTTCTCAAATTCTGTTTAGAGGAACACACTGATGGTAGGAAGTTAAAGATGCATACCGCAGCCCTAGGACACTACTCTTGGAACAATGTAAAGAGGCATAGCAGAAAATTTAATAAATAAATTATACTGAAATTCAGAATTATACATGAATAATACAATAGAGACAGGAAAGCAGGAACAAATAAACAGAGAGAGACACAAAGAAAAGATAGCCACAAGGAAGGCTGCAGAGATGAGAGCCACACAAAATATAAAGACGCAGAAACTGAAAGCTAAATAGACAGAGTTGAGAAAACTGTTGATACCTGAAGCCAAAAATGCTTTACTGACAATAATAAAGCTTCATGGAATACAATGTGAAAAGTAACTTTTGATAAATAATCTGGAAATTTTCATTGTAATAACAATTAAGAAAATGTAATCTTAAATGTATAGGTATTTATGCCTATAGCAGAAGTTCAGAAGATATCAATTACAACTTTATAACATTAAACTCAGAAATATTTTCTCAAACATAATTGAAAATTTCAACATCATAGTTTGCTGCCAGATGAGAGGATAGATTACATAATTTGTATTCTGAAACATTAAATAATAAAATGTGTAGTTGGGAAACTTACGAAGACTCTAACCTGGACCCTGGAAACATTTTTATCCAATGTAAGAGATCTTAGCTCATCACAGGATATCTGTCTGACAGAAATCAATTGATAATCACACAAATGAAGCATGTGGACAATCCCCTAATATTTGATAATTAAATGATAAAATTTATATTTGAAAAAGCCTTATCAAATAAGAATTTACAAGAAAAATGAGGAAATATTTAAAGCAAAATGATAATAAACATAAAACATCAAAGTTGTGGGGTAGAGTAAATCAGTTACTACTGAGAAACTTTCAGCCTAAGTATTTATGTGAGAAAATTAATGACCACGAGGTTTACCCAAAGAACTCAGACTCACTTGTGGATGCAAGAATGTGAATATTCAATTTGTAATAAAATTCAAATAAACTAAAATTTTTAAAAAATCTGAAAAAAACATTATAAGGACTTGTGCTTATTCTTGCAACATATGAGTTACCATTGACCTACAGATAAAAACTGCCATATCTGCTCACAGATTACATGAATGAAAACAGACTGAAAATACAAATATTGAAGAACAGAGCTTGTAACTTTTGATAAAAGTGAAATATGTTACAAGATGATACTGTATAACACAGAAATTATAGAGAACATTTGTATATGTTAATCCAAAGGTTATTGTTATACAGATTTTAAGTAGAACAAATGTGGACAACAATTTATATTTCCACTTAACTTAGAAGTATTACCATTTTTATTAAAACCTTTAAACCAATGTTGTTTAATATAGATATTTTTACTTTTACTGAGACCTAAAATATAATGTCCTACAAAACTGGTATAACTGTTGTCTTTAATTGACTAATAGACATAGGAAATGTGAAAATGATTATTCTCTATTCAGAGCCAAATATAATACTAAAGTCTTTTCAAGCTGTGATTTAAGCAAAAAATAATAATACAGGAGAGCTCGATATCAGCAATGGATTATTCTGCCAAGGAGATGTTGGCCAGGAGATCCAAGCCTCCCCAAAAGGTAAAGGTTTCTTGCCTGTAATCTGGCATACCTGCAAGAAGAGTCTGGTAAGGCCCTGCTGTCGAAGACCTCATGCAAGCATGGGAAAGATGTATTGAGACCGCACTTGCAAGTGTACAGTTGTTCTCTGGAATGCCAGAGAATGTTACCAAAGGCCACTAAACCAATAAAGCAAAAATTGATCTCCTTGAGTCAAGCAAGACTCTTCCGTCAGCATCAGCTACACCCCACCTGCCTGGAAATACTGTGCAGCAGTGGCAGTCACATGTCTGTATATCCCAAATCTAATTGGCTATTAGCTCTCTCCTTGGAGGAATAATTCATGGCTGATGTCACAAGCTTACATCCTCTAGTGGTTAGGAGAAGTTATAAGCCACAGTAAGACCTTGTCATCTTTTACAGAAAAAATATAATTCATGGATTAGCATTCCATCCAAACATCTGTGTCTATACCAAAGTAACCTACCATAATAATTAGTACTGTTTAAATACTTATATAGCTAATTGCTTGTGCTTCATTAATAGGATTGAAAGGTTATTCCTGCACAAACTGTCAACCCATGAAAGGAAACAGCCAGAACTGATCAGAGTCCAAAATGACATCTCCGGAGAAAGTAGACTGTTTTGCTTCTCGTCCACCAGTACCCCTTTTCTAAGCCCAGGGAACAATCTGCAGAAGAGGGGGCATGGTAGAATGTAAGGGTTGTGATTGGTGTGAATGGTGAAACTATAGCAACATAGTCTGGACACTTATTTGATCAACATGATTGTACGTATAAGCCCCACCAGCTGGATGGCAGGAGACACGGGTTGTGTGGGTTTGTGCATAGCTGCTTGAAAATTGGTTTAATGAAGGATGCTTGTACTCATAACATATTACTTATTGTTAAAAAATAAAAATAAAAAATTGGAAAAAAGTGATATATGTACAATTACGTAGAAGGAAAATTAATACTTTAAAAAATAAAACTATTCTTTTAAATCAAAGTATAGAAATTCTACTCCTAGACATTTGTCCTTCAAATGTACACAAATAATACATGCCCACATAGAAACTTGCATGATGATGCTCACAGAAAACTGTATAGGAAATAACTGAAAATTGAAAGAATGTGTTTTTTCACAGGAATATGAAAATAATAATATTGCTTTCTTAAAGATCTAAAATCACTGTTGCTACTTAACAACATAGGTAAGTCACATTATGCTGTAGGAAACTGTCCTCATATATGTCATATGTGGTTATTTCTGAGCAAGCTTTGATGAGTCAAGTAATAGTGATGAGAATCAGCATAATTGTTGTTCTGATAGCTGCAGGGATGGACTGGTTGAGAAGGAACCAGTGGAAAGCAATGTATGTGCAGAAGGGTTTACTCTGGCTTGCAGTTTGAATAGACACAGCCTGTCATGGTAGGGAAGGCAGGGTAGCAGGAGTATGAAGTTTCTAACTCACACTGCATTGCATTCACACTGAAGAAAAAGACACTGAAATGAAAGTGGGTCCTGACTATAAAATCTGAAAGTCTGCCCCTAGTTACCCACTTCACCCACTTGTTCCAGGTTCCACAACCTTTCCAAATAGTACCACAAGAGGTAGAGGCCATTGTTCAAATGCATGCGCCCAGGTGGGGTGAGGAGGAATCCAAACCCCCTAACAGCCCTTAAACCTGGCTAGTTCCTGAATTTTTCTGGGAGCAATGGGGATCCTGCAACAGTGTCTGACTGAAAATTGGAAATTCCACCTGCATGTTCCTGACAGTAGGTGAGATATTAAAAAGACAAGCTGAGATTTAGTTCATAAGCAGGGGCAACAAACATTTTTCTCATAATTCCTCCTTTTGTACCACATTTAATTTTATCATTTTTTCATGTGTTTCCCTGTGTCTTTCATCTTTGCAATTATATACATTCTGTACAAATGCTCATTAATATTTCAGCTAAGCCCCCTCAAATGGCAATGTTTTTCTTTTTTCTTTTTACAATTATTTTTTTCAGTTTTTTTCTTCATTATTATTGTCATTTATTTACTCAGACACGTCGCGACCCCCTTCATCCAGCGAAAGAAGACGCGACATGAGAGCGATCTTCCTCGAGCAGTTTATTCAGGTACCCTTACATCTGCTCTCTCCCTTTCCCTTCCTGGTTCACCACCTATAAGGCATGTCACAACCAATCAACTTCCACCACGTGGGTCTCAAGGATAGGATATCTCTATGCGGAACAGAGGGCTTCAGCAAGGCCAAACCAAATAAGGACATGTTTACTGCATGGAGTGCTCACCCCCGTGGGGGTGGGAGGCAGAAACCGGCGCCATCTTTGAGGCACGGCACTTCGCAGCTCCCAACAGTTCCCCCTTTTTGTTTTAATAGAGCATTGTCTCAAGGCTGCAGATGGCTGAATTCAACAATCCCCCCTGTCTTAGGATCATTCCTCCATTAAACCCATCATAGGATACCCCATCACCCTGAGGGTTCCATGCCTTAGGTAGAAGGAAAGTTGCCTGTCTCTGAGTAGGATCGTGAAGACATTCAGGGGTGACACGACCTTTAAGATTTTTGCATAATTGAGAGCCAAGCTTGTGGGGAATGTCCATCTTCAATGGCAGCAAAAGCCTGTGCTAGTAAAGCCATGTTCCGCTGTCAAGATACTCTCATTTTACAAAGACACCACAGGAAGAGGAAAGATACGAACAACATTACGCATGCCAAGGATCCCAACCCCGCCCATTCCTTGAGATGATTCATGGCTGTTGAGATCCAGGATGACAGTCCGATGGCAAGGTCCAGGTCCACTCGCGTTGAATTCACTGTCACTATTTCCACTCTTAGTTGGGTCACCAATCATTCAAACTGCTCAGACCAGTTTCCTAGAAGATAGCTAGAAAGTTGTTTAGATAGATTTGCAGCATGGGAAAAGTTATTATACTGAATACTAGTTACGCAGAGGCCTGAATGTTTAAATTCACATCCTAATTGTGCTATTTGCCACAATATATCTATCTCTTCCTGGACAAGATCAATGCGTTGATTAACAATCATCAGTCCTCCTTTCAGGAGGATGTTGATATGTAGCTGAGTGTCCAGGGCCTGGGCAACATTGGAGGACAAGTTATTTAAGGCCAAGGCCAGAATTTCCCCCAATTAATGCCCAAACAATGTGGAGCATATTTAGGTTGGCGGGGTGCTTGTTCTTCCCCATGCTTAGCTGGCCACCATCCACTAATCCAAGAGGCATTGGCAGAATGACAGGGTCCATAGGAATCCTCTGGCAAATCAAACCAAGCCGCTATCTGATTATACATCTGAACACATTTTGAATTTTCGCTAATATTTCTAACCTTAAGAAAATATGGACTACCACTTAATGCAAAACTTCTATTTTCATTAATACTGGCTATTCCTACATCTAAGGGCAAATAGGGTACATCCCAAGATGAATTAGTACTAAAAAGGCGAGGGAAAAGCTTAGCATCATGGCGAACTGGCATTGGTCTCGGGAACACCGACAGTATCCCCCATCGCGGATCCATCCGGGTTGGTGTTACCAGACTCAGGATCAGCGACAGCAGCGTCAGCAGGGGAATCTTCATCCTGAGAAGTTTTGTTACACTTTCTGGTGAGTCTTTCTGGCACCCACACGGGGTCAGTTCGATTCTGTGGAAAAACACAAACAGAGCCTCTCGCCCAGACCAGGACTGGGTCCGGTCCATTCCACTGTCCTGTAAGTATATCCTTCCATTTTACATATCCTTTTTCCTTTCCTTCACGCCACTGATGTCGATCAGCAGCAGAATTATTATTATTGTCCAAATTTAAAAAATTTAAAGTGAAGAGGGTTAATAAGAGCCTATCTTTTGGCCGTTTGTTCTTCCCAATTCCCCCCTTTTGTTTTAATAGACACTCTTTCAGCGTGCGATGAGCACGTTCTATAATTCCCTGTCCTTGTGGATTATAAGGTAGACCGTGAGAGCAGACAACATTTATCTGCCGACAAAATTGGGTAAAGGAAGCAGAGGTATAAGCAGGACCATTATCTGTCTTCAGAGAAAGGGGTTTTCCCCAGGCTGCCCAAGCTTCAAGGCAATGTGTGATTACATGGCATGCCTTTTCTCCAGTCATGGGTGTGGCGTGTATCACGCCAGAGTATGTATCAACAGATACATGCACATATTTTAGTGTGCCAAACTCTGGAATATGTGTAACATCCATCTGCCAAGTATGAAGGGGCATGAGCCCTCTGGGATTGACTCCGAGGCTGGGAGGATGAAGATGAATGACACATCTGGGACAGTCTAAGATAATTTTGCGGGCAGTATCACGCGGAATATGAAATCTATGCTGAAGTGTTTTGGCAGGAACATGGAATAACTCATGGAACTTTTGTGCTTGCTCAATCGCAGATGCAAAGAAGATAAGGGGTACTCGGGTTAAACTATCTGCCAGAGCATTTCCTTTAGTTAGAGGCCCAGGCAGACCTGAATGAGCTCTTATATGTTGAACATAGAATTTTTCAGTTCTGGCCCAGATCAGATCCTGAAGATTTCTAAAATCCGGGCCTACAGAGCTGTTATGTTTAATGGGTCCGGCCGTCTCCAAGATGTTGACAGCATTTACTACATAGGAGGAGTCTGATAAAAGATTAAAGGCAAAAGGACAGGCCTTGAATACTTCCACCACGATTTGTAATTCTACCTTCTGTGGGGAACCTGGCTGGAATTGGAAAATTGTTGGCTCGTGAGAGTCCATAACAAAGGCTCCACAGCCTGTCTTTGAGCCATCAGTAAAGATAGTGGGAACTCCGGGTAAAGGTTGAGTGGAAGTCACCTTAGGATACACAACAGGATGCTCCTTAAAGAAATGTATTAGAGGATGTTTAGGCAAATGGTTATCAAAAGAACCATCAAAGCTACAGCAAAGGATGGCCCAGTCATCAGTGGTACCAGCCAATACACGTACTTGATGCTGGGTATAAGGCGTAATTATCAAGTTGGGTGACTTTCCAAAATGTTGAAGAGAAGATTGAATACCGGATAAGGCTAATTTTGCCACTGTTGATGGGTAATGTTCAATAGATTGTGATGGAGAAATGTGCGGATGAATCCAAAGAAGAGGACCATCTTGCCAGAGTAGGCCAGATGGCTGTTTAAAGGTGGGAAGTATACACAAAGAAATAGGAGCATCCGGCGCCCATCGCCGCAAGAACGCCTTCTTTAATGCCTCCTCCAGCATGCGGAGGGCCTCTCTTGCCGGTGGAGTCAAAGATCTAGGGGAGTCCAAAGCTGGTTCACCCACTAGGATCTCGTAAAGTGGTTGTAGTATATGATTGGGTATTTTAAGATAAGGTCTTAGCCAGTTAATATCTCCCAACAACTTTTGAAAGTCATTGAGGGTGGAAAGGTTATCCTTTCTTAGTTCAACCTTTTGAGGAACAATGCAGTCAGGTAAAATGTGGGCACCTAGGTAATTTATTATCGTGTCCTTTTGAACCTTTTCAGGAGCAATAAATAGGCCTTTATCTTCTAATGTTTTTATAAGGACACAATAGGCATGATTTAGAGTGTCTTCATTTTTATCTGCTAACAGGATATCATCCATATAATGGACACATTTAACTGAAGGAAATTGCTGTCTTACTGGGATTAGGGCATTGTCTACATACAATTGACACATGGTGGGACTGTTGGCCATACCTTGGGGCAACACCACCCATTCAAATCTAGAATCTGGTTTTTCTTGATTGCATGCTGGAACAGTAAAGGCAAACCTTTGGGTATCTTTTGAACAGAGAGGAATGGAGAAGAAACAATCTTTTATATCTATTGTAATCAGGGGCCAATGAGCTGGCAAAGCAGACAAAAGAGGGAGGCCACGCTGAACCGGTCCCATGATCTGCATTTGTTGGTTAACTGCTCTGAGATCATGAAGTAGTCTCCATTTTCCTGATTTCTTTTTTATTATAAAAATGGGAGTATTCCAAGGAGACACAGACGGTCGGATATGGCCAAATTCTAATTGTTCCTGTATTAACTCTCTTGCTGCCGTTATCTTTTCAGAGGAGAGTGGCCACTGAGGAACCCAAACTGGATCCTCTGTCTTCCAAGTAATGGGAATACTGTCCCCAGTGGCCACTACGAAAAACCCAAACCTTCTTTTCCTTGTCTTTTTTGAATAGTAATCGGACTACTGCGTCCTTGGTGATATTTTCCTATACCTTTCCCTGGCATATAACCCATTGTCGTCATAATGTTTCTGGCCGTGTCTGAGTATTCATTGGTGAGGTGAAAACCCATGCTTTGTAAGATGTCCCTTCCCCATAAAGAAATCGGCAGTTCAAGTACATAAGGTTGTATAGTACCTGTATGGCTTTCTTTGTCTTTCCAAGTTAACAGTCTAGCACTCATATCAGGTGTCTTTGCAAAACCCAAACCTCTCAAGATCTGGTCAGAGGTCTGAATGGGCCATCCTTTTACCCAATCTTTTAATGCTATAATACTTCTATCTGCCCCAGTGTCTAACAGTCCAAGAATCTTTTTGTTCTCAATGCTTAATTCTAAAACTGGGCGTTGACCAAGATCCATAGCCAAAAAGGTAGAGTCAACTCCCGTAGACCCAAATCCTTTGTCTTTTCTTTCCTTAGAATTAGAAGGGTATTTGTCATGAAGACTGGGAAGCAATAATAGTTGTGCAATTCTATCCCCAGGAGAGACTGAAACAATTCCACGCGGGGACTCCACCATAATTTTAACTTGGCCTGTATAATCGGGGTCTATAACTCCTGGATGGACGTGAAGCCCCTTTAAGGCAGATGATGAGCGTCCCAAGAGTAACCCTACAGTACCAGGTTCTAGCGGTCCATGAAAATCAGTATCAATAAGCTGTACTCCCATGCTAGGGGTTAATACGAGCCTGGAGGTGGAGTGGAGGTCCAATCCTGCGGAGCCCGAAGTGGCTCTCCGCGGTCCTGTGGAGGAACAAAGGTGGGCCACCTGCGTGGGCTCTGGGCCTGTTGGATGTCTTCCATTGCCCCATATATTTGTGGGCCCTGGGGACGTGGGCCCTGTAGCCCATTTTTTGAACGAGCTCCTCCATAACCAGCACTAAGAGGTTTACCATTAATGTCTTTCACTGATCTACACTCATTTGCCCAATGATTTCCCTTTTTACATCTTGGGCAAAGGTCTGGTTTGTCTCTGTTTGACTCTCGCTGCAATTCTTCCCTCTCCCTTCTCATAGGACAATGCTCTTTAAAATGGCCTAACTCACCACATCTAAAGCAAGCGCCTGATCTTCCTGGGTTTTTCTTTTGCTTTGAAAGCTGTATGACCACGGCTGCAAGACCGGCATTAGTTAAGGGTCCGCCAATTTCTCTGCAAATTTTCATCCATGCCTCAATGCCTTTGTTTTTGTAAGGATTTATCGCTTGCCGACACTCTTTTGTACATTGTTCAAAGGCTAATTGTTTGATAAGTGGCATGGCAGTGTCAGCATTACCAAAAATCCTACCAGCCGCTTGAACAAGTCTGGCAACAAAATCAGAAAAGGGCTCAGTAGGTCCCTGTATGATTTTAGTTAGGTTGCCTGTTACTTCCCCTTTATTTGGCAATGCTTTCCAAGCCCTAATGGCAATGTTATTTATTTGAGTATACACTTGGTCGGGGAGATTAATTTGGTGATTGGCGGTGCGGCCTTGCCCCAAAAGCATGTCTCTATCCCAGGCAGCCTGGGGGAGGCCAGCATTTAGATTAATAGCTGCTTGTTCACAGGCAAACTCATATTGCAAGGACTTCCAATCTAGATACTGTCCTGGGCTCAAAACTGATCTTGTCAATTGAGCCCAATCACTCGGGGTCAAGCAAAACCGATTTAAATTTTCTATTTGTGTAACAGTAAATGCGGCACCTACCCCATAAGCTCTTACTGATTCAGCTAAATTTTTTATTACTTTAAAGTCAAGGGGTTCATGATATCTTTGATTATTGTTGGCTGGGTCTACAAACACTGGATAGGCTGTGGCCACTTCCCTCCAGACCTCGGGGCAGAAGGAAATAGAAGAGGCGCCACCCCAACTACTTGGGGGAGGGTCATAAGGAGGAGGAGCTGTAGGGCATGGCCTCAAACCTGGAGGTTCCTCTTTTAATGGTCTTTTAGGTTTTGTGCTCTTCGGAGAGCTCCCTATTTCTTGTTGTTTCAGACTCCTGATCAACTGCAAAATCTCCTCCTCTTCATCCTCAGGTTCACTCTGATCTGAATCTGAGCTTTCAAGATGGGTCACTTCCTTCTCTACCATTTGACTATCTCTTTTTGATCTTTTTTCCTGTAGCTGTTCCAAGGCTGCCTGCCCTCTTTCCAATGCTGGACAGCACTTTTGATCCCCCAAACAGGCACGCACCAACCTCCATATCGGGTGGGTACCATCCTTAAGCGTGCCTTGCTCCCATGCAAAATCAAGATCTCTCCCCAATTTATCCCAGCTTGTTACTGTCAAACTCCCTGACACTAAGAACCAGGGGGCAATAAGGTCACATTCTGTCAAAAAATTAATCAATGTTTTCTTTTTAAGTTTTAGCCCCTTTGCCATAAGCAAGTCATTGAGGGCATAAAAAATTGGGTGGGTCAGTGAGTTCCCCATGTTAACTCCTTTGGGACATGCCCTGCAGAATACTGAGAAAACGATTACCCAGAAAAGAAAACTAACAAACAGACTCCCAGCAAGAAGTAGATATACTTCCATCTACTGATCTTGGCTCGCAAATCCACGAGCTTTCACTTTTGATTCACCAAACAGCGAATTTATCCTTGCCGCTTTACTGCAGTCTTTGACTTGTCGCTCACCACGACATTTATCGTCCCTTCTTACCCAGGAACTTACCGGCACTGCCCCGACTGCCCGAGGTTCTGATCAGAAGCGAGGTTCCCCGTCTGGGCCACCACTTGTCGCGACCTCCTTCGTCCAGCGAAAGAAGACACGACACGAGACCGATCTTCCTCGAGCAGTTTATTTGGGTACCCTTACATCCGCTCTCTCCCTTTCCCTTCCCGGTTCACTACCTATAAGGCATGTCACAACCAATCAACTTCCACCACGTGGGTCTCAAGGATAGGATATCTCTATGCGGAACAGAGGGCTTTAGCTAGGCCAAACCAAATAAGGACATGTTTACTTCATGGAGCGCTCACCCCCATTGGGGTGGGAGGCGGAAACTGGCGCCATCTTTGAGGTGCGGCACTTCGCAGCTCCCAACAAGACAAATTCAGTTTTTGAAGAAAATTATCTTTCAACTTTCCTAAGTTCTAAAATATTTGAAAATCATTTAAATACATGAGTTTTTAATTTGAAAAACATACATTAAAAATAAAAGGCCATGGGTGGTTGAGGTTTAACATAGGAGTCTTATCCAGGGTTATACAATCTCCAGTCTTTTAAACTTTACCCCCTGGCTAGTTATGGCCTTCTGTGTGCATGGTACTCTGTTACATGTGGAAGCTTAGCTGGTGAGAGTTGAGGGATATATTAGATTCTCTCTACCCTCTGTTTTGCTATATTCCTTGAATTTTAGGTTTAGAGATTACACTGTAGATCTGTCACTTGTGGCCAAGAATCCCTCAGACATATGCTCTCTGTGTGTGATTACTTGTTGAACTCTGGACTAGCCTCCATCTGTTGCAGAAAGAACCATCTTTGATTAGGGGCGAGAGGTATAATTGTCTGTACATACAAGAATCCACATTTAGCATACAGTAATAATTTCATTTGTCCAGAGATATCATAGAGATGGAAAAATTGTAAGAGCCAGGGTTTGCGCATAGACATAAGGAAACAGAAGCATTGAGGCCTCTGGAAACTTGCTCATACGAACTTGCAGCAATGGTGACAGCATACACAAGACCCATGAAGACTCAATCAGACAAAATCCCAGCACAGACATGAGGAAATATTTGACAGGCTCCAACATTAGCCAAGAAGCTGTTGGGAACTGATTACTGCTGGGTAAGGGAGAGTAGATATTTTGGGGAGTGACTCTAGATAGATGGACTAGATTTGAATGAATGATCTTGCACTGAGTAACATCTGAGCACAAAATCTTGACTTGATAAGCCTTAACATGACAGAATGCATAAAATCTGGTTGGGGTTATGGGGAGGGCAGATGGTGGCAGGAGTCTAGATACCATTAAGATTTATTATATGAAAGGAACAAAAAATCAGTACAAATATACATTAAAAATAAACAGTAACACAGCTGGTAATTTTCTTAGTAAGTACTCATAAATACAAAAAGGAAATATCTATCATGGTATATGGTGTAATATACAACATACATATTGATTTTCATTTTTAAAAAACTGTGGTGGCAAAGTCCTACAACCTTAGCACTTTGTGAGTTCAAAACTACCCTGGACTGCATAGTGTGTTCAAGGCTAGCTAAGAAGACCAAAACCAAACTGTGTGGGAAATTTAAGTAGAGTCCACACATTAGTGTGTCCTGTCCTGGGAGCCAAGTGATAGTTCAGCCTCACTCCTGTGTTGACAGACTCTTAGGGAGGAGCTGATACATTGGAAACATGTCTTTTTAAATGAGCTATATAACAACAAATGGGGGCAGTCACTGTACTTGAAATGTGAAGAAAGCAGATGGAATTGTATTAACTGAGAGCTGAAAGCACATGCAGAACAAGATGGGGAAAGCAGGGTGACAGCAAGATCAAAGAGACTTCAGAGCTGAGGAAATCACGAATGTCAAGGATGAAAATGCGGAAGACCAGAGATAGCTGCGCCTGTGTCCTTGACAAAACCAACACTCATGCAACGCACTGTCAGGATTTAATCCCAATTAGAAGATACTAAAGGATATTTTGATACCATTTCAGACCTCTTAAAATGTGGATATAGAAATAATCACAGGTAAACAGGGCCACTCATTGATTCATTGCATGTCCTGGTGAGCTTTGACGTTCAGCTTGAAACAACCTAGATTCATGGGAGAGGAGAGTCTTCACTGAGAGAGTGTCGGTATCTGACTGGCCCTTGGGCATCTCTGTGGGGGATTTCCTTCATTGTTAATTGATGTAGGAGAGCTCAGTCCACTGTGGATGCAACTATGGCCAGGCAGGTGGTCCAGAACTGGGTAAGAAATGCAGCTGGGCAAAACTAGCCAGCAAACCAGAAAGCCAGCAAGCCAACAAGCCAGCAAGCCAGCAAGCAGTTTTCCTCCATGGTTTCTGCACCAAGCTCCTGCCCAGATTTTCTCAATGATAGACTTTGACATGCATATGTAAGACAAATTAATCCTTTCCCCCAAAATTGTTTTCTAGAACAGTGTTTTATCATAGCAACAAAAATCAAAGCACAATGGAGTGCAAATGTAAATTTGTAAAACTTCAGATGCAGTTTGGTAACATGGCTCACAGAAATATTCCCTATTCTCCAGCATATCAAATCTGCTTAGATTTAACTTTATAAATATAGTTAATAAATTTTTCAATGCAATGTCGTATAATAACAAAAAATTTATTTAAATACACAATACCCACTTTAAGGGAATAGCAAAGAAACCATGGAACATCTATCCAATGAAATATGAACTTCTGCAGATGGCCAGGTGTAACAGTGGAATGTGGTCATTTCCAGATTTTTGTTAACTTTATTTTTGAGAAATTATACTTAACAAATCTTATAATTTCTAATATCCACACATACTTCACATTAAGGTAGTAATAATAGAAAAATGCAACAAGTCTCTTTTTCTCACTTACTCTGAAGTGACAGAGAAAGCAGCATTCATAACAGGGAGAGGACTGAGAACACAAGGCATTACAGTGGGCTCACGCATTGTTAAGTTATGTGGGCTTTAAAATAATACTCTAGTATTGTTATATATACACATATATATTATATATCTAGATAGATTAGACAGATAGATAGAAGATAGTTAGATGATAGATAGAGATATGAGTGTGTGTAAACTGTGCTATGAAATGAAAATGGAGTTACCTGTTTGGAATTGGATTAATAAAGAAATAAACGCAGAGGAAGTTAAAATCCAATATCTTCATCAAAAAGTGTAGATTCTCTCCAGGATCAGAATAAAATAAATGTGAAGAACAGTAGGACTGACTTTAGGAATCTGACAGTAGGTAATGAATAGCTCAGGAAAGTTGAAACATACATGCTACATGCATACACACAGTCATACATGCATGTGCACACACACACAATCTTCAGATGACAATCCTGTAGGCTCCTTAGAATTTCTCCAGGCTTCTGGGAACTTGCTCAGATGAACTCACAACAATGATGATAGAATCCATGACACCCATAGAAACTCAATGAAAAACCAGCATATACCTGGGAAAACAGACAGGAGGCCCCAGCCTTATCAAAGGAACTATTGGAAGCTGATTACCATCAGATGCAGATGTGGGGATTTCTAATTATGATTAAGATGTATTATATGAAATGGATAAAAATTCAATAAAAATAAATTAAAAATATCTGAAGAGTCTTAGCTGGAACTTTATGAGGGTGAGTTAATACTAATGTTCCGCATTCCCACAGAAGCAAAGCTCAAACCCAGCTGAGAATAAGTTAATAATTCTTAAAGCTCCTTTTCCTCTTTCATGTTTTGTTCTTTCCTGAGAACACTTTATCAATGTCTCTCACTTGTGTCTCTTCAGTGGGCCTCTGACCAATGTTGCCCAATTATTAACTTATTGTTTGATCAAATAAGTTTGCCTTGTAATCAGACAATAAAAATAAAATAAAAGATGAATTAATATTCCCCAGTAACCGAAAAAATTATTATCAGTTATATCAAAATAATAAATAAAATATTCTCAAACACAAATTACTATAGGGCAATTATTATTGAAATTAAAACTTAATAAGTTTCAGTTTAAGATAACGTCAACAATGTTATGTCAACTGTATCTCCTGAATCTATAAAAACTAGTGACAGAGACTAAAAGTAAAATCATCACACAAATTAAATCAATTGGCATGATGGTTGCTTTCAACTATGATTTTAAAACATCAGAGAGGCCGGGTGTGGTGGTGCAGGCCTTTAATCCTAGCACTTGGGAGGCAGAGACAGGGATTTGTGCATTTGTGTTAAATATTATATTCTGCATGATAAACCTTCTCTAGCCAGAGTTAAGAGATGCATTAATCTATGGGTATAATAATAAGTCATTAGGAGTCAGTTTAATACTCAACTATTTAGTAGAAAATGTACTAGTCTCTCCCCTATCCCCTGTGTCCTGTCTAGCTTTAGGTTCCTTTGCCTGATGTCAGGGTCAGGTGAGGGCTCCATCTTATGGAGTGAAACTTAACTATAAGTAGAGTGGGTGGTTACTTCCATCATACCCCTACCACTATTGCACTTGGGGCAAGGAGGCATATCTTTCTAGTCCAGTTGTTATTGTAGTTCACAGGATTCACAGCCGGGTAATGTTGATGATTATTTTTCCTTCCAGTAGCATGCATAACACTTTCCAGCACTATGAAGTTTAGCCCTTCAGAGATGAGGCTTTAAAGTCTGCACCAGCTTGATTTTTCCTTATTTATTCTACAGCTCATGTGTGTAGTTTCTTCAGCGATAGGATCTTGCCATCCAATTCTAGCAGGAAAGCAAGAGCAGTGGCAACGGCCAGTATTGTTTGTGTCTATGGACCCGTTACCAACAGCTTCTAGACAGCGAGTCCTTGTCCTGTACTGAGATTTTATTGTGCTAGCCCATGATGTCTAGAGTGGGAAATCCTTCTCTGCTATAAGGTCACTCCTTTTAATCTCTTTTGATAATGTATATGTATCTACCTTAAGAAGCTAGTAAAGTGGCAGGTTTCTGAATGTTCTTTTTCTGAAGGTCTTTAGTGTTACTTATCCCTCTCCATAATCCTTCCTCTCCCCAGTCCTCACATCCCCACCTCATTTAATCTTTCCTGGTCTAATGGTGCCTCTCACCCTTCACATTACTGCACTCTTCCACCTCTCCCAGGAAGCCCTACCCCTGGCTCTCTTTGGATAAAATTACTTTCCTTGCTTCTCTGTATTTTCCAATTAAAACATGCATATCCAATTGTGCTGGGTAGCTTTAGTGTCAACTTGACACACCTGGGTTGAGGGAGCCTCAGTTGGGGAATTGGATCTATTGGATTGGCCTGTGACCACATCTGTGGAGTATTGTCTTGATGGTCAAGCAGTGTGGGAGGGCCCAGCCCACAATGAGTAGTGCCACCTCTGGGCAGGTTGTTGTGTACTGTATAAGAAGGTGGGCTGGACATGAGCAGGGAACCAAGCCAGTAAGCAGCACTCCTCCATGGCCTGTGCTTCAGCTCCTGCCTCCAGGCTCCTGCCCTGAGTTCCAACCTTGGGCTCCCTAAGTGATAAACTGTGACCCAGGAGATGTAAGCTGAATAAACCCTTTCCTCCCCAAGTTGGTGTTGGTCAGAGTGTTTTGTCACAGCAATGGAAGACAAACTGGAACACTAAGATTTCAAAGCTAGCATGTAGCTATGAGAAACTACATGCAGTATTTTGTTTTGTTTTTTCCCTCAGTCTGGGTTACCACGGATGATTTTTTCCACTTCTATTCATTCACATGGATAAGAGTTTAGTGCTATACCCAGAAAATTCCAATGCAATGATTCACAAAACTGAAAAGACATCTCAAAATGTATGTGGATACAAAAATCTGGGATAGCCAAAACAATCTTTGGCTGAACAATAAAATAATTTCTGGAGGCATTACCATCCTGACCTCAAATTATACTACAAAGCTATAGTAATAAAAATAGCATGGTTCTTACATAAAAGCAGAGATGTTGATCAGTGGAATAGAACTGAGGACCCAAATATAAATCTATACATTTATAGACACCTGATTTTTAATAAATGAGCCAAAAATATACACTGAAGAAAAGGCAGCATTATAAAAAAACATGCCAGTCAAACCGGATAGGAACTTGTAGAAAAACAAAATTGTGTCTTTATCACAATACACAAAACCCAACTTTGGATAGATCAATGACTTCAACATAGGACCCAATAGTTTGAATCAGATAGAAAAGAAATTGGAGAATTTGGAAATTGGAAAATTTGGAAAAAATTGGAAAATTACAATACATTGTAACCAGTGATACAGAGAAAGACTCTCTGAACAGGAGTCTTACAACACAACCATTAGGTCTTATAAATGACAAATGGGACCACATGAAACTAAAAATCTTCTTAGTGAAGAGACACCTTGCATAATGGGAAACTATCTATTCTAGCTATACTACTGACAGAAGGCTAGCATATGTACTATAAAAAGAACTGAAAAAGCTGAACATCAAAAATAAAACAATTAAAAAGTGAGGTAAGGAGCTTAAGAGGGAGTTCTCTAGAAATGAAACAAATGGCTGAGAAATATCTTAGCAATGATCAACCTTTAGTCACTGCAGTAATTCAGATTAAATGTATTTTGAGACTGTATATTACTCCACTTAGAATGCCTACATTCCTTGTATTTCTGATACTTTACCATACACATATGTACATGTTTCTTTGGTGCCATGGCCACAGTCAGTTTTCCCAGGCACACAGCCATTTTCATATAGGCAACACTATTTGGACTTAGTTAATTTGACAGCACTAATTTGGAGTTGTAAGTTAACAGAAAAATAAAGAAGACATGGTGTTGGGAAAGAGAGGGGTTGAGGGGACTTGAGGGAAGCTGGATGCGGCAGAGAAGAGTGGATATGATTAAGACACATTATGTTCACATACAAAATATTCAGACAATACAGAAAATAGTGTAATATCTGTAATAACTATATGTGTGTGTTTGTGTGTGTGTGTGTGTGTGTGTGTGTGTGTGTGTGTATGTATGTATGCCAGAGTGGAACATTCTCTTTCAGTAGTATGAGAGAACTGTCAGAGAAGAGTTAGTCAGGGTAGAAGCCCAGGAAAGTCACAGGCTGGCTCAGATGATGGGTAGCAGCAATGAAAATATAGGAAAATGGAGGAGTTTTAAAGCTGTTCACATGGAGATTCAAAAGACTCGGCAATTGGCTAGGTATGAGCAAAAATACACAGGATATCTGGAAATGACCCTTATAGCTAAATGGATCAGGAAGGTCAGGGGAAGATCATGACATGTTGTGGTCTAGGAAGCTCTGAATTAGGAATATGCAGAAATCAGCTGAGGGTCAGAAAATAGCTGGGAGAAGAGACAAGTATTTGGGACATTTAGGATAACTGAAAGAATGAATGGACACAAGTTCTCTGCTGATGAAATGCACACTCAAGAGGGCATAGAACATCAGGCAAAAATTTAAACAGCAAACATACACCATTGCCTAGAGAAGAAAAAGGGACTCCTATGAAGTAGGTATAGATCTCGTTATATATGTATTATACATACACATATAATTATATATATACAGTATATATTTTCATATATATATATCTATAGAGAGAGAGAGAGAGAGAGAGAGAGAGAGAGAGAGAGAAGGCAGATGGTGGCTGTGCAGGTTACACAAAAAGAAAAGACATGCCTGACTTTGTAGGTCAGTGATAGAATGCCAGCCTACTATGAGTGAAGCCTGAGGTTCTGTCTCAAACATAAGAAAAAAAAAAAGAAAATGAAGACTCCCAATAAAGAAGTCAAAGTTAAGCAGGGATACACTACAGAAGCAGCATTAACTATATTATGGTTGGGTTTCAGGGGTGAGCAGAACAGAGTTTTTAAAACAGGTTTCTGAGTTGCACAATTATGAAGACAAACCATTCTGACAACTTCTACCATGAGTTTAAGAAAGAGGTGTGCAGCGTGCCTGGAGAGATGGCTCAGCGGTTAAGAGCACTGGCTGCTCTTGCACCCACACAGTGGCTAACAACCATCCATAACTCCAGTTCCAGGGAATCTGACACCCTCTTCTGAACTCTGTGGGCATTGCACGACACAGGTGCACTTACATACATGCAAGCAATCTATTAATACACGTAATAAAAAGGAGGTGTGATCACTTGTGCTTTCTTAAGATGATATGGCAACAGGGCTCGATTGTTAGATCAAGGCTGAACAATACTGGTCAAAGCAGTAGCACAAGCTTATTAGAGAGCCATTGTGTCAAGCGAGTAACACGATTGGGGCTGTTTGGGACCTGGAGATAAATAAGAGCAATCACGAAAAACTTTTGGGACTGAGACTGCTTGCCTGGAACACTCTATCCCATGGCTTCAGAACCAGAGGTTCTCATGCACCTCATTTTATTTTTCTTTTCAGTTTCCTTCTGGATTCACTGTATAGTTTTATTCATTTCTGAGTGGCAGGAAGAAATTTCAATAAATTATGATTGCCACTTTATGAATCTTTAGAACATCTGAGTAAAGTGAAATGATATATTTCTACAGAAAAAAATGTTTCAGGTACTGAGAGACATTTTCAATAGGTGTAGAGAGCTGATGAAAAATGATATTTCAAAGACTGCTCAGGGAGAAATACCTTTCAGAAAAATCACTGCTCAAGTGAAAATCTCTCTATATAACTAAGATAACTCTCTTTGGGGGTCATCTAGAGAGAAAGATAAGCTAGGAAAACTTGTAGCAGATGTAAATGTTAACTGTGCATTTTAAAAATAGTTTTTAATCCCAATAGATGTCATGGAAAAGAAAAATGGTTTGACTTTCTCCACTGTCGTGTGGGCTGGATACTGCTGCTTATTTCCATTAATTTTCAACAGGGGCAGAGAAGATACAGAGGGAATATGCACATTTATGACCTCTTTTATTGTATCAAATTACAGCACAATTGAGAAGTGAATATCTACTGCTATGATTCTGGAGACAAAGTTAAAATCAGACCCTGAATTATCTTTTCTTTTCTGAACTAGATGGGTGCTCAGACCTATGGATGCTGGATTCTACCATGTACACTTTCCAAAAGTTGTGAGGGTTTTAATATCACAGTCCAGAGTACTAAAGGATACAGAAAAAACAGAGGTTTTGAAAGCTAGCTAACTGAATTATTAATCACTTTTTGAAGAGCTTATAAATGAAAATCCATTGTGCTTACATCAGATTAATTTTGTGGAAATTTTCAAGTGGCAATAGTGGCAAGTGAATCTAGAATTCTGCACATACTAGATGAATGATCTGACTCTGAACTCTATCTCCAGGTCCAAATTTACTCTTTTGATGCATATTTTCTTAAAGTAATTTTAAGCTATTTTGGAGCACTAACAGAGAACTTATCTTCCATGCAATGTCAACTTGGAATTCCAAAAATGTGACAAGAATGTGTATTCTAGTTCTCAGAATAAGTTTTCATTAACAGAATCTTTCTAAAAAAATGAAAATTATGCCACTGGGGAAATGGCTCAGTGGTCAAAAGCACTGGCTGCTCTTGCAGAGGAGCAGGGTTCAGTTCCAAGCATGTAACTGGCAGCTAACAACCATCTGTAACTCCAGTTCCAGGTGATCCAATGCTCTCTTCTGACCTCTTGGGCATTGTACAACATGGATGCACTTATCAATGTAAGCAATACACTTATATGCATAAAATAAAATAAATAAAAGTACTTTTAAGCTATTCAAACATCCACCATGTGTTTTATTATTTTGCAAATACAAATAATTGTATACCAACTCAGATAAAGTAATGAAACTAAAGTTTTTATCTCTCTCAAGAAATTTTGAAATACAACTGCATTAAATCAATGAGAGTGAAATATGGTTACTGTGACTCAGTTGTATATTAAATCATTTCACATTTTAACAAATCAATTACAAAATCAATAATTTATGTAAAAGATAATTTTTTTGTACAAAGACAAAACATCTTTGTAAAGTCACATGAAGCTTACTTCCCCTATTATAGATCATTATTCTGCTTGGAGATGGGGGTCTTTGCAAAGGGAGTTTCAGATTTCTGCTGGAAAGTGCTCTAATGGAATTCTAAATTACTGTATGTTATCATAGAAGAAGACTCTGAAGAAAGAAATGAATTCACTTTACTGTCTTTTCCAAGGCTTATCTTGCAAATCTCTTATAAATAAAAAGTTGTCTATATTCTTAGGTCAGTAGGTTATAAATAAAATATGCAAACATCTGTTAACACTTTTTCTAGTCACTGATGAAAATATGTGGTAGTGTTCTAAGTGACACAATTTAATATAAAATAGTGTCTACATTTGATTTATTCTTAAAGATTAAGCACTGGGGTCAAATAATGTTATGAAGGCTGAAAATTTCTCAAGTTGAATTTAATTAAAAACTAATCAATGAGAACACTGTATCCTTAAGTCATGTCTATCAAATTCAACATTATCAGAAAACACCCTGAATTTTAACCATGTTAGAAATTTTGGGGATGTGAAAAATATTTGATGTGATTCCATGACAAGCTTCATGATATAATTATATGTTGGCATTCAAAAATGTTTGGCAATGTGTCTACATTGTTATTTTAAAAAGTTATTTTCCGGGCTGGAGAGATAGCCTAGTGGTTAAAAGCACCAACTGCTCTTGCAGAAGACCCGGGTTCGATCCCCAGCACCCACATGGTGGCTGAGAACCATCTGTAACTCCAATTCCAGGAGAACTCCAGTTCCAGGGGAATCCGACGCCCTCTTCTGACCTCCGCAGCATTGTACGACATGGGTGCACAAACCTACATGCAGACAGTACACTCATACACATACAAAAATAATAAATAAAAAAAATTAAAAAGTTATTTCCCTTATTTATGCTTATAAATTCATTGTATGAAGATAAATTAAATCCTTGCCAAAATTTAAAAATTATTTTTTATACTTCTGTATATAGATTGTAAATTATAAAGATTCTTCTTCAAATTTCTTGTGGTACTATAATATTTCTAATCACTCTAAATATCAAAATGTAACTTATTCCTGAAGAGAGCTTTTAATAAATTCTGTCTGGTTAAAATCCTGGAATCAAATGGCTCAAAGTAGAAATTATGTTGAATGAACAAGTCTAGAGACATAATGCCCACAGAGACAAACATTAGTAAATGTATCACATTAGGCATTCACGTTAAATAAGCACATTTTAACTACTTCTTCAATAAAAGGATTAACTCTGTGGTATGACAGACATGTTAATCTATTTCCATCATAGCAACCATATCACATCTACACATATCTCATGACATCATATTGATAACCTCAAATACCTGCAATTAAATGTATTTATTTTATTTTTTTTTATTTTTTTTTTAATTTTTATTTATTTCTGTATGTGTATGAGTGTACTGTCTGCATGTAAGTCTGTGCACCCGTGTCGTGCAATGCCGCGGAGGTCAGAAGAGGGTCTTGGATTCCCCTGGAACTGGAGTTCTCCTGGAATTGGAGTTACAGACGGTTCTTAGCCGCCATGTGGGTGCTGGGGATCGAACCTGGGTCCTCTGCAAGAGCAGTCGATGCTCTTAACCGCTAGGCTATCTCTCCAGCCCCAATTAAATGTATTTATAAGTAGAAATGATGACTGACAATATATCTATGATCACATATAAATATAAACAAAAGGTACACAAGGAAAAAAAATCACAAATACTTTAGCACCATTTTTCACTTTCAGGTTTTTATTTATACGTACAACAATAAAATAGCTACAATTTTGTCAGTCTGGTCATATGTATATCCTTTTGTTACCACCCGCACAATTTAGGTAAAAAATCTATGTGTCACCTTCAAAAAACAAAACAAAACAAAAATAGTGACTTTGTTTCAGCTTAGGTAATCTTCAGTATTTCTCTGTCATTTCTATCACTTTTCAAATCCCGAATAGTCCTTGTCATTTCCTTCATCCATAAGTTTGTGTTTGCTTGGACTTCACATATTAGTTTATTGATAAGCTCTTTCATTTCATTGAGTTTTGTTTTCCATCTTCTTTAATTTCCTTCAATTCTCTAATCAGATTTAAGATTGTTTTTAATTATGTGTTCCAGTGTTCATTTGGTAAATCTCATTGTGAAACATTTCTGTAACATTAATGGGTATTGGGGGGGGCACATTGTCTTTGTCTTTCATCTTGTTCCCGTGTTTGTGATGTGAGCAGGACATATGGACATCCTGTGTTGGCTGCATGCCTGCTTCTGTCAATTGGAAGTTTCATTTTGCTTTTGTTCTTGCCCAAGCTTAGTAGATTTTTTGGATCAGCTATGAAGAGTTGGTATATCAATCCTCCAGACATTCAATACTAATTTTTGCATAAAATGAGTTGGGTTTTATTCCAAATCATTAGTAACCAGGAAAGTGTGTAATCCTGACTCTTGGCTGGATTTGACTGCTCTTGTGCACAGGCTGTGCAACCTCAGCTATGCCAGTGAGTTTGAAGACAGTGGCAAAAGCAGACTTGGTACTGGGGAGCTCATCAGGCTGGAGCAGTGACAATCTGCACAATCCATCCTGGGGGTGTGGTGGGACTAGAAAAAGCAAATACTGTATTAACTGAAAAATGAAGAAATTCATAAAAGCATTAATTATGAAATCTTAAGTTTGGGTGTGTTGGAGAAGAGAAATATCAGACAAATACAATGTAATGTGAGCTTGAACAGAAAATATGCCCATACCATTAATTTCACTCTTGTGCTATTTTTTTTTCTAACCCACAATTGTCAATCTTCACTCTTTGGCATATTGGGGAAATATTTAGTCCCACCCTAAAATGTAAGATTCCTATTTATTTCCTGGATGAAAGATATAAACGCTACAATGATGTGAGTTTTGCTCCTCAAAAATTTCCATGCTGAAGTCTTAACTTCAATGTGACTCTATTTGGAGATATTCTCAAAGGAGGTATTTAAATTTAAATTTAAATTTACTCATAAGGATTAGGCCCTAATCTAATAGGCCCAGTGTTTTTGGAAGAGGAGAAAAAAAAAAAAAAAAAAAAAAAGACCAGAGTGCTTCCTCTGTGCACAGGCACAAAGGACACACAGCAATCAATCAACATAAGACGGGAAGAAAGCCTGAGCAGAAACCAAACTTGACAATCTATCTGGACTTCTGTGGTGTACAAAGTCTTCTGAAAGAAGGACTGATCTTGGAGCTCAAATGACTGACCAAGATTATAAATTAGATGAAGGTCCTGAGAAGAAGGGAGGAGCCAGGTAGCCAAGTACCTCTCCCAAGAAGCCAGCTTACTTTGGCTGTATAAGGCAGGGGACTATATAAATACTACGGGATGGGTCTCTCTCACCATAACCATTCTGTGCAGAGGCCTTAGGGGTCCCACCCTGGAACCTGCAATGAACATGAGTGAGGGAAAACAGCAGCAAACAGTACTGTCTGAGACCCCCTCACACAATATTGTATGTGACCCCCTCACACACTCGCTTTCTAAGCCAGCCCAAGTAAACTGGCTAGAGTCTTCTAAACTGGTTTGAGGAAGAGTCTTTCCTTATTTTGGCTTTGGGAGCACAGAAGTTAGACGAAAGATGTGCATGCACTTTTCACAGAAGGAATTTTTGCAACAACTTCTAACTTGGAAAATCATGAGAGCAATTCTATTGATGAAGAAAGCTTATTGTGTCTCCCACATCAGATGGCAGTCAGCAGAGTGATTTGAACAGCATTTCCGGAATAGAAATCTGCAAACTTTCTCTACTAAGCACTAATTGGCAAGTCATTTAGTTGCATAGGCCACCAGGAAAGCTCTTCAGCTCTGTTTATTCTGTGAACATCACTTGATATTGATCCTTATTCCTTATACTGTTTCTGGCAGATAAATGAAACCCTATTCTTACTATCAATAGAACATGAGTACGTACTTGTCAGTGAAGTGTAACACATACCAAAGGCCTCAGAACAACTTACCTTCCCTCTCAGGCTTTGAGCTGGGATGGTCCTCCACAATTATTCTCTTTTGCTCATAAACAGTGGTGAATTCACAAGTAGAGTTTCTGTTCCTTTATGTACCTATCCTTGACTAGTTCAAGTCCTTGCTGATTGCCCTTTTGCAAAGCTCTGTGAAGATTCTTCTCATCTGCTCAAATTAAAGTCTCCTTCACAGCGTGCTCTTGTGATAAAGCCTAAGAAAGTCTTTAGACATCTATTCTGAGTGTGCTTGTGGGTAGGGGTGGCCACAGGTGTCCTAGAAATAACACGAGGCTCCAACACCTTGGGCATACTTTCAGTTAGTTTTTAATTTCTTCTAGAGTCCTCCCATAGGCTTCCAATCCCCATGAAATCATAACCTCTCTTCTCAAGTACAAGACCTCATCCCCTGACCTAGATAGAGATAGATGGGCAGAGAGGAATCATAGTAGGAACTAGTATCTAGACATAGTGAACCTTTGTTCTCTGTAGGTTAGCTATGCCCAATACAGAACTCATCTGCCCTGTGTTATCAATAACCCTTGCTATAATTCATATTATTCCTGGGAAGAAAATATGCTTTCTGATTCCTTGCTGCTTTCCAAGATTATGCACCCAGTCCCATCTGTAACTGTGCAGTAGTTCTCCAGAAGCTGAGTCTTTGTCCTGCCCTGATGCCTTTGACCTGACACAAGTATTCTTTTCATGTACACAGTTATGATGTTACCTTAACTCTGAGATGAGACTTCAAGAGGCTCTCTGCAATTTCCTTTTCTTTCTGTTCCTACTGTATAAACTGCATATCCCCAGAGTGCAGGTGCAACCTAGGTACTTGCCCATGAAGGAAAAAGCATCAGGCAAAGCAGAAACTGACCTAGAACCCCCCAAGTAACCAGCAGTAAAAATCATTGTTGTGGTTGTAAGCCACAGAGGTTTCCAAGTTGGTGATTTCTGCCACAAAAGCAAGCCATTAGAACCAACTTAAATTATCTGATAAAATTGTTGGGTCAAAGGGTAAATGCATTTTTATTTTGAAAGGTGTCCCAAATGCCATCCCATTGGGAAAGCTCCTCTGTGCACTATGGGCACAAAAATGCACCTGTCTGCTCTCCTACACCCTATGCGATCTATCGTATCATACTTTTGGATGTTTATCAACCTGATAAGTGAGAGCTAATATTTTAATGTTGCTTGGATTTATATTTTTTGTGTGAAAACTGAGGTAAACCCTCTTCTTAAAGATGCCACATTTCAGGAATGGAGAGATGGCTCAGCAGTTAAGAGCACTGGCTGCTCTTGGAGATGACTTGGATTTAATCCCTAGGACCTACATGGTGACCAACAACCATCATACATAACTCCAGTTGCAGGACATCTGAAACCCTCTGCTGACCTCCACAGGCATTGCATGGCACACTTACACACATGCAGGGAATACATTCCTATGCATAAAATGAAAAATAATTGTAAAAAATGTCATATTTCAGAAAACTAATAATACTTCACTTGTTTGTCCACTGTGTTGTAAATATTTTGTTCTTTATCTACATGTTCTGTTTCAAACAAGGTTCAATCTGGTACTTTCAGTGGCAAATGTTTTAGCTTAAAATTTCTGTGTTGATTGATCTATACCATATTTTTCTGTTGAATTCAAGGATGCACTGTTTCTTTGCTTTTCTTTTTCAGATGACAGAAGGTGTCTATTTTACTAATATTAAGCAGAAATCTGTGAGCTATTCCCAGACCGTCACCAAGAGTTGGAGACAAGGTTTGCAGTAACTTCATTTGACAGACAGGTCCACGTAATAGATGTATTAGATATTTCACATTATAGAGTTATCTGGAATGGGTACATCAAACCAATTTGAATAAATAGCTGTTGTTTAAGGTTTTAAAAATTAAACTTTTATAATTAATTGCTAAGAAACATGGAATTACCAATTTCATCAAAAAAATAAATCGAATATAAGTAATATAGATTAAGATGAACTACACAAAACATAATCGGAACATGACAAGAATTTCCTAGAAATATAAGGTTATGCTGATTAATGAAGTAACTATATTGTGTATTCTTCTGTGAGTTAATTAAAAAAGAATAAGCATCATGGACATTTCCTTTGTCTCGTTCCACATTCGTGTGGATACAAACGTCAGTTAGGATCTCCTTTCCATAACAGCATTTATCAAATATTTTACCCATTTTAAAATAATCAATACAAAAGTGTATTTGTACTCTACCTCCTCTCACAAAACAGCTTAAAAATTGCATCGTATTTTAGTTTATAAAAAAAATTACATGCCTTTAATCCTAGCACTTGGGAGGCAGAGGCAGAGGCAGGTGGATCTTTGTGAGTTCAAGGCCACCCTGGTCTATATAGTGAGTTCCAGGACAGCCATAGCTACAGGAAGACCCTGTCTCAAAAAGACCAAAAAAATTTACTAGTTCTTTTTATGGAAAGCAACACAGGTAAGGTTTAGTTGCATTATGTATAATTTGTGGATATCTTTCTCTTTTTGCAAAGTAATGTAATACTCTGGAATCAGTTGTTCTTCAATTAATTTAATTTTTGAATAATATGTAAAAACAAATAAGATAAAAATCGTAACAGGAAAACTTAGTGAAACTTAATGACCTTTAATTAAACTGTTAATCTGTCATCCTGACAAGTCTTGATTAAATCTATATACCAGGAAGATTTGCAGAGACTGAAATATTGTTCATTTCGATATGTCTTTGCTAATAAATATTTTGGATGGAATGATTTAATCTTATCCCATGCTTTGTTATATATGTTTGTCAAAACCTGGACCCACACACAGATTTATCTTATTCAAATTGGAAACTGTCAGCCACATCACCTAATTGGAAAAACCAGTCAATATTTTGCTGCTAATCAGAAAGATAAGAATTCTTTCTGTCAGAGAATGTCTGACTTCATTTTTCAGTTCAAATACACATAATAACATGCATCCCCACAACAGCCATCTCACCTTCAAATCTAGTTCTAAAATGAATAGAGAGTGGAGAGCCTGCCCACGAATATCTTGATCCTGCCTCCTTTAATATTTCTTTGAGAAGAACCTTTGTCTGATTTCCATGGGATTCTTTGAGAGGTGATTGATTTCTTAGCAATATTGGTGAATGGAAGAGGCAGCGTCTTGAGGTAAGAACTGTCAAATCTTCTCTGCTGCCTCTCTTTAAAATTTATTTAGATCCCAGTAAAAGTATCCATTTTAAAACCACATTAGAAATAGTAATTAATGTATATAAACCAAAGGCATGCAATACCACCTATTACAGGTTATGCTTTCATGGGAATTAGACTCTAGAAGAAAATTAAATACCAACTGAAAGTATGCCTAAGGTGTTGGAGCCTAGTACTATTTCTAGGACACCTGTGGCCACACCTACCTGGAAGAACACTCAGAATAGACTTCTGAAGACTTTTCTTAGCCTTTCTCAAAAGAGCTGGATTCATAAGTATAATATGAAATAGCTGGATATGTGCATATTTGCAATTGAAAATTGTCTGATGCTGATGGCAAGAAAGCAGCAAATGTTGATGGAGTGTGATACAACATGTTCCCAAGCAAGCAGGATTTGCCTTTGAACAGATGTTGAGGATTTCTATGATCAATGCTTTAATTGCAGTTAAATTTCAGCATTGGCTGAAAACCAAAGAACCATTCCCAACATCAGAAAATTATTTACTTTTCTAGACATGATATCTAAGTTAAAAAACCCTATATCTATGACAGAACTCTAATTAACGGTAAGGAAATTGTCATAATCATGTAAATGGCACTGAGTAAATGATACTCTATGCTGTAGAGATCTGAATCCAATCCTTCTAAACTTAGAAAAACAGGGCATAGCATACTGAAAAAGTACAAGTGCAACAAACTGTAGCCTAATCTTATGTATTCATCACCCTTAGTCAAACACATAAATCCTCAGTAAACTCAAATATATTTCAAATGCTTCCCAAAATATCAAACCCAGCAATGGGGACTCAATAAGTACAAAATAAATATACCGAAGACTTCAATATCTGTATATGCCAAAATGGAACTTTAAAATATATGTGTGTATTCATATCTGGATAAAGTCTGATGATCTGAGTGTGATTCCTGGGACCCCATGGTTAAAGGAGAGAACTGGCAGCCACAAGTTGTCCTCTGACTTCAACACATAGGCACCCTGGTACATGCTCATATACACACATAAACATATACAAACACACACACGCTCTGCTGCATTCAGAGGTAAAGACTAAAACCGTGTGCATTGGATTAAAGGGGAAAAGGGGAAAGAAGAACAAAAGCCAGCCACCCGTGGCTATCTTTTAACTTTAATGGCTAGTGGTTGATAACCTTCCTCTAGCCCAACCATTAGCACACCAGGCAGTGTCATATTGCAGGCAGTAAAATTCCACTTGCACAGACTCACCACTCACATGAGTTAAGGTGCTGTTGGCTCTGATACTGGACTTCACAGGCTGGCATAGGATTGATTTTCCTCAGCCAAATTTCCACTAGCACACACCACACAAGCCTGATGGGCATAACACACGCATGAAAAATAACTGACTAGAGATTCCTGTTTGGTGGTGAAAATAATCCATTTATTCATCCACACACTATGTTTTTATAAGCAAAGTGACTTTATATCTCAGGGCCTGCTTTCAGACCCCCCCCCATGCTCTGTAAACATCAGGAGTTCTGTATCAAGGGTTTGTCTTACATGGTTTGCTAATACAAGTAAATCTCACCTAGATCCAGGTTTCAGTGTAAACAGACAGGCAGGCTGCATTAGCACAATGCACTACATGTAGCCTCTTTCTATATACATGTAGGAATTATATATTTAATCTTGTAAAATAACTCACCCATGCTCAATATTACATGTTAGCAACACTGCTTGTATGGTCTCACCTGCCTAGGGCATGTTAGGTTGATGAGGGACAAGCTGTGTGCATGAGTCATTCTCAGCATACTAGCTATACTACACACAACCACTGTGGAAAGCAGTGTGGAGAACCCTTAAAAGACCCAAAATGAGCCTACCACCAGACCCAGCCATACCACTTCTGAGTATATACCCATAAGACTCATCCTACCTCAAAGATACATGCACATCCATGTTTATTGCAGCTCTTTTCACAATAGTGAAGAGTTGGAACCAACCCAAATGCCCCTCAACTGAGGACTGGATAACAAAAATGTGGTACATCTACACAATGTAGTTCTATGCAGTGGTAAAGAAAGATGACATCATGATATTTGCAGGTAAATGGATGGAACTCAAAGTCATTATGCTAAATGAAGTAATACAGCCCCTCCCCCCAAAATGGGTGATGGTTTCCCTCATTTGTGTATGCTAATAACAAATCCCCCAATTGAAAGAAAAGCTGAACAATGTTATTGTTATATTTCTTTCTATCTGAAAGCCACTGTGATGTTATAATGTGAATATCTTAATGAGTCCTAGAATTAAAAAAAAAAAAAGATGACATCATGAACTTTGTGGGTAAATGGATGGAACTAGAAGCCATTATGCTAAGTGAAGCAACATAGTCTCAGAAAAACAAATGATGAATGGTATCCCTCATTTGTGGATGCTAGCACCAAATCCCTAGTTTTAAGGCAAACTGAGCAATGTTAATGTTATATTTGTTTTTATCTGAAAGCAACTGTACTGTCAAAATGTGAATCCCTTAATGGGCTCTAGAAGAATTAACATACCCCTTATTTTCAGACTTTGTAATTTTGGTATATGGGTGGATGGTATGTACACATATTTTAGAATAACATAAAAATAAAAATAAAAAAAAAAAAAAAAAAAAAAAAAAAAAAAAAAAAAAAAAAAAAAAAAATATTATATATATATATATAGTGGTTTGAATGAGAAAATGTCCCTCATAGGCTTTAAGTATTCAGACATTTTGTCCCCAGTTGGTGGTGCTGTTTGTGGAGATCTTAGAAGGTGTGGCCATGCTGGAGGAAGTACATCATCTCTGGAGGCAGGCTTAGAGAGCTTAACAAGCCTTGCTAGTCTCCAGAGACTCTCTCTTGACTTCCTGTGCTCATTGCGAGATGTGAACCTCTGCTTTCTGCTCCAGCTCTGGGCCACCATGCCTCCTGCCACAGTGGACTCTAATTCCCTGGAATCGTCAATCACAAGCTCAAATAAACTCTTCCTTTTATAAGTTTCCTTGGTCATATGGTTTTATCAGAAGAAGAGAAAAGTGACTAATAAAATATATATACAAACAAGCACATTCTTAACCAAATAAGACAAAAGTTAATATCTATTACAACCCACGTTTCTGCAACTGGTCCTGTGGCCTTAGCTGATATTTATGAATACCTTCTTCTACTACCCATTCTATATTTCCTTCACCATCAGCAAGCACCTCTGCAGGTTTTGGCTCTTTTCCTGGAGGAGTGACCCATACCTTCATCCCTGAAGGGTCTGGGCCATTTGTTGTCCTGTCTGGTTTGGGTGGTTGGAGTTTCCCATTGACCTTATTAACAGGACATGGTAGCACCAGAAAGGCAACCATCTGGAAAGCATCTCCTGCCTTCCAGACATAATCTTCCTTGCTCCCATTGTAGAGAAAAAGTCCAATTTCCCCCTGGTAGTCTGGATCAATCACTCTTACTATTCCTGTTATTCCTTTGTTAGCCTGTTGGCTTAAGGGCAGTAGAAGCCTAAAGTGGCCAGGGGGAAGTCTTAATTTCCAGTTCAATGGAACATTTGCTGTGTCTCCTAGCAAAAGGACTTCCCCTTTTGGAAGCAAAACTTCTAGACCATCAGAATGCAAGGTTCTGGGTACAGGAAGCAAAATTTTTCCTACTATGTCACTAGGAGTGATAGTGAGTGGAATCACTCCCACTTCTATCCCTTGGTTCCTGGACCGGTGAGGTGAATTCTGGCTATAGGAGAAACAGTACCATATAGTGGGCGCTGATTCAAAGCATATACTGCTTGCTGGAGAACCTTGCCCCAGCCCTACAGGGTATTGTTACCTAATTGGCACTGTAACTGTGTCTTCAAGAGGCCATTCCATCATTCTCTCAAGCCAGCTCTTCTGGGTGGTGGGGAACATGGTAAGACCAGTGGATACCATGACCATGGGCCCACCATCACACTTCTTTGGCTGTTAAGTGAGTTTCTTGGTCAGAAGGGATGCTGTGAGGAATACTGTGAGGGTGGATAAGGCATTCTGTAAGTCCCTGGATGGTAGTTTTGGCAGAAGCATTATGTGAAGAAAAGACAAATCCATAACCAGAATAAGTATCTATTCCTGTAAGGACAAAGCACTGTCCACTTCATGATGGAAGTTGTCCAATGTAATAAACCTGCTATCATGTTGCTTTCTGGTCATCCCAGGGGATAGTGCCATATCAGGGGCTCAATGTTGGTCTCTGCTATTGGCAAATCTGGCACTTGGCAACAGCTTTAGCCAGATCAGCCTTGGTGAGTGTAAGTCCATGCTGTCAAGCCCATGCATAACCTCCATCTCTGCCACGATGATCACTTTGTTCATGGGCCCACTGAGCAACAAAAGGGACAGCTGGAGAAAGAGATTGGCTGTCCACAGAACAAATCATCTCATCTACTTGATTATTGAACTCATCTTCTGCTGAGATCACCTTTTGATGAGTGTTTACATGGGACACAAGTATCTTCACATCCTTTGCCCATTCAGAGAGATCTATCCACATACTTCTTCCCCAAATGTTTTTTTCATCAAGTTTCTAGTCATGCTCCTTCCAAGTCCCTGACCATCCAGCCAAACCATTGGTGACAGCCCATGAATCAGTATATACTCTAACCTCCAGCCATTTCTCCTTCCAGGCAAAATACAAAACCATGTGCACTGCCCAAAGCTCTGCCCACTGTGAAGATTTTCCTTCACCAGTGTCCTTTGGGGTTTATTCTGAAATTGGCAGTAATGCTGCAGCTGTCCACCTCTGGATGTTACCTGCATAGCCTGCAGAACCATCAGTAAACCAGGCCCTAGTCTTTTCTTCCTCAGTCAACTGATCATAGGGCAAACCCCATAAAGCCATAAGTGCATGCTTGAGCACAGGAGGCATTGTAGCAGGAGTGGGAACAGTAGGCATTTGGGAAACTTCTTCATGAACCTTGCTTGTGGCATCAGGGCCTGCCCGGGACTTGTCACCTATACACCACTTCCATAATTGACTATTGTTGTGGAGGGCCTACTTTATGGTTTGGTGGATCAGATAACACCCAGCTCATGATGGGCAGCTCAGGTCACATGGTGACTTGGTGGCCCACTGTCAACCATTCAGTTCCTACTAAAGCCCAATAGGAGGCTAAGAGCTGTCTCTCAAAGGGAGAATAGCTGTCTATAGATGAAAGTAGAGCATGCCGGGCATGGTGATCCATGCCTTTAATCCTAGAACTCATGAGGCAGAGGCAGGCAGATCTTTGTGAGTTCAAGGCCAGCCTGGTGTACAGAGTGAGTTCTAGGATAGCTGGAGCTACAGGGAGACCCTGTCTCAAAAAGACCAAAAAAAAAAAAAAAAGCTCTCCACTTCCTGTGCTCATTGGAGGATGTGAAACTCGGCTTTCTGCTTCAGCTCCCATGCTTCCCCACCACATTGGACTCTAATTCCCTGGAACTGTCAATCCTAAACTCAAATAAACTCTTCCAGCTATAAGTTCCCTGGGTCATGGTGGTTTTATCACAGCAAAATAAAAGTGACTAATACAGTATTTGGTACCAGAGAGTGGGCTCTTGGCTGTGAAGAACCTGACTATGTGGGTGCATGGAGAAATGTGGAAGACTTTGGAACTTTGGGCTAGAAAAGCTGTTGATTACTATAAGCAGAGCTTAATGGGACCTTCTAGTAGAAGTCTGGAAGAAAGCATTGCTGCAAAAAAAATGTAGTTCCAGAGGAAAATAAAGACTTAGGCAGCAATTGGGATATTTTGGCAAAGAGTCTGGGCTCAGTTTGCCCACAGCCCAAATGTTTGCCTGATGCTAAGTTGAAAAGCAATGGACTAATATCTTTGGTGGAGGATATTTCAAGATAGCCTAATGTAAAAATGGTAGTGTGCCTATTAATGGTAAATATTATTAAAACCTACAGTGAAAAAGAGCAGATGGGGCAGAAAGAAATGTAGGATGTGCAGTTTGGATCTGAAAAGTGCACTAGGAATATAAATGGTGGAGCCAAGGCGTGTCCTAAAGGAGATTTTCCCTTTAATAAAGAGATTAAAGTGATTAAGGAGAGGCATAGATATTTACAAGTAAACAATGGGAAAAGTGAGATTAAAGTGATTAACTAGGGGGCCTCAAAATTTACAAGTAAACAACAGAAACTGTACCTTCAGGGCAAGACCACACCCATCTAAGCCTCCAGCTTTTGAAAGGAAAATACTGAAAGGGCAGAGAAAAGTTGCAAATGTGGTTGAAGTAGGACAGTCCATCCCAAGCTTGGAGCCAGACTCAGTAGTTTCATTCACGTGGTGCAGGCTTTAGAGTCATGAAAGATGCAAGAGTGAAGGGGTCATCAGTTCGTCCTCCACAGTTTCAGAGAGCTGCTGAGTCCAGGCAGAGTGCAGCAAGGGTGTCCCAGAATAAAGAAGGTCCTAATAGTCCATTGAGTGAAGCTGTAAATGTGAAGCCTGGTTGACAGCAGAGACCTCAAGAAGACATTCGAGATGCCAGAGCTGTGAGAAATTAGCCAAGGAGAGCTGCATATAGAGAGTCGTTCCAGCCTAAGGAAAAGAAATATGTTGCATGCAATGCTGGAAGAGCTGAGCCATCTCAGCCCTTTGGATGTCAAGTCCCAGAAGTCGCGCATTGAGCTACTGGACTTGGTGTTTGCCCTGCTGGTTTTCGGTCTTGTTTTGGTCCAGTATTTCCTCACTGTGCCTCTATTCCTCCCTTTTGGAATGGGAATGTGTATTCAGTTCAACTCTATGTTGGGAGTATATAATTTGTCTTTTGATTTTATAGGAGCTTACAGATATGAGATTAGCCGGCATCTCTGAAGAGATTTTGGACTGTAGACTTTTGAATAGAATTGAGACTGGTAAAGACTATGGGGACATTTAAGGTTGGACTAAATGCATTTTGCATTTTATAATGTCATGAGCCTATGGGGGCCAGGGAGTGGAATGTGATGGTTCAAATGAGAGTGCCCCCATAAGCTTCAAGTATTCAGACATTTTGTCCCCAGTTGGAGGCACTGTTCTGGGGGGATTTAGAATGTGTGGCCATGCTGGAGGAAGTATGTCATTTGGGGTAGGCTTAGTGAGTTTAACAAGCCTTGCCAGTCTCCCTCTCTCTCCACTTCCTGTGCTCATTGGAGGATGTGAACCTCGGCTTTCTGCTCCAGCCCCAGCCACCAAGCCTCCTGCCACATTGGACTCTAATTCCCTGGAGCTGTCAATCATAAGCTCAAATAAACCCTTCCTGTTATGAGTTCCCTTGGTCATGGTGATTTTATCACAGCAACAGAAAAGTGACTAATACACTCATAAAATCTACTTTGATAGAAGCCCTCCCATGCAGTAGGTTCTAGCAACGTTTTCCCCATGCTCTGTCTGATTTGATCATTCCATCTGCCCTAGGAAGAAGAAACTATTATTTTTGTCATTTTACAGACAAACACGTTGTCTTTCAAGGTTACAGATCTGGTCAGCAGTGACTGGGGCTTAAACTCAAGGAGGGCAGTTTTGAAGTCTGTATGCAGAGATAGTCTGTGGCACTGGAGTCTCCCCACAGCAAATGCTTTGGGTTGCACAACAATAAAGGATCATATTTCACTGATTAAAAAGAAGAAAGAAAGTAGAGCCTCACTCCAAAATCCCAAGGACCTCTGCTGTGACTACCCTATGAAACCCTGCCACAGACTCCAGATGGCATTTCTATCTGCCACTGATATCTCAAGCACCATTGGGTCTGCTGGATCATATGGCCAAAGGGGCAGAGCACCCTGCACTGTAGCATGGGCCTGTTGAAGAGCCTTTGCAAAGCTGCCTTCCAAGTCACTTGATATATGTGTCTTAGTAACACAACCAGATGAGGAATGTGCTGCCTCCAGAATCCAAAAAGGCCCACTAAGCATTGTGCTTCTTTCTTGGTGGAGAGAGGGGCCAGGTGTGACAACTTATTCTTTACCTTAGAAGGAATGTCTCTGCATGTTCTACACCACTGAACTCCTAGAAATTTCACTGAGGTAGAAGGGTCTTGAAGTTTAGTTGTATTTATTTCCCATCCTCTCATGCACATATGCTTTACCAACAAGTCCAGACTGGCTGTTACCTCCTGTTCACTGGATCCAATCAGTATAACATCATCAATATAGTGGACCAGTGTGATAGTTTGTGGCAGAGTCAGGCGATCAAGATTCTTTCTAACTAAGTTATGGCACAAGACTGGAGAGTTAACATACCCTTGAGGTAGGACAGTAAAGGTATATTGTTGGCCTTACCAGCTGAAAACAAATTGTTTCTGGTGGTCCTTATGAACCAGTACTGAGAAGAAAGCACTGTCAGATCAATAGCTGCATACCAGGTTCCAGGAGACATATTAATCTGCTCAAGTAAGGACACCACATCTGATACAGCAGCTGCAATTGGTGTCACTACTTAGTTGAATTTTCGATAGTCAACTGTCGTTCTCCATGATCCATCTGTGTTTTGCACAGGCCAAATTGAAGAGTTAAAGGGAGATGTGGTAGGGATCACCACCCCTGCATCTTTCAAATCCTTGATGGTGGCACTAATTTCTGCAATCCCTCCAGGGATAGGATACTGCTTTTGGTACACTATTTTCCCGGATAGAGGCAACACCAATGGTTTCCGTTTGGCCTTTCCAACCATAATAGCCCTCATTCCATAGGTAAGGGAACCAATGTGGGTATTCTGCCAATTTCTAATTATATCTATCCCAATTATGCATTCTGGGACTGGAGAAACAACCACAGGATGAGTTCTGGGACCAACTGGGCCCACTGTGAGTCAGACTCCAGCCAAAACTCCATTTATCACCTGACCTCCATAGACCCCCATTTTAACAGGAGGGCCACAATGCTTTTTAGGCTCTCCTGGGATCAGTGTCAACTCAGAACCAGTATCCAATAAGCCTCAAAAAGTCTGATTATTTCCTTTTCCCCAGTGTACAGTTACCCTAGTAAAAGGCCTCAGGTCCCTCTGGGGAAGGATAGGAGGAAGGAAAACAGCATATCTCTTTGGTATTGTGACAAGGTTCTTCCTAATTGGAACCTTGCCACCACTTCATTCAAGGAGTTTCAGGTCAGTGAACTGTCTCAAGTCTGAAAACTGGTTCACTGGACAGGATTCCCTATTGCTAAGATCCAATGTTGACTTCCTGTCATTTGTTCTAGAGCTCTCCTGCTTGTACGGATCAAATAAAAACTTAGTAGGCTTCTTATGTATTTGGTTCCTGGGAACACCATGATTAATTAGCAAGTTCCAAAGATCCATTTGGGTCATGCCATATAGGCATTGTTTTGCCTTTGCTGCCCATTATGGATAACTATGTTAACTGCACTCATCTGGCCTTCGGCAATTCAGTGCTGCCATCTGACATCTACCCTGAGGTCCTGTTAAACCTATTACATCTACATTTAATTTATGTAAGTAAGCAACAACTTCTCCAACTGTAAGATCTGGCAGGAAAAAAGGGACCAGCTCCCTCTGCCATGGCCTTTTATACTGGTGACTGGCAGAAGGTAACACACACATTTAGAGTGGGCCATCTGGCTTGAGATAATCCAATCTGAAGACCTCTTTCTCGTTTTTTGTTCATCCTCAATCCAGTCAAGTTGGCACCCAGGATTAACCATCACAGATATGTAAGCATATTTTAGAGTAATATAAAATTAAAGGGAAAAATGTGAGTTCCTAAACATGTTTTGGAATTAAGATATTTTCAGACATCATAATTTTGTTATATGTGTAGTGTGTGTATATAAGCATATTTTAGAGCAATACAAATTGGAGGTAACAACAATAACAAAAGGACTGGGTCAAAGAACTGACTGAAACAGTAAACTTCTCCTCCAAACAGTAAACCTCTGCACAGAAATACTTTAAAAAGACTGAGAAAAAGGTTCAAGATATGCATGGAAGAGTGCATGAGCTCAGCTAGGGTGAGGGGCATGGAAGGGGGAATGAGTCTAAATTGGATTGAGAAATGTTATATGAAATGCACAAACTTCAATAAAATATTTTTTAAAAATTAAAATAAAATGAATGGCTTTACCAATATTTGTCATATTTTAATCATCATCACTAGTAGTAGATATAATCTTAATTTTCATTTTAACAGTTATATTTCCATTTATGAATTTCCTTATTATACCAGTAGAAACTTTGTGTGCATAATTTATGAATAATCAGAATGGATCATAACAGTCTTTTTTACTAATGAACACAGAGTTGGGAGGGGAATGGAATTTGCATATGCCACACAAATATGAGACAAACTATGCAATTTCAAAAAGTTTTGACACCATAAAAAAGGTACTGGAAAGACCTTTTGTTTTTTTTTTTATTTATTTCTGTATGTGTATCAACGTACTGTCTGCATGCAGGTCTGTGCACCCATGTCGTGCAATGCCGCGGAGGTCAGAAGAGGGTGTCGGATTCCCCTGGGACTGGAGTTTTCCTGGAATTGGAGTTTCAGATGGTTCTAGGCAGCAGTGTGGGTGCTGGGGATCAAACCCTGGTCCTCAGCAAGAGCGGTCGGCGCTCTTAACCGCTAGGCTATCTCTCCAGCCCTGGAAAGACCTTTTCTATGTATTGTTAACCTCATAATAAACAGAGAATACCTTCAAATTCCCTTTATATTTCCTAAAATAAATGGTGCAGTAGCAGAAGCAGGGTTGTAATCAAAGCAACAGAAGGGAAGTTTGAGCCATTGAATTAGCAAAATATTGAAGGAAGGAGAAAGTGGATTAAACTCACCAGTCACTCTAAAAACCAGAACTTAATGAACATGAAAACCTTTCTGAAGAGAAACACCATTTGAGACTTCAGAACACCCAAAGTCAAACCAAATGAGAGATCAGAATTCAAGAGGATAGGACCTCAGCCAAGTCAGTCATTTTTGAGAACCAAAAGAGACAGAATGAATAGTACCAGGGGAACCAAATGTTAAAGATTTATTTAAATATGTGACTAACAGAAGGTGTCAGAAGCTAGCTGCTCCAGGGAAGGGTTTAACATGGAATGCTTGTAGAACATCTACTCTAAAGTCCCGGGTGGATGGCCTGATTCTAAAGGCAGAGAAAGAGCATCCAGGAAATCCAGGAAACAGGTCCCCCCAGAACTAACCTATTTCTAGCATTTCAGGCCCACATCAATTCACCTTTGAGAAGACCATGACTCGGGTCAGAATTGAAACTTAAGGCATTTAAATATGACTAGTGCTCTACAGAGCATAACTTTATGCCATGTTCTTAGGAAAAAGTTGCTCCACTAAAACATCAACTGTACAGAAATTTTACATTTTTTAGATATTTGTGCAATACGAAAAAGGTATAACCTGAAAGGAAAGCAACATATGTGGAAACTGTTGGTAAAAAACGACAAAAGACAGGCGCTGTAGTTTCCCCATGGAGATCCTGGTGGGCTCATGCTCACGCTCCCTCAGTGTTTGGTCTCCAGGGAGTTGAGCTATTGTGGAGGTTTTGGAAAACGTAGGCAGGTGGGGACACTAATGGCTCCTTGAGGGCAGTGTCTCGTCCGAACTCTTCTGTTTCCACTGGCTTTTCCATCTTTCGTGATGTTCTGTCACCTGCTCTGCTTTGCCACACTGTCTTCACCATGAGGCGCTCACATGGCCCCTCCTCCCACAGATTGTTTCTGCCCTTTATTTTGTTGTTGTTATGGCAACAAGAGAACTAACTAATATGCACCCCATTGTTTTGGCATTTTGCTGTAAGCAATTGATTATCTAAAAGATGTTATTTATATTGCAGGCTGTGTGTTGCCTCAACACCTCTAAACCATTCTTTTTTTAGAAATTTATAAAATTATACTTTTATTTTCCTTTCTTCTACATAATTTATACATCAATAAATGAATCATTGTTTTTGCTCTAAAGGGCCAATTATGTTTTTTAATTGCATATTTTTATTGAATTTTTACAATTTTCTCTTTTCTTTTTTAAATATTTTTATTGATTTTTTTGTGCATTTCATACAACATTTCTCAGTCCATTTTACATTCACTCCACTTTCCACGCCCCCACACCCCACCTGAGTTCATGCATTCTGCCCTACATGTCTTGCATCCTTTTCTCAGTCTTTTTTTTAATTAAAGTTGATTTTTATTGAGCACATTTTATACATTTCTTAATCAAATTTAGACTCATTCCCCCATCCATGCCTCGCCCCCAGCCAGAGTCCATGGATTCTGCCACGCATGTTAAGTCCTGTCTTGCATCTTTTTTTAAGTCTTTTTTTTCTTTTGGATGCAGAAGTTTACTGTTTTGGTCAGTTCTTTGAATAGGTTTTTCTCTCTTTGTTGTTCCCTTTAATTTTATATTACTCCAAAATATGCATATATATATATATATATATTCCACACTTAAATCAGAATTACAAAGTCTGAAAATAAGCTATAGGTTAATTCTAAAACATGTTTAGGGATTCACATTTTAACAGTAAAGTTGCATGCAGGTAAAAAGAAATATAATTTTACATTCTAAATTAACATGTATGTTTTAATGTAATTTTTGAAGGTTCTATAAGAATTTAATGTAAATTTTACATTCAGTTTATAATGTAAACTATACATTATTGTGATATTTAAATAACTCAGGGATTATACTGAAATTATTCTATAAAGCTATCAATACATTTTTTCATTTTATATTATTCCAAAATATTCATATATGCACTCCACACATAAGCCAAAATTAAAAATTCTGTAATTAAACTGTAAGTTGATTTCTAAATACATTTAGAGATTCACATTTTAACAGTAAATTTGCATGCAGGTATAAAGTCATGAAACTATACATTCTTTTTTTAGAATATGACTACATCTCTTCCATCTATATATGGTAATTACAATGTGTGAGTATAAGTGGTTAGACAGTTCTTATCCGCAGGTTATGAGACACTAGATAAACAAAATTGTACTCCTACGACTGTGGTATAGAAGCTGTCAATCCCTGGATCAATCTTGGGGTGAAATATGGTCAATGATCTTGCCTGTTTTATCTTAAAAAGTGAGTCTTCAGCACCCACAAATATTGGTATCTGTTTAGTGTTATTTTTTTTTCTACTTCAACCATGTAAAATAGGGGTCTGTTTAAGTCTACACACATAGCTGAAACTACTGTCTTTTCTCAATCATGCCTACATATTGCAATCCAGTAGAGGGAAGTTTGAAAACATTCCAGTATCTAGGCTTCAGTCCAAAAGAATAATGAAATCAGAACTTCTGTGGAAGGTGAAAGGCATTCCCATGACATTATTGAAGCTTCCAGGGTGACGGCAACACTGGGGCTTGGGTAGGCAAGGCTGTTCCTGTGGAAACCTGTTGTGCTGGATAGCTTTAGTGTCAACTTGACACACCTGGGTTGAGGGAGCCTCAACTGGGGAATTGGCTCCATTGGATTGGCCTGTGGCCACATCTGTGGAGTATTGTCTTGATTGTCAAGCAGTGTGGTAGGGCCCAGCCCACAATGAGTGGTGCCACCCTGGGCAGGTTGTTGTGTACCGTATAAGAAGACAGGCTGGGCATGAATCAGGGGGGCAAGCCAGTGAATAGCATTCCTCCATGTCCTGTGCTTCAGCTCCTGCCTCCAGGTTCCTGCCCTGAGTTCCTGCCTTGGGCTCCCTAAGTGATGAACTGTGACCCAGGAGATGTAAGCTGAATAAACCCTTTCCTCCCCAAGTTGGTGTCAGTCAGAGTGTTTTGTCACAGCAATGGAAGACAAACAAGAACACCTGTGAAGCCCAGAATTGGTTTAGCAAAAAGAAGATAGGGACAGCCCTACTTCTTTACTGTTGTTCTTTCCCTTAAGATTTAAACAGAAAAGATGCATAAATATACTTCTTATTTATTATAATTCTTCTTCAAATGTCAGTTCTTAACCACAGGTATCATAAGACAAAACTAAAGGTAGCAAAACAACCCTTAGACTGTTATTAAATACCATGACCTAGAGAGTTCTGGTTTAAACTAATTTCACATAGGAAAAGATAGAACTTATTGTCAAGAAATTATTTATGCTCATTTTGCATTTAATTCTTAAGAATGGACATTTGGGCAGCTTGCTTGTTTTAAACAAGATTTTTGTTCCTAGCCCCATAGGGAAAAAACAAACAAACAAACAAACAACAAGAACTTGGGGGACAAAGGAGGCTTTCAAGGAATAACATAGAGACAATATGTAGAAGCACAAGATAAAAAGAATAGATCTGGAGAGACGGCTCAGGGGATAACAACACTGGATGCTCTTGCAGAGGACCTGGGATCAGTTCCCAGCACCCACATGGTGGGTAGCAATCATCAGAAACACCAGTTCCAAAGGATCTGATGTCCTCTTCTGGTCTGCAATGCCATTGCATTACACAGGCACAAAATAAATTAATTAACTTTTAATTAATTAATTTAAAAGAAAAAGAGGAAAAGGATAGAAAAAGATTAAAACAGGAAATATTTAAGAACATAATTTGATCTCATTTGATTATAATGTTTTACAGGCTTCGTAGTTTTTGAGACAAGATTGTATTATATTGTAATAATTTTCATCTCTAAAATGCATGATACATTCAACTTCTTTATTAAGAGAAACCACAGTGTCACAAGAAAGTGATAACTACGTAAATTTTAATATTCTTCAGAAAAGGCCCTATTTTCTTCAAAGTTTACTTTGTTATCCATTTAGTGCTGAATAATGTTACATAAACAAAACCTTATTGCATTTTTAGGAATATTGTTAATAATTGGAAACTAAAGTATAATACAGCAATAGAAATATTTATTCTTTTATGATTGGTTCAATTTTCACACAGTTTTTAAGATGTATTGCAGATATGTTTATTGCTTCAATAAAATCTTAGCAAAACTCATGACTTTATCCAATAACTGTATAAAAGAAGCTAAAATGGATGTTAATCTTTTAAAAATATATTAAAATTCTTTTTTAATTTGTTGACTCTTGATTGCTTTGCAACATATAAAAGCATTTCTATTTTAGATTATTTAAGGAGAAACTCTATATTAAAAAGACTGCAAAATATCTAAAATAATTCTCATAATTCAATGCAATCTTTCAAATGTTTATTGCAGCATTCAGCCATAAGTTATTCATTAATCAAGACTCCTAAATGAATTTGTAGCCTCTCTTGTCCAGAGATTATCAAAAGCATATCAAGAGATTTAAATATTTTAAAGCTTGTGTTACACATTTTTAAATTTTTCTTTATTCTTGAGAATTCCATATATGTGTGCAATGAAATATGATATATACTCTGTTACTGCTCTGGCTCCTTGCATCTTCCAAATATGATCTAGCTGTTTCAGCTTCATGTGTCTTTATCATTTGTAACCCAATAACTGCAGCTAACACTGCTCATATGCACCTAGGTGGGGACATCTGCTTAGAAAACCTACCAGTGGCCATATCTTCAATAGGACTGAAAATCCCACCACAAGCAACTGCAAACTAATAATGGCTTTTCAGTAAGGGGTGAGCTATTGTTCAGAGTCTAGAATAAATTCATAATATAAATTGAATACTTCTGTAAAAAATTAGGGTCAATTTGCCTTATAGTCTTTTATGTGAATCTCTTTTGTTTATTTGTTTGTTTTCTTGCTTCATTGAGACCAATAACTCCTCCATAGCCCAGGCTGCTCTAGAACTCATTGTAGCCTAGGCTTGCCTTGAAATCACTGCAATAATCTTGCCTCTTGAGTGTGTGTATTACAGACGTCAACCACTATACATGGCTGCAGCTATTTTTTATTGACTGATAATTATTTGTTATTTTGCCACAGGTGTTTGAACAAGCATGTGATTCATCATTTACTCCATACCACTTGCCCCTGTGCAAACTGCTTTAAAAATCAAATGTTACGAAAATAGATAAAAGTCTCTTTCTTGCAGGTTTCCAATTCAAGTTGTTGGTTATGTACAAATCACTGATCAATATTTATACTGTCTTGACTATGTGAATATAACTTTTGTTGGCAGCAAATTCTTTTGTTTAAACTTAATTTTCTATGTATTTGTTTTTCTTGGGAGATTATAATTTAGTCATATTTCAATGTACATATTGCTCTAAACTTATTGTTCAAACTAGCCAAGCACTAATGTTTTAAATATTCTTGGGGCTGGAGAGATGGCCTAGTGTTAAGAGCACCTACTGCTCTTGCTGAGGACCCGAGTTCGATCCCCAGCACCCACATGGCAGCTGAGAACCACCTGAAACTCCAATTCCAGGAGAACTCCAGTTCCAGGGGAATCTGACACCCTCTTCTGACCTCCACAGCATTGCAAGACATGGGTGAAAAAAGATATTCTTTATGTTTTTTTCTTAAGACAGATAAAGTCCTTTTCACTAAAAATTACAAAAGATCTGATTGTGATCCTGAATATCCATCATCCCTGCACTCTGGAGCCATAGTAAGAAAAATTGCTACTAGCTTGAATCCAGCCTGGGCTTCCTCCTGAATCTATAGGGCCATCAATCAGTCAAATAAGCAAGAAAGTAAGCAAGAAATATACACAAAATACAAGGTATTTGTATTTACCTATTGCCTTCCATCACTAAAAATTCATCTAAATTTTTTTCTTTGAGTATTTTATGTCTTTGCCTCTTCTATCATATATGTAATAATCATTTGTTTAAATTTACATTGGTGCTTATTCTTTTTTAATTCAGTAACAATAAATCAGGAAACCTAAACAAATCTGAAATGATGAGCTATCTGAAGGTAAAAGGGACTGAGACTTATATAAAGGAAGAAGTAGTTTGAGCATGGAACCAACTGCTACTTGGGAGATGGAGGACAAATCAGAGGCCAGTCTGACACACAGTGAGACCCTAGCTCTGAAAGAAAAAAGAAGAAAAGGAAAGAAAGGAAGAAAGAGAAAAGAAAGAAAAAGTTATAACAAAGAAAGAGTTTAATATTCCTGAGGAATAAGTTGAAATTAATCCAAATACCCAAATATATTAGAACAATTATTATAACTTGGAATTAGCTAAAGTCCACAAACTATCCCTGTTAGTGTAGAGAATCTCTCATCTGAACATGAGTTAGAATATTTCATTCTCAGCTACTCTTTTATATATTAATGCTATTAAAATAGTACAAGTAACACCAGTATGGAGGTTCACACCTTTAATTCCAGCACTCAAGAGGCAGAGGCAGGTGGATCACTTTAGGTTCAAGGCTAACCTGGTTTACATAGCCAGCTCCAGGCCAGCTGGGACTACAGGGAGACCCTATCTCAAAAAGACAAAAAAAAAAAAAAATAGTACAAGTAGTCACACTATTCTCTGCCTTAATACTTGGTGATTGAAAACATTTAGAAGAAACCTTGTTTATACTTAAATATAATTTAAAAATAACATTTTTTTGGTATTTTTGAGACAGGGTCTCCCTTTAGTCCCAGCTGGCCTGGAGCTCGCTCTGTAGACCAGGCTGGACTTGAACTCACTGTAAAATATTTTATTAATTTTATTTTATGCATATGAGTATATTGTCTGCATGTATGTAAGTGCACCCATGTCCTGCAATGCCCACAGAGGCCAGAGGAGGACATTTTATCTCCTGGAACTGGAACTATAGATGGGTTATATGTCATGTGGGTACTGGGAACTGAACCCAGGTCTTTTGCAAGAAATGCCAGTGGTCACAACTGCTAAGCCATGTCACCAGTCCAATAATAAAAATAAAAATATGTTAAATGTCTATGTTAATATCAGTTTTGATAGAGTTAGTGTTTGGAACAAGCAGGAATATGTACATTCTAGCATCTATATATGCTAAGTAATAAATTATATAAAACGTGTTTAACACAAACACTTGACACTGATGGGTACTTGGTTTATAAGTGTTTTAAAAGTTGAAGAAGTTTTAACTCTCAGTCAGAAAGTCAATGTTTTCAAAAACTAGCATTTTTCTGTTCCAGCTAGAATATAATAACTTACTGTATAATATTTCTTTATTAAAACACTCAAGTAATAGGGTGTCATTCCTAGGAACACAATTTATAAATAATTTAATAATCATACGCAATATGTACTTTTCCTTGCTTCACATTATAACACTATTAAAAACTTGAGCACTTAAAGAAATTTAACTGCAAACTATTGAAGAGCAGTGTCTTTCTCTAACAACTTAAATATTAAACCTTCTCAGATTAAACTGATGGAATTTTAAAATAAATTAGTTTAACGGCTTCATATTAATATGTGATAAATTCATCTCACAAATCCAGAGGATAAAATCTAATGGCTTGAGCAATAGGCAGGATTTACAATGTACTGAAAATACTTTTTGATAATGCTTTGCAGAACAAAAGTAGTCACAGTGTATTCTATAAAACAATGAAAGAAATAAAACTCTCTATACACTCTCCAATATAGGCATCAATATTTCAACAAGTATGAGTTTTATTCTCACTATTTTATAGTCAATTTGAGATATAGGGAGTCTCCCATAAATCACAAGGCAAGATGGTGATCGTCCTCACACTGAAATTCTGTTTCTTTTGTGCTGATTAAAAGCTATATGTCTTCAGTTTCCTAACCGCACAATGCCATTTCTATCATGGCTAAAGAATTATCAATAAAGGAAATAAAGCCAATAGTATAGCTATTCAGTAGACAGAAAATTCAAGAAAAGGCACAGTGCAGGGAGTTTAATACATAGAAATAGGACATAAACTGAAAACTAGGGAAAATAGAGGGAGTTGGTTCAGTGTCTACTAAAGAAAATCTTCAAAAAGCCCAGATATGCTCCCAAGCATTTTAACTTACTGGAAAAATCTCAGAATTTTTATTTTCTTTGCTCTAGAATACAGTTTCAAAAAAAAAAAAAAAACAACAGACAACCCCAGCCATACTTAGAAGGCATTAGCAAGACTGAATGTTGCAATTACTTCTCTGAAAGTGAACTGATTGCACCATCAAACATATTAACGAGCTCTGATGTTCATGATGATGGAGATTTCTCAACTAAGATGTTCTAATTTGTTTCTAAGTATTTGACTCACTTTTAGTAGAGAAGTTCATAGATTCAAATAATATACTTTGGTCAAATCTACCTGTTAGGCCCTTCAATGAAATACCTCCCCTATCCCGCACATTACTGCTTCTCCTATGAACTTTGGGTACATTTTTTTAAAAACCCACTCTCTCTACTTAGTGCTACCTATAAGCACATCGGGGTAAGACCATCTACTGGAGCCTGCGTAGCTTTTCATCTTGAAGAAAGGAGACTCCCTCTCCCCAGCAGCCATTATTTTTTTTTATTAATTTTATATATTTCTGTATGTGTATGAATGTACTCTCTGCATGCAAGTCTGTGCACCCGTGTCGTGCAACGCCGCGGAGTTCAGAAGAGGGTCTCGGATTCCCCTGGAACTGGAGTTCTCCTGGAATTGGAGTTTCAGACGGTTCTCAGCCGCCATGTGGGTACTGGGGATCGAACCCGGGTCCTCTGTAAGAGCGGTCGGCGCTCTTAACCGCTAGGCCATCTCTCCAGCCCCCCCAGCAGCCATTATTTACCCTCAGTTCCTCCCTTAGTGCTGGAGTCTCATAGGCTGTTGCCCCATCCACACTGAGATTTGGACTGGTTTACTCTTGTGTTAAGTCTTGTGCATATGTTCAGAGCTGCTGCATCCACATGTGCAAAGCCCCTGCCGTGCCTGCAAATGTCTATTACCTGTGGCTAGTACAGCCTTTCAGTCTTTTCTACTATGATGATACTTCTCATTTTATTTTTAACACACCTTCTTTGCACTTATAAATACAACTATGAAAAGGTTTAAATATAGTATTATTGTTGAACATTATATCACAGACCTTTAATGCCAGAACTTAGGACTAAATTTATAACTTAAAAAGTAGGATTCAGGGGCTGGAGAGATGGCCTACTGGTTAAGAGCGCCACGGCTCTTGCAGAGGACCGGGGATCCATCCCTGGCACCCACATGGTGGCTGAGAACCATCTTTGACTCCAGTTCCAGGGGAATCTGATGCCCTCTTCTGACCTCCATGGCATTGCACAACAGGAGTGCACAAACATGCATGCAGACAGTACATTCATACACATGAAAAAATAAAATTAAAAGAAGTAGGATTCAATATGTTTTGTGAGTGTATGTATGTTCAGAGCAAAAATCAATCGCCACAATGTGGAGGTCAGGAGGGTCAACATCAGATCTCTTCCTCAATTGCTTCTCCACTTTATATTTTCATATAGAATATCTTTATCACCCTGGAGTTTGTCTACTGACCTGGGCTGACAAGATATCATATGCCAGGGACTCACTTCCCTCCTCCACTCCTCCCTCAGCAGCCAAATCCTGCTATTGCTTCAGTACTGGCCATGTGAGCTCAGCTGCTCATCTTACACATCAAACATTGTACCCACTGAGCCATGTCCCAAGCCCCAATTCAGTAAATTTTTATAGTCCTGTGCAATAAGTTCATTTTAATTGGATAAGTACAATACCCACCATTAAGACAAAAACTCTGATTAGAAGGTCGTCAGTTCACTTAGAACATGAATATTAATGGCTCCTGCAATATTTTTATCTCTGCCATCTACATGTTATATTGGTTACTTTTTAATAATATTTAAATTATACCAACAATGGCCTTTTTTTTCTCTTAATGAGATTATGGCTGTTGTTAAAATGGTGAAATGGGGGCTTGAGAGATTCCTCAGCAGTTAAGAGCACTGGCTGTTCTTACAGAAGACCCATTTCTAGTCCTAGCACCCATATGGCAGCTAACAACCATCTGTAACTCCAGTTATATGGGAATCCAATGCACTATTCTGACCCCACTTGGTATTCCATGATACAGGTACACTTACACATATATAGGCAATACACTCATAAATATAAATTTTAAATAATCAATAAAACATTTAAAATGGTGAAACATTATTCACTCCATTATTTTTCTTATTTGGATTCCTAAATGTTTTTATCCTGTATAATCGACAATGTCCAATTTCACTTTCCTCCTGGCATTAGAATTCGACTAGATCCATGGAGTGGAGAAGGCATATGTTCATGCATATCTGCATCTGATAAATTTATCTCACTGGTAAATTGATATTTTCTCTCTTATGTGTTATATTTCTATCTCTCAAATAAGGAAAACTGAAATATGTTTAGCCAATACCTGTAAATGATAACCAAAAATCTTTTTTCTTTAACAATTCTTATCTGAGAGTTTTTTAAGGTATGTATTTCTATAATCATCAAAATTAGTAGATCTTTTTGGAAAATGAGTCTTTGAACAGTTCATCCTGAAATCCAATCTTGAATATCTTTTTCCCTAAGTAAAATGTAAAGGAATTGTTTAATGTAAGATGATTGCATATTTTAAAACTAAGTACACCCTTTAGGATGCAAAGCCCACAGATGAATCTCTAATAAAGTTATCATATGAGACATTATCTAAGAATTTAGAACACTGAAGATTTTATATTGCTGCTCTTTTTCACATGGACCTGTGTAAATACTTTTAAACAACTAATGTTTAGAGAACTATATTTTAGAAAAACTAACCTGAAGTAGTTAACAGAGGGATTTTCACCTTGATTAATTAAGTTCTAAAGTTGGGGACATTTAAGGACTCAAAACATCCCTTATGCTGTGACATTAGTATGTAATATGTATTCTTTTAACTTTTGTTAAAGCTGTCACAAAGCAGCTATTGAAATATAAAAAGCAAAGTAAAATACATATTACATCAAGTAAAGAATAAATGAAACATTCAAAATTTATTTTACAATCTTCTGTTTTTTAACTAAAACTTATTTTTCAAACATTGAACTGGAGAAAAAAGAGGCATCTCCCATTGAAACCAAATGTCTCTCTTTGTATTAGTGCAGTGAGGAATTTGTAATCAGTTGGCATTGTTGAATTACCATCAAGTGAGATTAGAAAACCATGATTGATGGTTGCATCTTGTATACCAGGTTGAAATGACAAAGTATGAAATATTTCTCTTCTTTTGTACTCTCAGGACCTTGTTTTAAAGTCTGGGAAATTTTGGTCATACAAGTCTTATTTTTAATAAAAGATAGAGGAATTCTGGGTGATATATGAATGGTGCTTAGCAAAGGATAATAAAATGTTATTTTTTTTCTTCTACTTGTGTCTGGATATTTCCGTTTTGTTGTAACAAATAAATATCCCATATACAGGCCACTCCATACTCACAGATTCTGAAACATCCTCTTGTGCCATAAAAATCATAATGTTTGCTTTGCTGGTAAGTGGGGAATGAGAGTCAACCTATGATCATCTTCTCAGGCAATCAGAATAAATGAAAACATTCAGGGTTAGAGACTCAACATAGATGAGAAGTTCTCAGGTAATAATATGTATATAATACTGACAAGAATTCAATTGGATTTGTATATTGAGGAATGTTGAGGCTCACACAAATTTATCGTGAAGTCTCCATGGATCATCTCACCCACATTCAGGCAAGAAACTCCAATTAAATTCAGTGGGTCACTCAATAAGAAGACATGCAGGTAGGAGGGGGGCTTGGAGAGTTTTCACTTGGAAAGAGAGGGGCACAAGAAAGGAGAATGGGAAGGACTGAGATTAATTGCATGAAAGTGCCAAAGCTAAAACATTAAGAAAGCAGGCAGAATCATTGCTAGAATTGAAATTTATACTAGTTTCTTAGTAAATATTTGTTGCTTTAAATGTATCACGTGTGTGCTGCCTTCCAGGAAGTGTTCTTCCTCCCTGGACCAGGGCTCATAGAGCCTGGGTCTAAGCCCTGGAAGGGAGGGTGAGGATTCTGAAGCCAGGCCTGATAGAATGGGAGAGAGAGAGGAGAGAGAGAGAGAGAGAGAGAGAGAGAGAGAGAGAGAGAGAGAGAGAGAGAGAACCGGGAGCAATTCCACAAGGGGAAAAAACTCGATTTATTGCTGTAACTCGGGGTTTTTATACAGACCATGGTGGGGGGGGTTGGGACATACAGAATTGGGGGTTCGGACAGGTAGGATTTCAGGCCATATACTCCAGATCACTACAGGAACATGACAATGCTTTGCCCCAAGCATCAAAGACCATTGGCACCAGGCAGGTTTTCACAGGCAAGGAAGATATCAGCAGGAGTCCAGGCTTGGAGGTTGCTTGTTGACTCTCTAAGTGCTTCTACAAAAAGAATACAAACATATATTTTATTTTATTTTATTTTATTTTCTATTTTCATCTATATATTGCAAAAAATAGAAAATCGCCTGCATATGTAAATGTTATAGAAATGATGAGAATAAAATATGTCATATTCCTGATATTTTCAAATAATAGTTTTGGCTTATAATTCAAAATAGGTAGCAGAACCCAATATTGGCAGCTGATTATGGTTGGGTGAGGAATAACTGGCCTTCCTTAAGTGAGGGACTCTGGATAGGCTAACTAGAGCTCCGTGGATGAACTGGAACTGAGTAATGGCCAGGGAAATTAATTTGACATTACAGACCCTAACACAAATAACAGAATGTATGAATCCAGAGGGGGTGGGTTGTGGGAGGGTGCTAATTGATAAGGGGGTATAAAGGCAATTAAGAATGACTGAGATATTATGTATGGAATACACAAAACTTCAATAAAAATTAATAACTAAAAATATTTAAAATCTTCAAAAGTAAAAATATAATTCATGTGCAGTACAAAGTCACCCATTTAAAGAGAAAAACTCCCATGCTCTTTATAAGTACAGAATTATGCATCATGAAGACCGTTTTGAATAATTTCTTCTCAACAAATGGCAACCACTGATGAATATTTTTGCTTTGAATAAATTTTCTCTTTCAGAATATTTCACATCAATGGGAGCATACTGTATGCGTTCTCTTGGAACTGTTATCTTTCATTTAATGTAGAAATTCAAGGTGCATATTGATAGTTACTAACCCAAGCTGAAGTTATAGTGGTCAGAATAATAGTGACTGGCCCCTTTTACCTTTCTTCCATCCTACCAGCCATCCTCTGAGTGAGCAATATGGCAAGTGCAGTCAGAGACTTAATATTCATGGTCTGCAAGACTAGAGACATGGGCTGCCTATCAGAAGAGATTCTGGACTTTCAGGTTTTGGTCACCTGGAATCGAGCAGTACTGCAAGGAGCTGGACTGAGGCGTGGGGAATAAATGCTAGCTTCTGGTATTTCCTGGAGTGATAGCATGGCTCTTGGTGGTGGAAATGTGGGATAAGGAACAAAATTTGTCTCCTTGCAGAGAAGTGCCTGTCCCCTGAATGTGGGAGGAGGGTCACAGCTCCAGCCCCAGAGCCTCTCACTCTTCCTTACAGAAGTATACTGCATTTGGATGAATAAATGTTTCTTTACTTGCTCCATCTCCAGAGGAGTGATTTCACAGATTTTTAAGTTGTGACTACTTGCTGGACTGTGTACTATGAAGAGCCTCACGCCATCACTGAAGAAATTTATCCGGTTCACAATTTAAACTTTTTTAAGTTCACTAGATAGATAGATGATAGATAGATAGATATAGATAGATAGATAGATAGATAGATAGATAGATAGATATAGATAGATAGATAGATAGATAAATTATATAGAGATATATGGTTTATTGGTATGAATGTTTTGCTTGTATGTTAGTCCACCTATGTTGTGCATTTCCTGCAGAGGCCAGAAGAATGCTTCAGATACCCTGGAACTGCAGTTATGGATTGTTGCTAGCCACCATATGAGTGCTGGAAACTGAACACAAGTCCTCTACAAAAGCAACCAGTGCTCCTAACTGCTGAGCCATCTCCAAGCCCAAGTTCATATTTTTTTTTATATGTTCCAAAGTACTCACTGTTTGAACATGCTCAAATAGCTCTAATGAGCACATTTGCATGGGTGAGTCATTTGATTAGTGTTATTTCTGTTCTGCTCACATTGATTTATAATTTCACTAAAGAAAATCAATAGTTTGATGACACAAAACCTGAAAAAGTTCAATGTTTCAAATTTATACCAATTGAATTTTACTGTATTCGAAGGGTAATCAAAACAACTGAAAATTACAATGCTTCCAAATCTTTCTTCTACATTTAAAAATGCCCTCTTGGATTAACAGCATTAAATGTTTAGTGTAGCAATTTTCTTTAATGAAAATATAGTATCGACATTTATGGGTTTTATAGCCAAATACCAATTCATAATGAGTCAGTTGTATTGTAAAATCAACCAGTATCTATTAGTACTGGTCATTTGTTCAGAAAAATACCACAGGGACAATGCAGGAATTATTATTTGTCTACTTTTAAGCAGATAATCTAATTGCACGGAAAATGCAAACCTGTGAGTTTCAGTAAACAAATAACTTGCCATTGATGTCTGTTGTTTGTATAGCTAAGGTTTTCCTCTTCAATCAACTATCACAAATTTCTGAACAAAAAAAGAACTGGCTTCCTGTCTTATCCTGGGACTCGCTGAAGCAAAGTTCAAGGCCAGGAGATGTAAGCATATAGTTCACTAGAGAAGGAGGAGAGAACGGATAGAAATCCTTGGGGAAAGCAAAACAGGGACATAATAGAGCTCAGCAGGAGGAAGGCAGCTGAGATGAGAGCTGCCTCTGACCTTCTCAGAACTGAATATTCACTGATGTCTGCTCCTCACTGACCATTGTACCTTCTTTCTGGAGTGCCCAGTGTTAGTGTCCAGCAGCCCTCAGCATATGCTGTGGCTGTGAAAAGCCAGAGCAGAAAGGGGAGAGCTCCTGTCCCAGAGGTCATCAGTGTGGCTGGAATCCAAGCCCACCAGTGACTGGCAAAGCTAAACTTGAACAGGAAAGTGGGTGATGAGATTTGAGGCAGCAGAAACTTAGGATAAATCTTCTCATGTATGTCAGACTTCAGTAAATTGGGTCAACAGAAAGGAGGGAAAAATAACGTATTCTATGGACACTCCCTCTATTGGGATACAGCAAAGAGTTCTCCTTTTCATAGCCCCTCTGGTCTTGGGGAGGCGAAATTAACACTCTTCCTGCATCTGTGTGCCCAGAATTTCAGCCTCGCTGTCGCACTCATTCCAGCTATTCTTACCTGGGCATCCTTCAGAGTCTGAGAAGTCCTACTATGTCACAGCCTCTTCCTCAGCCAGCACGGTTAGTCTTGGAGGAACCAAGTCCTGCCTTTATTTTTCTCAACCACATATATTCTCCACAATGTTCTCTGTTCTTCATTATCTCTTTCAAGACTTCTTTCCTATCTAGTTACCTTTTGATTGAACCTAGTCCTTCTTATAGCAATTCAAGCATAACTTTCTAACTCAAAGATGAGGTCACTCCATTTTGTCCATGTTAATGTAGCACTGCATACACTTCCTGAACAGCAATGTTTCAGCCATTAATATGTGCTTATTAATGTGGTAATGTTATTATTACAACCTGCTCCTCTCAGCTCTTATATACAGAAGGGAATTGTCACCTAACTTTACAATGTTCACCTTTTCTATACTCCTGCAGACATATCTCTCAGTGCCTGTGTCAGTAATAACTCAGTACATATTTCTTGAAATAAACAGAAAACATAAAGTTGCAAAAATGTATATAAGACACTGAATATTTGCAAGTAGAAATGAGTCTTTTGAAAAGGTGGAGACCTGTGTGCATTAGAGTAGGCAAGTAGAACTGGAATTACATGTGGCATTGACCCCAGATTCATACAAGTGAATCAGTAAAAGAAAATAATATCACACTTGGTGAAAAATAGCAAAGAATGAAAAACAAATATATCTTACATAAAAATGTATGAAGCAACAAGACTTAAAGATAAAGACATAATGACTAACAATAATTGAGTCATTTTTACTATTGGTGAAATTATCTCACTTAAAAAGTCATAACACTTTCTTATAAAAATCATTTTCATACCATTGCAAGAGGGCTTTGACATCTGAGACATTTAGAATGTCTAGTTGTGTGAACAAGATGCACTTTATGATTTGGATCAAGAGTAAAGGGTTGATAATAAAGTGGCAGATTGGGATGATGAACACATGAGTATAGGCTAAGTAGTAAGAAATGAAGCCCCAGAATGCCTGGATGCTAGGTGCTGTGGGGATTTTCCACAGCTGACTTATGGAAGAACAGACGCCAAATGAGCAGAGGAAACCAAGGGATATTAAAGTAGATTGTGTCACATTAGCTATAGAACATGAAGAACAAAGAGGAGCTACGTGTGACTTCAAGAACGTTTACTCTGGAAGGGAAACTGAAATGAAAACAGTTAATTTTAGACATTAATAAAATGAGAAGACATTTCAAGCATAAAAGCAGTACTCAAGATAGAAAGAAGTGGTTGCAAAACAGATTGAGAACGCTTGAGGAAAACATTAATATCAAGTAGATTCAGAGTCTAGAATCAAGCCTCTTTGCAGAAAAGAGGCAAGGAATAAGAAAAACCAGCTTAATATAAATGAGATGTAAGTGAAGTTAAAATGGGTAAAAATTATTTAAAACATGATCCTTCAAGAGGAGGTGTTGAATCCCTACAATTAGAATAACGATTGGCTATTGGAACAGATTCTCACAGAGAGATGGCCAGAGACTAGAGAGATGGCTCAGCAATTAAAAGCACTGATTGTCTTTGCATAAGACCTGGTTTCAAATCCCAGTACCCACATGGCAGCTAACAACCATCTGGTACTGTAGTTCCAGGGGGATCCAATGCCCTTGTCTGTCCTCTGTGAGCACTTAGTAACATTGGTGTATATACAACCATTCAGCCAATACACTCATACACACAAAATAAAAATAATTTTTAAACAATGAAATTGTTTCTCACTAATTTAAAGTTAAAACCAAAAACTTGGGAGTCTCCAATCTTGGATTTATGAGATTTGGGAGAGGGAGAGGGAGAGGGAGGGGGAGGGGGACAGGGAGGGGAGAGGGAGAGGGAGGTGGAGGGGGAGAGGGAGAGAGAGAGGGAGAGGGAGGAGGAGGGGAGGGGGTGGGGGAGAAGGAGAGGGAGGGATAAAGTGAGGTAGGGAGAGAGGCAAAGACATTATAAAAGTGCCAAAACTTAGCCAGGTGTGGTGGAGGACGCCTTTAATCCTAGCACTCGGGAGGCAGAGCCAGGTGGATCTCTGTAAGTTCAAGGCCAGCCTGATCTACATAGTGAGTTCTAGGACACCTGGAGTTACAGGGAGACCCTGTCTCAAAAAGAGCAAAAGAAGAAAAAAAGTGTGCCAGAATTATTTGTCTTTTTGCTATTGAAAATGAAGCCACTCACCTCGCTTGTATTTTCAAAATACCAAATGATTCCCCAAATTAAACATGGCCTCAACACAGACATTTTAAGTAGGCAACTCTATGACTTTACGAAAATTAATAAAATACTTAAGGTAGAGTCTAGTGGACTCTCTCATCTATCTAACAATGTCTAAGTACCATAAGTGTGGTCATATTCTCCAGTAGCAGATAAATAAAGAGAAGAGTACTCTTAAAATGTGTCTCTGTTATTTGTTGAATAAAGAATAACTATTGGTTAGAAAACCTATTCATTAACAATGGTGCACCTGTGTCTGAAGAGATGGCTGATATGGTAAATGCTTGCCATGTGGAGACAGGCTATCTCATAGATTGCTAACCAATCTAGCTGAAACTATGAGTTCCAGGCTAGTCTAAGGCCCTGTTTCAAAATATAGATGGAGAACTCTTTAGGAAAACACCTAACATTGATCTTTGTCCTCAATAGTCATTAGAGCACACATGCATATGAACATATATTCACACACAAATACATAGACACACTAAGAATTGCATATTAATGTTCACTATAAGGGATAAGGACAACTCTACATGAAGAGGGATTCCTAGCTCTCAAGTATCTGAGACCAGGAAGCTAGAAAAATGTAGATGCATTGTTCTTTTAGTTGAAAATTAAGAACATTTTAAAGGTCATAGACAAAAATCTATAGGTTATGTACACATTCCTAGAAAACAATAGGCTGTAGAATTCCAAAATAAGCATTATTTGGATCTGTGGAAGAAATAGGGCAGGGTTTCAGACAATGAACACTAAAGTGGATTTTAGAGTTGTAGAAGACCAGCCAATGCTACAGGCTTGATGTAAAAGGCCTGCTGAAGACGTCAGAGTCCACACGGAAGAGAGGGCCTTTTAATCCACAAATCAGAAGATTAAGAAGCAACATGTATGTGTGAACCAGAACTGAACCTGAAGCTGGATTTAGGTCTTGTTACCATGAATGCCTAAGGCTTGAAGGTCATAGAGAAAGGTGAAGTATATTTTCAACATGGGATGAATCTGTCTGTATGTCTGTCTGGATAATCATCACAGAGAAAATTCTCTGATGAATTAGAAATGGCCATAATTTATAGCAACTCTCACCTAAAAATTTAATTGCTTTTTAAGGGGCTTTAAATAGGAGTATGGATAATTAATGCTTTTCAAATTCCAAGCCTAGTCCTTACAGCTTTATACTCTCTTCTTTGGAATATTCTAAGAAGAAATCCAAGGTAATCTACTAGGTCTTGAATAATTCAGAATCAACATTTAGGAATGACCACCAGATGTGTGAGAACAGTTATCTCACAGTTGTTAATTTCCTATTGTTATGAGAAAACTCTGACAAAAGCAATTTAAAGAAAGAAGGCTTAATTTTGATTCACAAGTCCAGGTATAGACTGTCACTGTGAGAAAGTCAGACTAGCAGGAGTTGGAGGCAACTAGTCAGAGTGCATTCACAGCCCAAACCAGAGAGCATCAGATACTAGCGCTCAGCTAGCTTTTCCTTTTTTAAACAGTTCAGAAGCCAATCTCAGGTAATGTGTTGCCCATTTCAGTGTGGGTCTTCCTATCTCAGTTAGTGTAATCTACATAACCCCTCACAGATACCCAGAGACTAATAATTATTATTCAATAATCTTCAAAGAGATATTCCTTCATATGTATGCCTAGAACTTTTTCTCATAGGTAATTCCAGATTTTATAAAGTTGACAATTGACACTTTACTATCATCCAACCTGCCGGAGGCACCAAAAATTGTTGCTTAGTGATTGGCTCTAATGGGGGTGGGGGGAGCTTAGCAACTACCTGGCTGATGGTAAAGTTGATCACAGACCAAACAATTGTGTTGAGCAATGGATTTGAGATGGTCTTTCTGACTGAAATCAATAACAAGAGATGCTAATCTCTTGCAACCTACCTTAAAGACATTCAAGCTGGAACACACAATATAAAACTTCATTTTAGCTTTATATAGTACAGCCAGATTCTATGTACTGGGAAAGGACATAAGGTGATTTGTTCCTATGCAACTGAAAATGGCCCACCACAATAACAGAAGAATGGAATAGTAATAAATATAATTTACTAATGTAAGTTGCATATATATTATACATATAAATATGTATATGATAGGTTAGATATAATTTTGTTATATTTATTTTATTTTCCTGAACACATCTACTTCTCCAATTTAATGGTTCTGATTTGAGATGTAAAAGGGGGAAAAAAGACTTCAGTGAACCAGACACCAGACAGCATTTTATAGGTATGTATTTGGACTACTCAGGACATCACTACAACTCAGATAGAAAAAAAAAATAACATATACAAACAATAAAAAGACACAAAAAAATTTTAAAAAATGAAATTCAAGCTTCAGTCTTGAGAATTTTAGAAGAATGCCTTGCACAACCCAAAATACATAAATTTATATTGCCTGGAATTTATATTTATATTTGAAAATCAATTTAAGCTTTTCATCATTAAAACAATGGAAAACTGGTGAAAAATTAAAACTCTCTGATGGCTTTGTTTGGAGTGGGTATCACAATTATGAGAACCAGAGTGCAGATCCCAGAAAGCTGGAAGTAGTAGAATTCATCTACAATCTCTGACTTCATATGGTAAATGGGAGATGCAGACAGACAGATCTACAGAATCCCATCTCAAAAATATGGATGGCAAGAACAGTCATCCAAGATGGTATCTGACCTCTCTAGAGCATGTCATGCTGAGAGAGAGAGAGAGAGAGAGAGAGAGAGAGAGAGAGAGAGACTGATTTTTTTAAACTCCTTAATGATGAATTCAGTGTCCATATTTGTGGCATTTTATCAGGCAAGTCATAAGAATCTTTAGATCTAATAGGCCACAAAAGTTCTAATCTATTTAATATAATTTCAAAATAAAGCTTGTGTTATACAGCTACCAACAAAACAGAGAATATTGGGGCTGGAGAGATGGCCTAGCAGTTAAGAGTGCGGACTGCTCTTGCTGAGGACCCGGGTTNTTCCTCTTCAATCAACTATCCAAATTTGAACAAAAAAGAACGGCTCCTGTCTTATCCTGGACTCGCTGAAGCAAAGTTCAAGGCCAGGAGATGTAAGCATATAGTTCACTAGAGAAGGAGGAGAGAACGGATAGAAATCCTTGGGGAAAGCAAAACAGGGACATAATAGAGCTCAGCAGGAGGAAGGCAGCTGAGATGAGAGCTGCCTCTGACCTTCTCAGAACTGAATATTCACTGATGTCTGCTCCTCACTGACCATTGTACCTTCTTTCTGGAGTGCCCAGTGTTAGTGTCCAGCAGCCCTCAGCATATGCTGTGGCTGTGAAAAGCCAGAGCAGAAAGGGGAGAGCTCCTGTCCCAGAGGTCATCAGTGTGGCTGGAATCCAAGCCCACCAGTGACTGGCAAAGCTAAACTTGAACAGGAAAGTGGGTGATGAGATTTGAGGCAGCAGAAACTTAGGATAAATCTTCTCATGTATGTCAGACTTCAGTAAATTGGGTCAACAGAAAGGAGGGAAAAATAACGTATTCTATGGACACTCCCTCTATTGGGATACAGCAAGAGTTCTCCTTTTCATAGCCCCTCTGGTCTTGGGGAGGCGAAATTAACACTCTTCCTGCATCTGTGTGCCCAGAATTTCAGCCTCGCTGTCGCACTCATTCCAGCTATTCTTACCTGGGCATCCTTCAGAGTCTGAGAAGTCCTACTATGTCACAGCCTCTTCCTCAGCCAGCACGGTTAGTCTTGGAGGAACCAAGTCCTGCCTTTATTTTTCTCAACCACATATATTCTCCACAATGTTCTCTGTTCTTCATTATCTCTTTCAAGACTTCTTTCCTATCTAGTTACCTTTTGATTGAACCTAGTCCTTCTTATCAGCAATTCAAGCATAACTTTCTAACTCAAAGATGAGGTCACTCCATTTTGTCCATGTTAATGTAGCACTGCATACACTTCCTGAACAGCAATGTTTCAGCCATTAATATGTGCTTATTAATGTGGTAATGTTATTATTACAACCTGCTCCTCTCAGCTCTTATATACAGAAGGGAATTGTCACCTAACTTTACAATGTTCACCTTTTCTATACTCCTGCAGACATATCTCTCAGTGCCTGTGTCAGTAATAACTCAGTACATATTTTTCTTAAATAAACAGAAAACATAAAGTTGCAAAAATGTATATAAGACACTGAATATTTGCAAGTAGAAATGAGTCTTTTGAAAAGGTGGAGACCTGTGTGCATTAGAGTAGGCAAGTAGAACTGGAATTACATGTGGCATTGACCCCCATGATTACATACAAGGAATCAGTTAAAAGAAACATGAATATCACCCACGGGTGAAGTGAAAAAGAGCAAAGGAAGGATAAAACAAATATATCTTGCAACATAAAAATGTAATGAAGCAACAAGACTTACAAGATAAAGACATAATGACTAACAATAATTGAGTCATTAACATTTGGTATGAAAATTATCTCACTTAAAAACATATACACTCTTTCTAAAAAATCTTTTCATACCATCAGAGGAGGGCTTTGACATCTGAGACATTTAGAATGTCTAGTTGTGTGAACAAGATGCACTTTATGATTTGGATCAAGAGTAAAGGGTTGATAATAAAGTGGCAGATTGGGATGATGAACACATGAGTATAGGCTAAGTAGTAAGAAATGAAGCCCCAGAATGCCTGGATGCTAGGTGCTGTGGGGATTTTCCACAGCTGACTTATGGAAGAACAGACGCCAAATGAGCAGAGGAAACCAAGGGATATTAAAGTAGATTGTGTCACATTAGCTATAGAACATGAAGAACAAAAGGGAGCTACGTGTGACTTTCAAGAACGTTTAACTCTGGAAGGGAAACTGAAATGAAAACAGTTAATTTTAGTACATTAATAAATGATGAAGACATTTCAAGCATAAAAGCAGTACTCAAGATAGAAAGAAGTGGTTGCAAAACAGATTGAGAACGCTTGAGGAAAACATTAATATCAAGTAGATTCAGAGTCTAGAATCAAGCCTCTTTGCACAAAAGAGGCAAGGAATAAGAAAAACCAGCTTAATATAAATGAGATGTAAGTGAAGTTAAAATGGGTAAAAATTATTTAAAAATGATCCTTAAGAGGACGGCTGTGATCCTTTACAATTAGAATAACGATTGGCTTATCTGGAAACAGATTCTCACAGAGAGATGGCCAGAGACCTAAGATGATGTTCAGCAATTAAAAGCACTGATTGTCTTTGCATAAGACCTGGTTTCAAATCCCATGTACCCACATGGCAGCTAACAACCATCTGGTACTGTAGTTTCCAGGAGGATCCAATGCCCCTGGTCTCCTCTGTGAGCACTTAGTAACATTGGTGTATATAACAACCTACTTCAGCCAATACACTCAAATATAACACAGTAAAATAAAAATAATTTTTAAACACTGAATATTTTTTTTCTCACAAATAAAGTTAAACCAATTAAATTGGCAGTTCAGATTTGATTTTGAGATTTGGGAGAGGAGAGGGAGAGGGAGGGGAGGGGGACAAGGGAGGTGCGAGGGAGGGGAGGTTGGAGTGGGAGCGGGAGAGAAGAGAGGGAGAGTGAGGACGGAGGGAGGGGGGGGGAGAGAAGGCGAGAGCGGAGGGATAACGTGAGGTAGGTGAGAGAGCAAAGACATTATAAAAGTGCCAAAAACTTAGCCAGGTGTGGTGGTGGAGCCTTTTAATCCTAGCACTCTGGGAGGCAGAGCCAGGGGATCTCTGTAATTCACCAAGTGTTCCAACTGCTTATACTTACATAGGTGTCGAGTTCCTTCAGGACACCATGGAGTATTTACATGGGAGACCCTCTGCTCAAGAAAGAGCAAACAAGAAGAAAAAAAGTTGTGCCAGAATTATTTGTCTTTTTGCTATTGAAAATGAAGCCACTCACCTCGCTTGTATTTTCAAAATACCAAATGATTCCCCAAATTAAACATGGCCTCAACACAGACATTTTAAGTAGGCAACTCTATGACTTTACGAATAATAATAAAAATACTTAAGGTAGTAGTCTAGTGGACTCCTCTCATCTATCTAACAATGTCTAAGTACCATAAGTGTGGTCATATTCTCCAGTAGCAGATAAATAAGAGAAGAGTACTCTTAAAATGTTGTCTCTGTATTGTTGATAAAATAACATTGGTAGAAAACCTAGTCATTAACAATGGTGCACCTGTGTCTTGAAGTAGTGCTGATATGGTAAATGCTTGCCATGTGGAGACAGGGCTACTCATAGATGCTAACCCAATCTAGCTGAAATATGAAGTTCCAGGCTAGTCTAGGCCCCTGTTTCAAAATATAGATGGAGAAACTCTTTGGAAAGAAAACCCCCCTCCTCTCCCCCCCCCTTCCTCCTCCCCCCCCCCTTTCCCCTCCTCCCCCCTCTCCCTCCCCTCTACCCTCTCCTCCCCTAACATTGATCTTTGTCCTCATAGTCATTAGAGCACACATGCATATGAACATTATTCACACACAAATACATAGACACACTACAGAAATTGCATATTACTGTTCACTATAAGGGGATAAGGACAAACTCTACATGAAGCAGGGATTCCTAGCTCTTAAGTTATCTGAGACCAGGAAGCTAGAAACAATGTAGATGCATTGTTCTTTTAGTTGAAAATTAAGAACATTTTAAAGGTCATAGACAAAAATCTATAGGTTATGTACACATTCCTAGAAAACAATAGGCTGTAGAATTCCAAAATAAGCATTATTTGGATCTGTGGAAGAAATAGGGCAGGGTTTCAGACAATGAACACTAAAGTGGATTTTAGAGTTGTAGAAGACCAGCCAATGCTACAGGCTTGATGTAAAAGGCCTGCTGAAGACGTCAGAGTCCACACGGAAGAGAGGGCCTTTTAATCCACAAATCAGAAGATTAAGAAGCAACATGTATGTGTGAACCAGAACTGAACCTGAAGCTGGATTTAGGTCTTGTTACCATGAATGCCTAAGGCTTGAAGGTCATAGAGAAAGGTGAAGTATATTTTCAACATGGGATGAATCTGTCTGTATGTCTGTCTGGATAATCATCACAGAGAAAATTCTCTGATGAATTAGAAATGGCCATAATTTATAGCAACTCTCACCTAAAAATTTAATTGCTTTTTAAGGGGCTTTTAAATAGGAGTATGGATAATTAATGCTTTTCAAATTCCAAGCCTAGTCCTTACAGCTTTATACTCTCTTCTTTGGAATATTCTAAGAAGAAATCCAAGGTAATCTACTAGGTCTTGAATAATTCAGAATCAACATTTAGGAATGACCACCAGATGTGTGAGAACAGTTATCTCACAGTTGTTAATTTCCTATTGTTATGAGAAAACTCTGACAAAAGCAATTTTAAAGAAAGAAGGCTTATTTTTGATTCACAAGTCCAGTATAGACTTCACTGTGAGAAGTCAGACTTAGCAGGAGTTGGAGGCACACTAGTCAGAGTGCATTCACAGCCCAAACCCAGAGAAGCATCAGTACTTAGCGCTCACTAGCTTTTCCTTTTTTAAAACAGTTCAGAAGCCAATCTCAGGTAATGTGTTGCCCATTTCAGTGTGGGTCTTCCTATCTCAGTTAGTGTAATCTACATAACCCCTCACAGATACCCAGAGACTAATAATTATTATTCAATAATCTTCAAAGAGATATTCCTTCATATGTATGCCTAGAACTTTTTCTCATAGGGTAATTCCAGATTTTATAAAGTTGACAATTGACACTTTACTATCATCCAACCTGCCGGAGGCACCAAAAATTGTTGCTTAGTGATTGGCTCTAATGGGGGAGGGTGAGGGAGCTTAGCAACTACCTGGCTGATGTTAAAGTTGATCACAACCAAACAATTGTGTTGAGCAATGGATTTGAGATGGTCTTTCTGACTGAAATCAAAAACAAGAGATGCTAATCTCTTGCAACCTACCTTAAAGACATTCAAGCTGGAACACACAATATAAAACTTCATTTTAGCTTTATATAGTACAGCCAGATTCTATGTACTGGGAAAGGACATAAGGTGATTTGTTCCTATGCAACTTGGGACAAATGCCACACATACAGAAGGGAAAAAGGGGAAAGAATAAAATAATTACTAATGAATTCAATAAAAAAAATTATAATATAAAAATACACTATATATATATTATGTACTATATAATATATATATAATTTACATTAGTCTATATTTGAAGGATTCCTTATTTGGATATTCAGTTGGCTGGCTTATTCAGTTTTTCTATATTTTTTAGAGGCATCAAAGAATTTTCTCACTATTCGTCAGAGTGTTGGAAGAGCCTGAAATTTATGTTTTAATTAACACTGTTATCTGTGTGCTTCATGGAAAATTAGCATGTGAAGGGAAGTCTAGCTGGTGTGGTATAAAACAGATTTCACACTTGAGAAAGTGGTCATTTTATCATGTGACACTATCTTAAACCTTGACAATTTCAGGGGTGGAGTTGCCTTTAATATTTCATTGTGAGATGTATTATTAACTTGTCAATAGGTATAAATGAAGACAAATTAGCAGGGCTTTTGCATTTTGTTCCAGCTTTCTCTAGGTAGGAAGCTGTAGAAATCTGTGATAACAGCAAAAGCAAATATAGAAAAGCTTGATTATAATAGAATAGATGATGTTTACTCCTGTGAATTAATTGCCTATTTCCACTTGGAAATAATCCATATGCAAAGAGGATTGTTTATGTTATGAAGTTTTTGGTTTCCCAATATATCTCACTTTGTTTTCACAATGGGATTACAGTGTTTAATAATAAAAATAATGATGTTTTTAAAACAAATGTGTGAGAGAACACAACACAGAAACCACAAGCAAGTCAACATGCTGATAATGGCAATGTTTACTAAACAGGTCAAGATCCTTTATTCCACATGCATGTATTGAAGGCAAATAGAAAAACTGAACAAAATGTAAAAGTAATTTATTCAATAAGTATCATGATATAAACCGAAAATGAAGACATACCAGAACCTAATTATGCTGTGAAATTATGTCATGTGAACCCTGATCCTGAATTCAAACTGGATAGGGGCATGAAAAAGAATAAAACTATATCCCTACCATGATTACAAAAGTGAACGCTAAATGGATCAAGGTCCTCAACCATGAAATGCAGTCATCTGAATCTAACAGAAGAGAAAATAGGTATACATTAAAACTTACAGGCCCAGGAAAAGTTTCTGAACAGGACTTCTATTGCACAAGCAGTAGGCCCCCAAAATGGATAAATGGAACCACATGAACCTAAAAGGATTCTCTACATCAAAAGATAGCATCATTTCAGTGACAAGGCAATCTACAGAATGGGAAAAAAATCTGTACAGCTATACATTGGACACAGGCTTAGTATCTAGAATATTCAAAGAACTCAAACAGTAATCATCCAAAAATGAAAGAATCCAATTAACAAGTGTATCAAAGGCCTGAACAAGGAGTTCTCTAAAGGTGAAACACATGTGGATATCAGAGAAATGCAGATTAAAACTACTTTGATGTAGGAATGAAACTTTGCCTGGCTTGAGGCAGGACCTGTAAGACCTGTCCCACAAAAACTCCAAGAGTTATCTGATATCTCTGTGGGCATTCAGTTGTCTCTGTGAGTTATCTATAACTCCGTGTTTTCTTTCCTCACCTGTCTCTGCAAAGTTCCAGAACCAGATGGCCCCTTCCCTTGAGGTATTGAGCAGAATGTCGCACCTCTAGTTTACTGGTTGCACAAACAGGAGCTCTGCAGCCACCCCTGCCCCCGTAAAAGCCAAGGTGGCTTGCCCCTCTCTTCCGCCTGCCCCCCCACTTCCTTGCCCAGAGCACAGTAACCTTTGGTATATAAACACACTGCTGGCATGAATAAATTTGACAGAGTTTTATCTACCAGAGTTTCTCTGAGTCTGTGTCTGTCTTTCTTTGTCTTTCTATTCCATTGGGTAACTTTCTCGTCGTCCCCTCCCCCCTCCTTGCCAGAGCTAAGCCTAGAGACTGTCTGCCTGCAGGCAGGAGACAGCCCTGAAGCTTGCAGTCCCATAGAACTGCCAGCCTGGTTCTAAAAGGGAAGAATATCATGTGGATTGTGGCCACGCATGATTAAAGGAACATCAGATCGTATTAAGCTCTGACACTTTGAGATTTCATCTTACCCCATTCAGAATGGCAAAAACAAACAATCAAAAAAACCAAACAACAACAAATGCTGGTAAAACTGTGGAGAAAGGTGAGCACTTATCCATTGCAGGTGGTGGGGCAAACTGCTGCAGTCACTATGGAAAAATAAATAATTCTTTTAAAATATACAATTAGGGATGGAGAAATGGCTCAGTGTTAAGAGCACTGACTGCTCTTGCAGAGGATCTGTCCATAACTCTAGTTCTGGACATTGGTGCACTTACCTACATGCAAGGAATACACTTGTATACATAAAATAAAAGTAATTTTAAAAGATTCAATGAACTAAAAACAATCATCCTGAGTGAGGTAACACAAACTCAAAAAGACAAACATCACATGTTTTCTCCCATAGCTGGATGCTAGCTTTGAAATCTTAAATATTCACATTTCAATTTGAAAATTCAGTGAGGAAAAGAAACTAATAAACAACCTGGAACACTTCCTGGAAAAGGTGGTAGAGTGAAGTGCTATGAAAAGGGAAAGAGGAATATTAGAGTAGCAAGAGTTAAATCAGGTGGATTATGGGAGAGAAGGGCAGAGGAGGAAGTATGGTAAGGAATAAGTAACACTAAAGCCCTCAGAAAAATCCATATGAACAAGTATTATCAAGAGGAAAATGAAGATACTTTAACTGAGGTGGGAGAAAGAGGAGAAATAAGTAAAGCTTAAGTGGTGTGAAAATACCAGAGGGAAAAGTATTAGCTCAAAAACCTACTGAAAAATACACATACTATATCTGTACACAGCTGTATTGCATAACTGAAGTCAGTATAACAAGAAACATGGTGATTTGTACAGGAGAAATCTCCCTTAGAGTTGTTGGTCAAGGTAGTCCAAGACACTCCCAGAATAAGACAGGTTATTTCCACAGCCCTTGATCACCTATCAGAACCTGAAGATAACACTGAGAGAGGGCTTCACACACAGGACTTGGAGCAATGGAGTTAGAAACTTCCTGAAAACTAGCTCCGGTATTTCTGGAGGATGTTATGCAAGATGCTAACAAAGAAAGTCAATCAATGGTCTAACCCAAGACTAATGACCATAACAATGAATGACCAGCATAACAAATGATAGCAGTGCAGTAGCGGCATTTTTATCTTTGGGGGAATCAACAGCTATCTAATTGGATTTTAGCATTCCTAGTAGGAGGGAATTCACATTTGGACTGCAAACAAAGCTGGAAAGGTCATGAATCCTAGGAATACACTACCTCTGCCATATCCCTATACAAATTTATGTTCCTATTTATGCTAAGTATGAATCTTTATTATTTACAGACATGTATGCCAGTTAAACAAAGAAGCTTCTCTTTGCAACAGATTGAGACTGTTACAGAATTCCACAACTGGTCACACAAAGAGTAAGTGTCTGAGAGATGCCCAGCCTAAGTGAGACATCTAGAATTGAACCTCTACATATAGGACTCATGGAACATAGCAGAACAGGGTGTTGGAGAAAACCCTAATGTATCCCCCAACTCTCATCAATGAAGCTTTCTCATGCAAAAAGTTATGATCCACACAGAGAAATGGCCAAAGATTGAGAGAATAAGAGACTTGAGAGAGGGTGTACCTTGACAGGACTCTTATATTAAACCTCACCCACCAATGGCTCAGGGCACACTTTTGAATAGGTGGCAGAAAGACTGTAAAATCCAGGGTTAGTGTATGATAATAGGGAAACAGTCTTCTAGGGTTCTGGAAACTTGCTGATACAAACTTAAACAATGGTATATGTATGCACAAGACCCAGGCCAACTCAATCAGACAAAAACCCAAGCACAGAACTAAAGAAATGGGCAGCAGACCCCAACTTTAGCCAAATTATTAGCATTTGATTATTGCTGGGTGAGTTGATCTTCTTTAAAAGGGAGACTCATGAAAAAAAAAGGGGGGGGGGCAGAGGGAAGAGTCTAGACAGGCAAACTAGGTCCCAGTGGAAGAGCTTGCACTGAGGGACACCAGAGTATACAAACTTGACTTGATCACCCTTAATGTGTAGAATAGAGTGCACAAAATCTAGTGAGGGTCCACTGTGAGTTGTGTATGGGGGACTGGTGAAGAAATTTCTTCCAGGAAAGACACATACCCCTCATTCACATTGCCCTAAAGGCAAAACAAAGAAAGAGTCTCCAAAATACAGTGTAGAAGATTCTAGTGAGTTTAATGTGATTGCTCACAGAGCAAATGCATGAGGGGCTAACTTAAAGGACATTTGGTGTTCTCCTTGCCCTCATGTTCAGCCCGGGGCCAGGACCCCTGCAATTTAGGCACAAGATGGTGACAAGGCTGAGACCTGCCTTATAGCACTTCTGTCTGTATGTCTTTAGCCCCCCCCCTTATACAGGGTGTTGAGCTGACTGAGGGGGAGGACTCACTGGATCCCTTATACAGGGTGGTGAGCTGACTGAGTGGGAGGAGTACTTGGATCCTTTACACAGGGTGGTGAGCTGACTGAGGGGGAGGAGTCACTGGATCCCTTCCTTATACAGGGTGGTGAGCTGACTGAGGGGGAGGAGTCACTGGATCCCTTATACAGGGTGGTGAGCTGACTGAGGGGGAGGACTCACTGGATCCCTTATACAGGGTGGTGAGCTGACTGAGGGGGAGGACTCACTGGATCCCTTATACAGGGTGGTGAGCTGGCTGAGGGGGAGGAGTCACTGGATCCCTTATACAGGGTGGTGAATTGGCTGAGGGTGAGGAGTCACTGGATCCCTTATATAGGGTGGTGAGCTGGCTCTGGGGGAGGAGTCACTGGATCCCTGGCTTAACACTTTCCTTCAGAAGAACCACATTCAAGTTCACAATCTTGGAGAGGTTTTTTTATGGGCCAGTCTTTCTATTGGAAAACTATCCACACCACAGGGAGGGATCTAGGTATGATTAAGATTTACTGTAGGAAATGCAAAAAAAAAAAAAAAAGAATAAAAATGTGCATTAAGATTTTTATATGAAATGCACAAAAATTAAATAAAAATATACATTTAAAAAAGCCATATGGAAACCTACCACTGTAGAACCTTCTTAAAATTTGCATAATATATTATAAAATGAGATGAAAAGAAGTTATCTTATAACAGGGGGATTTTATCCCTTGTAGATATCAGAAGCTAATGGAAAAAAACCTCAATGCCAGGAATGGACTTCCCTTCTAAGAGCTGCCGACAAGGAGTCTCAGAAATCCCCAGAAAAAGCTGGCCATTGTCCCTGCTCCTGGTTACCCTCAGAACTGGATGCTGAGAACCTGTTACTGAAGACACTACATACATAAGCCATAGCACACGCAACAACTAATGCTGGTAAGGCTGTGGTGAAAGGGCAGCATTTGTCACTGCAGGTGGCAAGGACAATGGCCATTGTCCCTGCTCTTGGTTACCCATCAGAACTGGATGCTAAGTTTCTATGGCTGAGGGCAGTGCATCCATGAGCCGTAGCACAAGCAAAGAGAAATCAGCCTGGTGCTGACTTCAAAGCCTCATCTCTACTGACTAGCATTCATAGTGCTGGAATGTGCTGCGCAGGCTACCAGAAGGAAAAATTAATCATCAGCCCTGCACAAATGTGAATCCTGCCAACTGGCCTAGTAAGATGTTCCCACCAGTGAAATAGTGGCGGGAATATTATGTGAGTAACTAACCACTCTTTAATTGTATTAAATTCCCCTTTCTATGATAAAGCCCATAACTCACATTGATTGCCACTTTAGTAACCTGAGGCTACACAGGTCATTGGATTTAGGGAAGAATCTGATATTAGTTTTCTTCTAAATAGTTATTATATTAAACTTACTCCTAGTGACTTATTATTATATCCATAGCTTCATTCATCTCTCACCTCTCACCAGACATGTTTCCTTATGCAGCAAATGGTGATTAACACATAAATCCACAAGTGGCCCACATAAAAAGAACAAGTGGATGCAGAGAACTTAACCTTGAATAAGACATCTCTATAAAAAGGTAAGGGCTCCTTGCCTGTAAGTTGGGATACCTGCAGGAGGAGAGGCGATAAGACCCTGCTGCCGAAGACCTGACGTTAACATGGGAGGGATGTATTGAGACCGCACATGCAAGTGTACAGATGGCCTCTGGAACGTCAGAGAGTGTTACCAAAGGCCACTAAACCAATAAAGCAAATATGGGTCTCCTTGAGTCAAGCAAGACTCCACTGCCAGCACCAGCTACACCTCACCTGCCTGGAAATACTGTGCAGCAGAGGCAGCCATGTGCCTGTATATCCCAAATCTAATTGGCTATTGGCTCTCTCCTTGGAGGAATAACCCATGGCTGATGCCACAAGCTTACATCCTCTACAGGTTAGGAGATGTTATAAGCCACAGTAAGACCCTGTCATATTTAACAGGGAAAAATGTAATTCATGGATTAAAATATCACCTCAAACATAAGTGCTTTATCAAAGTAACCTACCATATAACTTTAGTGCTGTTTAAATTACTTTATATCTAATTGCTTGTAGCTTCATTAGTAGATGGATAAGGTTATTCTGGACAAACTGTCAGCCCCATGAAAAGGAAACAGCCAAGAATTGACCAGAGCTTCCAAGACAACAGCTCAAGAGAGAGTGGACTGTTTTGCTTCTCATCCACTTGTGCCCCTTTTCTAAGCCATAGGGAAACAATCTGTGGAAGAGGGGCATAGGTAGAATGTAAGGGCTGCGCGATTGGGGTGAATGGTGAAAACTACAGCAATGTAGTCTGGACACTCATTTGAATTCAATTAGTGATTGAACAACAACCCCGTCACGCCCCACTGAGATGGGGGGCTGTAGGAGGTTTGGGCACACAAAGCCCTGAGGGGAATTGGTTTTGCATGAGGATGTTCTTGTACTCATGGATTATCATATAGCGTAAAAAATGAAAAAAACGAGAGAAGAATGCAGATAGTTTATGGCAGAATGCATGATCCATGGAATGGGGTGGGGGTGGGAGGGAAGGGAAAGGGAAATGTGGCCTGAACTGAATTGGAAAATATGTATGAAGTTGCACAAAGCCATCAATAAAATTAAAATAAAATGAGGAAGTCTTTTTACTGACACTATGTCTTGTAGTCTGCTGCGCAGACGTCTCTTCTATCACCTCCAGAGTTTGGGGTTTCACGTTGAGGTCTTTGTCCTCTAAGGATTGACCTGTTACAGGTGAAGAGGTAGGGGTTTTAATACGCTATTTATCTAATTGCTGTTCTTCATTGTAAGGATCGAAAAGGTTATTCCCTGGACAAACTGTCAGCCCATGAAGGAACAGCCAGAATTGACCAGAGTCCAAGTCACAGCTCCAGATAGAGTGGACTTGTTTTACCTCTCATCCACCTGTGCCCCTTTCTCTAAAGCCTAGGGAACAACAGCTGCGGAAGAGGGGCGTGGTAGATGTAACGGGCTGCGATTGGGGTGTAATTGGTGAAACTCAGCAAATGTAGTCTGGACACTCATTTTGATCAACTTGTTGAACAAACAACCGTCACCCCCCACTGGATGGGGGTGCTGTAGGGGTTTGGGCACAACAGCCTGAAGATTGGTTTTGCAATGAAGGATGCTTGTACCATGGATTATCACTTAGGTAAGCATGAAAAAATGAAAAAACATGAGAGAAAGATGCAGAACTAAGGTTATTAGGAAGAATGCTGATCTGGGATGTGTGTGGTGGGGGTGGGGAGGTGAGGGTGAAAGGAAATGTGCCTGAACTGAATTGGGAAATATAATGGTATGAATGAACAAATGCAGTCAATAAAAATTAAAAAAAAAATAAATAGAAGTCTTGTTCCTGACCACCTATGTCTTGTAGTGTCCCTGCTGCCAGCTTCTCTTCTATCAACAGTCCAGAGTTGGGGGTTTCAACTGTTGAGTCTTGTGGTCCCATCATGGAGTTAACCTTTGTACAGAGGTGAAGAGGTAGGGGTATTAATACCTATTCTAATTGCTTGTCATTCCACTTAGTAGGATGAAAGTGTTATCCTGGACAAACTGCAGCCCATGAAAAGGAAACAGCCAGAATTGACCAGAGTCCCAAGTCACAGCTCCAGAGAGAGTGGACTGTTTTTACCTCTCATCCACCGGTGCCCCATTTTCTAAGCCTAGGGAACAATCGGTAAGAGGGGCTGGTAGGATGTAAGGGCTAGCGATTGGGTGAATGGGCTGAAACTACAGCAAGTAGCTCTGGACACATCATTTGATCAACTTGATTGAACAAAACAACCCGTCACCCCGCCACTGGATGGTGGGGGTGTAAGGGGTTTTTGGGCACAACAGCCTGAAGATTGGTTTTGGCCATGAAGGATGCTGTACTCACATGGGATTATCCTTATAGCTAAAAAATGAAGAAAAACTGAGAGAAATGCAGGATAGTTATGCAGAATGCATGTTCTGGGATGGGTGGGGGTGGGAGGGAAGGGAAAGGGAGATGTGCCTGAACTGAATTGGCAAATAATGTATGAATTGCACAAAGCAAATCAATAAAAATTAAAAAAAAATAAATAGTTTTTTTTTTTTTTTTCCTTTGCCTGTGTCTTGTAGTCTGCGGCCAAGCTTCTCTTCTATCACATCCAGAGTTTGGGGTTTCACGTTGAGGTCTTTGGTCCCATCTGGAGTTGACCTTGTACAAGGTGAGAGGTAGGGGTTTAATACGACACAATATATCTAATTGCTTGTTCGTCATTAGTAGGATCGAAAGGTTATTTTTGGACAAAAAAAAACTGTCAGCCAATGAAAGGAAAAAGCCAGCCAGAATTGGAAACACAGAGTCCAAGTCAACAGCTCCCAGAGAGAGTGGACTGTTTTACCTCTCATCCACGCGTGCCCCTTTGTCTAAGCCTAGGGAACAACCTGCGGAAGAGGGGCGTGGTAGAATGTAAGGGCTGCGATTTTGGGGTGAATGGTGAAACTACAGCATGTAGTCTGGACACTAATGGTCAACTGGATTGAACAAACAACCCGTCGCCCCCCACTGGAGGGTGGGGCTGAAGGGGTTTGGGCACAACAGCCTAGAGTAGTTTTTGGCATGATGGATGCTTGTATTCATGGATTGTCACTTATAGCGAAAAAATGGAAAAAAACTGAAAGAAATATTGCAGGATAGGTTATGGCAGAATGCATGATCTGGGATGGGGTGTTTGGTAGGTAATTGACGTGGAAACCAGCTGTAAAAGTGTTGGCCTTAACTGAATTAGGAAAATAAGGTGATGAATTGCACCAAGCATCATAAAAATTAAAAAAAACAAAATAAGGAATCTTTCCGAAACCTATGTCTTTGTAGTCTGCTGCCAAGGTTTTCTTCTGTCACCTCCAGAGTTTGGGGTTATACGTTGAGGTCTTGGTTCCATCTGGAGTTGACCTTTGTAGAAGGTGAGAGGTAGGGTTTAAATACCTATAAGTCTAATTGCTGTTCTTCATTAGTAGGATCGAAAGGTTATTCCTGGACAAACTGTCAGCCCATTAAAAGGAAACAGCCAGAATTTGACGACAGAGTCCAAGGCAACAGCTCCAGAGAGAGGTGACTGTTTTACCTCTCATCCACCGTGCCCCTTTTCTAACGCCTAGGGAACAACCTGCGGAAGAGGGGCGTGGTAGAATGAAAGGCTGCGATTGGGGGGGTGAATGGTGAAACTAAGCAATGTAGTCTGGACCACTCACTTTGATCAACTTGATTGAACAAACAACCTGTGCCCCCCCACTGGATGGTGGGCCCATGGGCTGTGTGTGTTTTGGCACAAACAGCCTTCAATAGTTTTGGTCCATGAAGGGATGCTTGTACTCATGGATTAATCACTTATAGCAAAAAAGAAAAAAAAACAAAACTGAGAGAAAGAGAGCAGGAACAGTTATGGCAGAATGCATGATCTGGGATGGGGTGTGGGTGGGGGGGAGGGGGGGCTTGGATCCCCTGTCAACATCTCCTTGGTAGAACTGAATTGGAAAAAATGGATGAAATGCACAAAGCACCAATAAAAACTAATTGAATTAGAAAAGAAAATAAAAAAAATAAAATAAAATGTCTGCCTCCCAAAGCTCAAGGATCATTCAAGTAGAGGGAGAACTATTATAAATTACAGAGTTTGTTAAGGACCACAAAGAAACAAAGTCGTCCAGACTGTGGGATCACCACAGCAGTGGTGACAGCATGAACCAGCCCTAAGCAAGCTCAGCTCAGACAAAGCTCCTAGCATAGACATGAAGAAGGGGGTAAGAAACCCCACCCCCAACTGCAGAAACTATAGCAACAGATGACTGCTGGTACAGGGTGAGCCAGTCTCTTTCAAGGATGGAACTCTTGAGAGGTTAAGCAGGCTCCAATATGGATGTACCCATATTGAAGGACATTTGATAACACTAATTAGACTCTAAATGAGCATTATTTTAGCATATTAAAAACTCATATATATATATATAACGATATATATATATATAACTATCAACTACAAATATATAATGTTATATAATGACATCTTACATATATAATTATACTGTTGCAGACCAGAAGGACATCTTTATTTAATACTTAATACACATTCTATGAATATAGTAGATGGTGTCATTCACTAGCTAAGGTGCTCTCTGAAACCTTGTCCACTACAGAGGATAAAATCACAGCCGTTCACTAACATCTGAGATGAATTACTGAACATCAGTACATGAAGGGAAGTCTCTCTGTCGCAGCACTGCTAGGAAGGCTTCAACACTTTAATGGCTCATATGATCATGTAGGGCTCACTCAGGAAACAAGATGATTTCCTCCTATCAGTTTCCATGATTTACCATACCAGTATATGCAGTATTCACTTTCCTGATAACAGGCATGTATTCACAACTTCTGGCCATTAAGTTACCTTTGAGTGAAGGAACGTTATTCTACCTTCCACATAATGTAGACTCTCTCTCTCTCTCTCTCTCTCTCTCTCTCTCTCTCTCTCTCTCTCTCTTTCTCACTCGTGTACATGCTCTCTAGCTGTCTTCTGTTTTATAAAATTTATTTCAGATGTAGAGTAGGCTCCTTGTTTTATGTATCAGTAGGCCAACTCAGCTCTTCCCTTCCCAGCAGTGAGCCTGCATTTGCCTGGAGGCTCAGCTCACCTATCTGTTAATGAGATAGGGATGACAGGAAAGCATGAAGAATACACACTGAGATCTGATATTTTTCTTTCTCCAGTTGTTTTGAATTTTACGTGTCTTTACAAATATCGCTGACAATTTTTATCTTGCTTTATTTCTGTTTTATAGTTCTAGCCCTGCATGAGCTCATTCCGGCTGCCATAAGAAGGTATCAAAAAGCTGGACACTTATAAACAAGAAGAATTTATGGTCAACAGTTCTGGAAGATGGGAAATTCATGATCAAGGCAGGGGAGTGAGTGTGTGGATGTTCTTCAACCTGAATTGCACCTGCTAGCCTTGTCCTAACATAGAGGATGGGCAAACAATCTCCCTAGGGCCTCTTTCATACAGGAGCTCTTCCAGGCATCCCCAAAGTGCTCAGGTCTTACACTACCATCGCTTGGGGAATCTCTTTGCAACATATAAATTCTAGGATGGAAGAGGGAAGCAAACAGACCACCATAGCTAGGAGACATTTTTGAATGTTGGACATTGAGCATTGTTGTGGTGAAGGACATATGTAATCATACTACTTTAGATTTTGGTTCAATGTGAAGTTAAATTGCTTGTGAATGTCTTTGCTTCTATACAGAGCTGCTTTTAGGTTTTGAGGACAATTCCAGGACATCATTTCTTTCTAGGATATTTAATGTTGGCCTCAAGGCTATGACCCTTGGAGGATCTTTCCATTGTTGGCTCTATGCCTTGGTTCTCCTGTTTGACTCTGGTTTTCTCTGGGAATTCTTTCATCTTCATCTACTCATTTCCTGAAGAATTACACTCTGTCATGGACATTTTGGTAACTCATGCTCAGAAAACTAGTTGACCAGTGACTGGGACAATGTGTTATTGTGGCATGCATCACTGGTTCAGATCAAAGACAAGCGTCCAGGCACAGGTTACTTCTCTTGTTTCTGTGACTAGTTAGTGGACAATATCCAATTGAATGTGGAAGATTTTAGTCTGGATTGCATTGAGGGTGCATTCTTTCATGGAAAAATGGGTCCAGGTAGGTGAAGCAGCTGGTGACATTACATCAGCTGTCAGCAGGCAAAGAGTAGACAGGAAGTGCCATGGATCTATCAACATGAAAGTCCCATCCCCAGTGGCCCACTTCCTCCTAGTCACTATCTTCAAAAAGTTCCAAAACCTTCAAAAACAGTGTCACCACCTAGGTAACAAGTGTTCAAACACACGAGGCTGTGGTAGACATCTCACGAAAACCAAACCACAACAGAAAGACTCACAGAAGGGGTTTTCTCTGACCTTCCACACATATATCAGTAGAAAACAGGACAGATGCTAGAATTATTTTGATTGTGGGGCTGTTTTACTCATAGAAAGATATCGATATATTATTCATAATCAGCTAGCAAGTTTTGATCACAGATTTATTCTTGTCTAATCACAGGAATTGTCAACCTCTTTCAATGTGAGCGTTATTGTGACTCCTAGACTAGGGATTATATATGAAGCTTTTAGCTGATGAATAGGAGGTGTGGTGGTGTGTGGAATATTTAAAAGTGGTATACCAATGATTTCTTCTCATTTAATGAATTCCCTGTAACCCAGTGGGGAAATATTTATATAAGAAATCGTACCTTTAGCAAAGGGAAAGTACTGTGTCCTACTCTGTCTTTGCCTCTCAAGTTCTGGATCTGACAATATTTTCCTCTAACCCCAAGGGCTACAATTATTTTAGATTATCATACTTCATGCTATGAATACTCTAGATGTCTTTGGACATCAAGAACTGCTTCATAGACCTTGATTTTTAATTATGTACTCTTTAACTGGAGCTATCTTCCGAAATATTGTCATGTTTCAAATTCTGGTTAAACTCAAATCACCAGCATTGAATTATTTCCAATATACTTGATTTATTTTATTCTTTGCAGTTCCATACATGTATACAAAGTATCTTATTTTGCTCATAGCCACCCCTACCCTCTCTCTCAAGCTGCCCCTTTGGACCCTCCGCACCTCATTTCCCTGCTAAATCCATGTCTTTTTAACACAAAGAATGCAGGTCACTGTGTACCTATCATGTGTCCATCTGCATACTTTAAATATCTTGCAGACTTTGTAGTTGTGTGCTTTGATATCCATCACCTGTTTATCATCATTATATGATCTAATTGTTTCAAACAATGAATATTATGAGGACTGGAATGTCAGTTGATTTAACTGTGGCTATACTGATGCAATAACAAGAAAAGATGGATGGGTGGCACACGCTGTATTTACTAACAAGAAAAAGAAAGGAGAGGGGGAAGATGAAGGAAAGAGAAAAAAGGAAGAAAAAAAAAGAAGGGGAAGAAAATTATAAAATAAAAGGTGATTGAAAAGAATTTAAATATAGGTCAGAGTTTAGTATACTCCTTTCAAGGATTTCATTTGAGTAAACTGTAGATTCTGTAACATCTTACAGCAAGTTTTTTAATCTTTTACCCCTGCTACAGTGCTTGCAGCTTTTCAAAATCACCTGCTACCTAATTATTTAAACACGTCTACTTGAGCTTGGGATAAATGGTACAGTAACTTTAGCTAGGGCTGGCTTGTTTTTGTGTCAGTTGCTACATTTAAAACCAAATTTCATCTAATGACTCTCCACAAAGTCACTGAGCTGGAGCCAAGTCTTCCACAAAATCCAAATTAACCTTTATTACTAACTGTCACTGTAGGCAAATAACACCTAGGAAATATTTTGGTTCTGTTGGTTTTATTCTGTTCCAACGCTTTGACTGAAGGCTGCAGAGGGTAGATCTTGCCTCTTCCCTTTCCACAGTCACTAAGTTCCCTTGCTTACTTTATATCAGAACTCAAAGATTATTTTCCAGAGCAAGTAATTTACCAAAAGCCATCTCGGAGCACTGGTTCGGTATGTCCTTCTGGTTCAGATGGAGTCTCCTCCCAAGTCCGTCTTCCTAGGTTCACTGGACTCCAGTAGCAATCCAAACACTCTTGCTCTTAGTGATACCAGGTAACCATGTCAGTAATTTTGGTTGCTTTGTGAGCTGCGTGCAGGTAAAGGCATACCTGCTAGGCCTGAGAAGTGTTTGAAGAAATAAGCAAATCAGTGTTGCTAAAATCAGAAAGAGGACTAGGCCAGGCTCCCTCTAAGCGTGCTCTCCTCACCGCGTCCTGCTCTTTCTTTTCACTACTCTCTGGCTGCTCCTGGGTTGATTTTTATTTCATTTTGAAAACCACATATTAGGAATAAATGGAAATGAAATAGCACTCCTCAGGGTTTGGACAGGTTTACCAAAAAATCCTTCTCTTAGATTTTTACCTCCACAAATGTCTGTAAAGTGATGTTGGAATCCTTGCAATAAATCCTTCAATTACTACTACTTACAAAGGGATAAATGTTGATGGTCAGCCTAAGGCAAAAATAATCAAGAAATATGGGACTGCGTTCTGTAGCAGTCTCTGCAAAAGTGGCTGGTGTGTGAGGCCAGGCTCCTGCACATGCTGCACAGGGACAGGAGGCAGGCTTTGCTCCACTGAGGGCACTGCCTCTGCCTAGTAATTGAGTCTCTCTGTCTCTCTCCTAGTCAGTCACAAGCCTCAGAGTTCCAAGGGGTAAAAAACAAACAAACAAACAAACAAACAAACAAAAAAAAACAAGTACCGGTCACTCTTACTTCAAGGTGTAGTGAACTAAGTTTGTAGCTTATACTGGATTATTCTGAGCTGAGTGATTCTTTTCATAATCTCTCCAAGGAAAACAACATGTACAAACTGAAAAAAGATCTGTCTGAAGGTCGTTTCTTTGATATTCGACCCTCATTATTGCTCATCTTAAATCAAACAATAGGGTGTATCTTAAGAAATTTCCAACGTTTTTGGTCCTCCAACAGTAACTTCTGTGAGTGCAGATGTTTCAGGAACATGAAGCCCCTGGAATGTGCAGCATGGGCTGCCTGGTAAGGAATTACAAATCGAGCAACAGATTAAAAGCAAGTTTTCATGATGCAAAAGCTAGAATTTGACCTGTGTTTCTCCTATAATATATATTTTTTCAGACAAGGTCTCCCTGTAGACCCAGCTGTCCTGGACCTCACTCTGTAGAGCAGGGTGACCTCAATCTCACAGAAATGTATCTACCTGCATCTGCCTCCAGAGAGCTGAGATTAAAGGTGTGCACCTGGGCTGGAGAGATGGCCTAGTGGAAAAGAGCGCTGACTGCTTTTGCAGAGGACCCAGGTTCGATCCCCAGCACCCACATGGCGGCTAAGAACCGTCTGTAACTCCAATTCCAGGAGAACTCCAGTTCCAGGGGAATCCAACGCCCTCTTCTGACCTCTGCAGCATTGCATGACACGGGTGTACAGACCTACATGCAGACAATACATTCATACACATAAATAAATAAAATAAAATAAAATAAAAATATAAAGGTGTGCACCTGGCTTGCATTTCATTTTTTGATAGACCACCGTTTAGCTGATGACAAAGAAAATGAGTAGCTTTAGTGAAAGATGACTTCCCATTTAACAGGGCTAGTAATTTTAAAATATCCAGAAATTAATTGGAAATAAAGGTCTAGAATGTAGGTTCCATAACTAGTTCAATAAATGCATCAATAAGCTATAAAACTCTGAAGTATCAGAATGTGGCCAAATGAAGTGACAGAGTGTATTGGGTATTGGACTTAGAAAAAACAACCTCTTTATTTTAGGTTTTTGTTTTTTGACCCATGAGTCTCAAAAAGGCAGTTGTATTACACATACCTATAGGCTGGAATCAAGGCGCGGATTTCATCAAATTCACCCAAGCTGTTTTGGGTGACTGTATGTGGTTAACTTGGGAAGCAAACTTAGTTTTTTAAGTTAAATCATCCTATGGGTAAAAGAGAATGCTATGCTGGGCATGATGGCGCGCCTTTAATCCTAGCACTTGGGAGGCAGAGGCAGGCAGATCTTTGTGAGTTCAAGGCCAGCCTGGTCTACAGAGTGAGTTCCAGCACAGCTGGGACTACAGGGAGACCCTGTCTCAAAAAGACCAAAAAAAAAAGAGAGAGAGAGAGAGAGAATGCTACACAATGATATTGTACAGCAGAAAAATTACAGAGAACATTTGTATGTGCCAGTCCCATAGTTATTGTTATACAGATTTTAAGTAAAAGAAATGTGGACAACAACAATTTATATTTCTAATTAACTCAGGTGCATTACCATTTTTATCAGGACCTTTAAACCAATGTTGTTTAATATACACATACTTACTTTTACTAAGTCCTATAACACCATGTAACCTGTAGACAGAGCCTGGGCAAAATTGGATGCTTATTGAACTCACATCAATTAAATATACATTAATCGAATATAGACCCATGTCCCTCTCCCTCCCCTCCCACCCCTCCCACCTCTCCCACCCCTCCCACCCCTCCCACCCCTCCCACCCCTCCCGATTCACCATTTCAGTCAGTTTTCTGATGCAGTCTTTCTGTTGTTGTTCTTTTTTTATTAATTTTTTATTTATTTCTTGTATGTGTATGAATGTACTGTCTGCATGCTAGTTTGTGCACCCGTGTCGTGGCGAATTGCCGCGGAGCAGAAGAGGGTGTCGGATTCCCCTGGAACTGGAGTTGCTCCTGGAATTGGAGATGGCTCTCGGCCGCCATGTGGGTGCTGGGGATCGAACCCGGGTCCTCTGCAAGAGCGTCGGTGCTCCTAACCGCTAGGCCATCTCTCCAGCCCTGTTGTTGTTCTTTTAATATGCATCTCTCTCCACAAAAAAATATTTGTAACTGGATTATTGGTGCTAGCATCCACATATGAGGGATACCATTCGTCGTTTGTTTTTCTGGGACTGTGTTACTTCATTTAATATAATATCTTCTAGATCCATCCATTTACCTGCAAAGTTCATGATGTTGTCTTTCTTTACCACTGCATAGAACTCCATTGTGTACATGTACCACATTTTCTCTAACCACTCGTCAGTTGAGGGGCATTTGGGTTGGTTCCAGCTTTTTGTTATTGAGAACAGAGCTGCAATAAATATAGCTGTGCATGTATTTCTGCAGTAAGATGAGTCTTGTGGGTATATACCCAGGAGTGGTATGACTGGGTCAAATGGCGAGTTCATTTTGAGACTTCTAAGGGTTCTCCACACTGCTTTCCATAATGGCTGTACAAGTTTACATTCCCACCAGCAATGGATGAGTGTTCCCCTTTCCCCACAACCTCTCCAGCGCTTGTTATCCTTTGTTTTCTTGATCCTGGCCAATCTTATCGAAGTGAGATGATATCTTAGAGTGGTCTTAATTTGCATTTCTCTAATTATTAGTGATGTTGAACAGTTTTTAAGATGTTTCTCAGCCATCTCTAATTCCTCCTCTGTGAAGTCTCTATTCAGTTCTTTGCTCCATCTTTTGAGTGATTCATTTGTTTTCTTTCTAAAAAGGGGGGATACAGATACATATGAAAACTTTTTGTCAAAAACTTTGCAATTCAAATCTTAAAACTAACTATGGGAAAAGAGTTGTATGTTCCAACAGGTCAAAAGGTCACCAACTTAATGGCTGAGAAAGAAAAGATACAGCTTTGCATTCTGTAGGATGTACCAGGAAGTGCCAGCAGAAATGTTGGCCCATTTAAAAATTGAAAGAAAGAAAAGCCTCAGACTGCTACAGACATCAAACCCCTCTGTGGATCCTACTTGTAACAACTGTTTATGATGAGTCCTAATGAAACTTACCTTCTAGGTGCAGCAAAGTTTTAACATGAGAGACTTTTTTACCTCCCCTCCATAGAACAAGGAGAAATATGATGATGATGAGGTCATGCTTTAACTGTAAATTGGAGTCATCTGTTATAGAGGTAATCTCTTATAAAACTGGTAAAGCTACCTTCTTTAATTGACTAATAGACATAGGAACTGTGAAAAGGATTATTCTCTATTCAGAATCAAATATAATACTAAAGTCTCCTTAAGCTATGCACTTAAGCAAAATATATTAATACAGGAGAGCTCTGATATCAGCAATGGATTATTCTACCAAGGAGATGTTGGCCAGGGGATCCAAGCCCCCACAGAAGGTAAAGGCTTCTTGCCTGTAAACTGGGATGCCTGCAAGAAGAGAGGAGGTAAGGCCCTGCTGTCGAAGACCTGATATAAACACAGGAAAGATGTATTGAGACTGCACTTCCAAGTGTACAATTGGTCTCTGGAATACCAGAGAGTGTTACCAAAGGCCACTAAACCAAAAAAGCAAATATGGGTCTCCTTGAGTCAAGTCAGACTCCTCCATCAGCACCAGCTACACCTCACCTGCCTGGAAATACTGTGCAGCAGTGGCAGCCATATGCCTGTATATCCCAAATCAAATTGGCTATTAGCTCTCTCCTTGGAGGAATAACCCATGGCTGATGCCACAAGATTACATCCTCTAATGGTTAGGAGATGTTATCAGCCACAGTAAGATCCTGTCATATTTTACAGAAAAAAATGTTATTCATGGATTAACATACCACCCAAACATCTGTGTCTATACCAAAGTAACCTACCACAACAATTAGTACCATTTAAATACCTATATATCTAATTGCTTGTGCTTCATTAGTAGTATCGAAAGGTTATTCCTGGACAAACTGTCACCCCATGAAAGGAAACAGCCAGAATTGACCCGAGTCCAAAGCAGCAGCTCCAGAGAAAGTAGACTGTTTTGCCTCTCGTCTACCTGTGCCCCTTTTCTAGGCCTACGGAACAATCTGTGGAAGAGGAGGAATGGTAGAATGTAAGGGCTGTGATTGGGGTAAATGGTGAAACTACAGCAATATAGTCTGGACACTTATTTGATCAACTCAATTGAACACACAAGCCCCCCAAACTGGATGGTGGGACCCTTGGGCTGTGTGGGTTTGGGCACAACTGCTTGCAAATTGGTTTTGCATAAAGGATGCTTGTACTCATAAATTATTACTTATTGTTAAAAATGGAAAAAAATAAAGAAGTAATAGAAAAAATAAATAAAATAAATACTCAAAAAAAATAAAAGAAAAAATAACCTGAGTAAATTCGGTAGTTAGAATTAACAACCAATATGGGCCCTTATAAATGTACAGATATGGCAAAAAACCTTGAGTTTTGCTTTTTTCCTGTCTCTAGAATCTTAAGGAAATTTCTTATAACGAATTTCAAATTTAAGAAAAAGGATTCTGAGAAATCTAATTCCCTGATTCTTGGCATTGTTCCTATTGTGGTGTTAGTAAGAACATTTCTTCTTAGGGAACTAAGACCAGAGTTCGAATGTGTAGTTTGCTGGGTGTAGCAATAAGAGACAGAGCATTCATTTCTGTTTCTTAACTATTAGAACCATAAATGCTGGCTATAAAATCAGCAGAAGCCCAGTTGTTACATGGAATCTAGAACATGGATTCTCTTTGGGATATGCTTAGGAATCTTCAGAATCCCATTCCACCATCTTGTGGCCAGCAGCTCATCCTAGCATTCAAATAGACTGGGAGGCCATGAGTCATGTGGGAGAAACTGTCAATTCCACAGGCACAGGTTTATTGTTAGACTCTATTTTCTTGGACATGATTTCCTTGTTCAAATACTATCAAGAATTTACAAGAGGAAGTAAGCTAACTCCAAAATCATGAATGCTATTTTGTTAGATATCATTCATTCTTGGCAGTGAAGCCAAATCCATTTCCATAAGCATCTGTTCCCTCCAAATCAAAAATTGTTTACCCTCTATGGTGGAAGAGGTGCAGGATAATAGAACTGTCACCAGATGGTGGCTGGTTCACTTGGGAAGCATTGACCCATGGGTTGTTCTCAGACCATTTTGTTACTGACATGTTGAGAGTTCATCAGGAGCTATGGCCTCACTCCTGAATACGCATCCACATTGCTGGGTCCATGCCAAACCTTCATGCCCACTTCCATCTTCACTCCTGTCAGCAAAGACTACAGTGGGAGGGTAGAGACATTCCCTTGCATTTGCATAGTGGGCAATCCTCAACACAGGCCTGCAGAGAGCTCATCCAGAGTGGAGGCCACAAGCTGTGTCCAAAATACACAAATGCTCTCACATTTTGTGCTTATTCCAGAAGAGCACAAGCTCCAGCCCTGCTTCCCTTGTCATCATTTTCCAACATGTTTTACTTCTCAATATATCATTGTCTAGTTAAATCACTAGCTCTACTCATAAATAAGTGTACATCTAATTTTTCCCATTTCTTTGACAGGAAAAGTTTTAAAAATAACACAACATACACTTCTTCAAACTCTCATTTGACAATTTTACTCATTTGTTCTGTATAATAATATTTGAGAAAGTTCAACATCAACAATTATTCAACTACAAGTCTTCCAAGATGCTCAGCTACAATGGGAAAATTTGCATGCCAACTTGACTGGGCCAGAGGATGCCAAATATCTGGTCAAACATTATTTCTAGCTTCTTCTTGAGAAAAAGAAGTTTAGCATGCACTCTAGTGGATTGACCAGAGTAGACTGCTCTGGCCCATTGAGTGTAGAAAGCAATACATCCCTTGAGGGCCTGTGTGGGAAAATCTACTTTATATTAGGTATGAGTGGGCTAGTTTTCAAGCTAACACCTCCCAGAGGCACAGGTGGAAGTCAGAAGGCTTCCCTGACACTGCCTGGAAGAGGGAGAGCAACTTGTGACACAGAATGATGCAGGATGGAGCTGCAGCAGGTGGAATACACAGGGGTGTGATGCAGGGGGTCTGGGATTGGGCCCTGGCAGGTGAGATCCGCCTGCCAATAAAACCTGTTCATTTTGAGTAAAGGCTCTCTGTATTTAGATAACTCAGCATGTATCTGTGTGTTGTGCTTTCCTGTGCATGCTTCCTACATGACTCACCATGGGGTAAGTCCCACAGGCCTGAATAGAATATAAAGTTGGAGAGGAGTGAGTTAGCTCTGCCTATGCTCCTGTGACCCATGACATATCTTCCCCTGCCTTTTGCTGAGATTCCCATCATTGAAGTTTCTGTCCTCATATCCTTGATTTATGAATGTATGCCTTGCTTCTCTGTTTCTCAAACTCATATAAAGTACATTGTGGGACTTTTCAATCTCCATATTTATGTAGGTCAAAAGACAAGTCTTGCTCAGGAATAAAGAAAGAAGATATTTAGATGCCTTTATGGAAATGTCAACTAGTATAACCATTTCAGAAAATGGTAGTTGAGGTAATCAAGGGTCATGGCTACAGCCAATGTTGTCAGGAATTCTGTTGGACTACCCTAAGCAACACCTGGGAGGGAGGGAATTTTCTTTCTGTATTATCTTCCCTCCCCTCTCTGCAGTTAAAATCACTACCACTTTTCCCATTTCCCCCTTGATAGTACCTGCATTTCATATTCTACTCTCTAGAGCTTTCCACCATAGACTCTTTTCACTTTTCTTGCATCAGTGTTTACTTCATTATATATTTATTTTATAACATAACTAATTAACAACTAAATATTTTATATTTCAAAATTACTAACGTATTAGATTTACGGATAGGTATGCGAGATGATTCCAACATTAGCTTTCCTGACTTCATCATCCCAGAACATAGTCACAGGTCATAATATATTAATTTGCCCTAGAAATGCATGTGTTTGCTTAGATGTGTGTGTATCAATTAAAATATAATTAGGTTCAAAATAAAATAACATTGGATTCAGAGCTTGATGTTTATGTAACAGATCTGTGTTTTCAGGATGTGCTCCTGCTGAGTATCACACATGCTTTTCCTGATCAATGACAGGATGATATGGCAAGGCCCATGGTAATAGAATAAGGAAACCACGATTAGCCCGTCTCCAACACGGGCTTATATCAAGCCATACTTTGTTTGTTGTTGTTACTGTTATTTTCAGCGAATATTTGTCTTCAAAGAATGGCTTACTTCAATCCTAAAAATGTAGGTTTTGTTTTCCACAAAGTGAACTTTTGCCATGGAACGATCTCAGCATTAAAGACACTTCAATTATGAACAGCTCCAGAATTCTAGAGATTTTTCTTGTCACAAATGCAATGGGATTTCATCCTTCAGGTCTACACAGTTGAACAGTTCACCAAAGCTCACTACATGCATAATAGAGTCAATGGAAGGAAAAGAGTGGAGCAGCATGCTGTCTTGTGGTAAGATAATATTACACCATCCCCTGAACACTACATTTTGAGGGAGAACTTCACACGGAGCCAGAGAGAAGAAATTTTTATCAATGATTTTTCCCTCATTTATTGACTATTTTATTATCGTCATTAAATGTTTTGAAGTAAATTTGAATTCAAATTTGGAAGTAAAAGTATTATTATTTTCCAAGACACAGTTCAATATTTGTCTCAGATGCACAATCCAGGCCATCTGAGTTAGGTTGTGTGCCTTGAACAGGATGGAGATAAAGGATGTCATGCAACCCCCTCTCTACAGAGGAAGCTTCCAATGTGCATGCACATTTGAGTTATTACTCTTGTAGTTGTATATACTTATGACTACAGAATGTGTATTTAAAGGCACAGCCTGAATAGAGAAACTCACTTCTCTATCATTTAATTAAGGGCAAGTGATATTATCCTGCATAAGTATGTGAGGTTTAGAACCATTAAGTGCTTTTTAGAAGAAATGAGTAATGAATCTTGGCATAGAGGATGCTATAAAAATGCCTTCAGTGTGCTGTACTTAAATAGGGTAAAATTGGAGTACCTTTAGTGTGGGAATCATTTAAGAACCTATGAATAAATGATGAGAGTATATCTTTTTAATCTCTGTTTTTCTAATAATAAAACCTTAGGGAAAATATAAACAAATTTAACTAAATTCCCTGGTTGATAATTCTAGATGACATAAATTGCTGCATGTACACTTACTTGAGCTTATGTAACCTTTTATTATTATCTAGGAATGGGTCTTGACATTCAGCCAAAAATAAGTATATTTTATTAAAATAACTGCCTTCTCTTTTCTGAACAAGGGCCTATCTGTAACCTCTGTACCAGTGATATAAATTTATTCCAGCTCATAAACATTGCCTTCTAAGTCTGGTAGTTGGCATTTGAAACCAACTGTTGAATATGTAAGAATTCAGAGAAGCCAACATATAATTTTTGTAACAGGATTTAGGAGACTCTAGTTCTCCAGCATATTAATGTGATGAACAAGCACAAATGTCCCTACACAGACACATTCATAAACAGATTGTGTGGAAATAAATTGCAGAAATCTTTGAAGAATTATTTCTGAAAGAGTTGGAGAATTATTGCATTCCCCAAGAGAGCAAACTAAATTTTGTATGCTACTTTGCTAATTATCTATTGATCCGATTCATATTCACATGTTAGTGCAATGTACTTGAAATTGCTTATATATGTGGCATGTAGTACAAACTATTTTCCTGCCAAATCTTTGTCAAAAGTTATGCTGTGCTAGCTTTATGATAAATAAGGTTTTCATATGGCTCTGATTGTAGATTGTTATTTTCCTTGTTTTATTTGTACCTACCACATTATCTTAAGTATGGCAATATAAACATAAATAGAGAAACAACTCCCACCATAAATGATATAATTGAACACCTGGAATTCCACTTGAAGTTTAGAATATAACTGTAAAATATTGAGTTTCAAGAGCATATATTTGGTGGGGGGAATTTTCTTTAAGCATATAATTAAGTCCTGTAGCACTTTGAAAAGAATTACAATGCAACACTTAAAATATTATCTTCTAACCTCTATCACTTACTTTGTATTGATTTAGTTATTATTTAAATTATTTCAATTAGTTACATAACTTTAGAATCATACCTAAGATGTATGGTACAATTAACACTATGATTATTGTGAAGTTTTACAATGGAATTTCTTAATTTGGCAGTGAATTATAGATTGATGGTCGAATTTAGTTCCATCCTCCACAGCCATGTAAAATGAATTTTTGATGTTAATTGACCTAGTCTTCTTAAACCATGTACAAAGTTATAACAATTATATAGTTAATAATACCAACCATGGTCATATGATGGAAAATAAATAGCATGCACATAATGAATGCTGAAAACCATTCAAGGCCAGCCTGGTCTACAGAGCGAGTTCCAGGACAGCTGGGGCTACAGGGAGACCCTGTCTCAAAAAGACCAAAAAAAAAAAAAAAACATATATTTGTTTCATTCTTTATTTTCACATTTTGTTTTAAAGTCTGCTTGCAATCTATCTGGAAAACTGAGAGTGGAATTTGATTAAATTCTTTCCTCTCACTGAGTTCTGGAGAGGCACACAATCAGCTTTTACAAAAGTGTAGCCCTGTATGGATTTAGATCTTCATTTCTCTTCCTTGAGTTCATTGGATGGGAGGAAAATGCAAGTGTGTCACAAGGAAATTGTAACCAAACAATGAAGAAGTTTAGGCTTTTGACTTGAGACTCTTCCAGTGGGATGACAAAGCGATTGTGGTTGATGAAAAAGTATTATGTGGAGTTTCACCCACCTTCCAGATGGGGAAGCTCCAGGGTGGAGAAGTAAACAACATCTACCCTTGTTCCTCTGATCACAGCAACAAACTGAGGTATGATCCCGTCAAAGTGCACTGTGGAAACCAATCAGTTTGTTGGGGTTCTGACAAGAGCAATGAGTAAGAGGTTACTTACAGGAGTGTGGTTGCTCACACTAAGCTGGGACCAGAATGTCATCAGGCAGGCATATGTGGTATCCTCCCTACAGCTGCATAAACAGTCACCTCTTCAGTCATGCGGGGGCTGCACACTCTTGCTTTTCCACAAGGACTTGGGGCTGAGTTGCCCAATATAGTTCTGGAGGTGTGGGTCAATACTGAGGTGAGGCTCTCATGATTCTCTGCCCCTCCTTCTATGCAGGACTGTCAGTAGTCAACAAACCAGTTTCCAATGATCTTTGACAACTGGAGACTGTGAGGTCGGGAAGATGATATTTCTTTGACTCAGAAGAAAGCCCTGTGCAACATTATTAAATTCTTGATGTTCCTGTACAACATCATTAAAGGTCTGATGTTCCACTATCATACTCATGTGTCAAATTCTCAAAAAATAAAAATTATATAAAGTAAAGAAGCCTAACAGGACATGTGAGAATCAACTCAAAGAACTCTAAAATGTTGGTGAAATGGTTTAGTGGGTAAAGGCACTTATCTCCAGACTTGGAATCCTAAATTTGATCTCCAGAACCTAAAGTCTTGACTTCAGCATGATGTCCTCTCACACCCACACATCCACATTGGCACATGTGTGACTCCTTCAATTAAGTAAATAAATGTAAAATTAAATAAAATCATATTTCTAAAATGAATTTCAAATCAACAAGTATAAAAATACAGTATTTGGCACATTAAAGTCAATTGTTTCAATTGGGTAGTGCCTATTAAATTGATCTTTAGGTTTTAACTAGAGCTCCTCAGGAGATCAGAACTTTTTAAAATTTTGATATTTTAAAAAGTGATTATTCTAAGACTTCTTCCACTGTGACACACTGCAGAGCTATATGGTTTAAAAATTAATCTCATGAAGAATTCCTGCTGAGATTAGCTTCATGGAGAAAATTATTGGTTTTGTTTTATATTATATTTATTGTCGAGCCAAACTCTGATAATTGTTTATCCTTAATATATTTAATTGATAGATAAAATTATAAAATGTCTGAGTCAATAGACTGTTACATGTTCATCATTTCAGTTATCAATAAGACTCACTTTCTTTTCTCTGCCCTCTGCCTTTATAAGTCTTGCGTTTTAATTATACTTCACCCAGATATATTTGAATTTTATTTTCATTGTCATACTCTCTCAAATTGTTATGTTAAAAAGTGCAGTTTAATTCTAAGCAAAGTGAATAATATGTGTAAATGAAGTAAAACAAAGTTGTAAAATATTATTTGTGATAAAATATAAATATTCAAAATTGCTGGAAATATATGGAGAATGGCTATAAAAACAGTTGTTTGGCTTAACATTTCAAATGATATCTTTTATTTAGATAACCTCTCAGCATTAATTTTTCTGATTTTCATTTTTAAAATAACGTTCTGTTTAACATCTTCACAACTACATATGCAAATAAAACTGGTATCCAGATATAATTGCTTAAATAAAATTGCAAATTAAGAAGACATTTATAGTTTAAATTATTTTGATAAATAACTTTTTTTTTTACTTTTTGTCTTTTTACTAAGATCTCAAGTTTTATACCTGAAGTACAAATTCTCAGGCCTTACAAATTATATATTTCTGGTTATACTTTCCTTTTGGATGTTTATGGTCACACAGTAAGCCCAGATTAACCAAGGTTTTTGTTTTCTCAAGGTCAGTTGAGGATCTGGAAAGTCAGGTCTTGCTAGACCAGGCTTCCCTTTTAGAAGCCTGAACAGACTTTCCTCTTTACAGACTGGACACTGGCTGAAATGTCATTAGTGGATCTCCAAGTCCTCCCTACACAGGAAGAGTGGTGACTCACATTTGCAAGACATTTCAAGAGATGCCCCCACCCCCATGCATAGTCCCCTGGGTCTTAGTTGACCTCTGATGGCAAGGAACAAAGTTATCCCTTAAGTCCCTAGGCCAAATTGGTATGGGCATTAAGTATGGTCATTAAGTATTCAGACATGCTAAGTTACACCAGCCTGATCATTTCAACTACTGTAAAATAGTTTTAGAAAGTGCTTGGACAAAAGCTCAAGCAGTAGTCTATAAGAAATACTAAGAAGCACTATCATAAAATAAATACTGCGTTTAGACACAATGTCATGACGAACTAGTATTTTTTCCTTATTCTTTTGATTTTATATTACTCTAAAATATGCAAACATACCCTCCACCCATATACCAAAATTCCAAAATCTGAAAATAAATAGTAGGTTAATTCTAGAACCTATTAACGGATTCACAATATAAGAGCACAGTTGTTTTCAGATCAGGAGGAACATAACATCAATGTTGCTCAGGTTGCCTTACAACTAGGTACTTGGTGCTAGCATCCACAGATGAAGGATACCATTCATCATTTGATTTTCTAGGACTGTGTTACTTCACTTAGCATAATACCTTCTGGTTCCATCCATTTACCTGCAAAGTTCATGATATCACCTTTCTTTACCACTGTATAGAATTCCAGAGCTGAACAGAAACTTTATAAGTGAGAAATTAGAGATGGCTGAGAAACATCTTAAAAAGTGTTCAGCATCGCTAATAATTAAGGAAATGCAAATTAAAACCAGTCTCAAATATCATCTCACTCCTATAAGACTGGCTAGGATTTAGAAAACAAATGATACCAAATGCTGGAGAGGCTGATGGGAATGTAGATTTGTACAACCACTATGGAAAGCAGTGTGGAGAACCCTTAAAAGACTCAAAATGAGCTTGCCACCTGACCCAGTCATACCACTCCTGGCCATATATCTATAAGACTAATCCTATGGCAGAGATACATGCACAGCCATGTTTATTGCAGCTCTCTTCACAATAGTGAAGAGCTGGAACCAACCCAAGTGCCCCTCAACTGAGGAGTGGATAGAGAAAATGTAGTACACAATTGAGTTCTATGCAGTGATAAATAACTTTAAAGTTCTAGTTTGTACCAGTTTATAAATAGGAACTGCATTTAATTTATAGTATTAGACTCATAAAAACACTATAGGAATTATGAGATTTAAAATGTTTATAAACACAAAGGGGTAAAAATCATATGTTCAAGAAAAAAGTGGTTGTTGACTTCTATAATTTTATGAAGTTGGAAGCATGTGCAGTCATTTGGGTATAGTTGTACCTAGAAGTCTTTATCTCAGATAATAGTCAATGAGATAGGCAATAATATAGAACTCAAATGCGTAGGTGTATAAATTAGAAAGTACCTTTACTTCAAATTAGCAGGCAGGAGGCTGGGGAGGTAGATCAGCAGTGAAGAAGAGCTAATACTGCTGATCCAGAGAACTGAGCTCAGTTCCCAGCACCCATATTGGGTGCACAGGCCCACACATCCCCAAGAACTCCAAATCCAGGGACTCTGACACCCTCTTCCTGCCTCCAAAAGCAGCTGCATGTAGATGCACAGACACTCCTGCAGACATACACATATACATATAATTAAAAATGAAACAAATCTTTATAATATTAGCAAGTGTGTAAGTTCAAATTTAAAACATGGTAAATTGTAAGGAGGAATAAAAGAGGGAGAGGGAGAGGGAGAGAAGGGATGATCTAGACTGAATCATGTGTATTTCTCAAAAGCTCTAAAAAAACACTCTATATAGAGTTAACCTGGCTGAAGTAGGTGCATTAATACTTCAAAATAAAAGTATCTAATTGAAAAACAATGGTGAATCCCATTTAAAGTTACTTCTGTGTCATTTCAGTGTGGGAAGATGTTTGTCAGGCATCATCTAGTTTCCTGTGTTCCCCCATTAAATATCTTATTCAAGACATAGACGACTAGTAGAAAGACCTGTCCTGCAAAGGGCCACTAACTATATTTCTGAGTCACCCACTATATAGTATGTACATAAAACATGTAGGATCTTGAAAGATCTTCACATTCAGAACTGAATTTTAAAAATCATGATTCAGCATTGAATAAAGGAAATGCTTTTATTTTAAGACTTCTTAAAAAAGAATACATTTGCCAGGCATGGTTGTGCACACCTGTGGGAATGAAACTTTGTGTGTGGCTTGAACTTGTAAGACCTGTCCCACAAGATCTCTAGTTATCTGATATCTCTGTGGGCATTCAGAGTTATCTATAGCAGGAAGATTTGGGATATTACAATGATTCTTGCTTCGCCCTGTCTCTGCAAAGTTCCAGGCCTCTTCCCTTGAGGCATTGAGCAAAATGTCACACCTCTAGTTACCTGTTGCACAAGCCGGAGCTCTGCAGCCCCCTAATTAGAACCAAAGTGGCTCACCCCTCCCTTCCACATGCACCCCATTTCCTTGCCCAGAGCACAGTAGCCTTCAATATATAGACCTCATTGACAGAAAATAAACAGAGTTCCTATTCTCCCTGGGTCTCCACGTATGTGAGTCTGTTCATTTCCACGGGTGATCTACGGTTTTCCCTCGCCCTTTCTTGCAGGAACAAAGCCTAGAGTTTGTCGGCCTGCAGGCAGGAGACAAGTCCTGCAGCTGAGCCAGGAAGGGAAGAACAGCGTGTGGAATGCGATCACGTGTGACACAAAGACAACGACACACAACTTTAATCCCAGCACTTTAGAGGCAGAGGCAGGCAGATCCCTGTGAGTTCAAGGCCATCCTGGTCTACATAGTGAGATCAAGGGCAGCTGGGACTAAAGGGAGACTCTGCCTTGAAAAGACCGAAAAAAAAAAAAAAAAAAAAAAAAAGAATACATTTGATTTCTCAAAAGTAAATGTATAAAAATAGGGGATGGGGTAATTCATTCTCATAGCCATATTTAAACCACTCTCCTAACAGCACCATCCCATATGATCCACCCACAAAATTTCATACATTCTATAATACATGCCAAGGCCTATCAAGTCAAGTTTGTATACCCAAATATCCCTCAGTATGAGTTCATCCAATGGAACCTGTTCAGCCTGTCTAGTGTCACTCCCTTAAAGGAGATCAAGTCTCCCTTGCCCAGCAGTCATCACCTGCTGATAGTTCCTAAGCTTAGGTGGGGACCTCCAGTCCATTTCCAAAGATCTGTGTTCACTTTTGTATGCTTGAATTTGGATGGTTCTTGAGTATGCTGTCACTATTGTTATAAGTTTATGTGACCAAGTTCTAAGGAGCCTGGAAGACTCTGTTTCCTCATGGTCTTATACAGCCCCTGGAGTGTACAAGTGGTTCTTGAACTGTGGGTGGCCAAGGTTTGGAATGAGTCCAATCACAGAAACAAATTCTGCAGTCTCTTATTCTCTATACTGGATCTCACCTGCAGAAAGATGAAATTAGACCCTTATCTATCATCCTAAACAAATGTTAAGTCCAAATAGATCAATGACCACAGTATAAACCATGGAACTCTGAAGTTGTCAGAAGTAAACATAGACAGTACCCTAAAGGATAAAGGTGCAGGAAGGGCTTTCTCATTTGGATATCAGTTGCTCAGGAATTAAGGTCAACAATCAACAACTGGGACCTCAATCAACAACTGGGAACTCAATCAACAACTGGGACTTCAATCAACAACTGGAACCTAAACGAACTATAAACCTTCTGCACAGATAAAAAGGAAGAGAAGCAATGGAACAATGACATAGGAGAAAATTTTCATCATCTACACATCTAACAGAGCATTAATGTCCAGAATAATAAAAGAACTCAAAGAACAAAGAATCAAAAAAAATCAAATTAAAAGATGGACTATACTTTTTTTTTTAATTTAGTTTTTATTGATGCTTTGTGCATTTCATACATTTTTTCCAATTCAGTTCAGGCTTATTTCCCTTTCCTTCCCCCCCACTCCCACCCCATCCCAGATCATGCATTCTGCCATAACTGTCCTGCATCTTTCTCTCTTTTTTTTTTTTCATTTTTAGCTATAAGTGATAATCCATGAGTACAAGCATCCTTCATGCAAAACCTATCTGCAGGCTGTTGTGCCCAAACACCTACAGCCCCACCATCCAGTGGGGGGTGACAGGTTGTTTGTTCAATCAAGTTGATCAAATGAGTGTCCAGACTACATTGCTGTAGTTTCACCATTCACCCCAATCGCAGCCCTTACATTCTACCACGCCCCCTCTTCCGCAGGTTGTTCCCTAGGCTTAGAAAAGGGGCACAGGTGGATGAGAGGTAAAACAGTCCACTCTCTCTGGAGCTGTTGACTTGGACTCTGGTCAATTCTGGCTGTTTCCTTTCATGGGCTGACAGTTTGAAAGATGGACTATACTCTTACAACCACTATGGAAAACAGTGTGGAGAATGCTTAAAAGACTCAAAATGAGCCTATCACCTAACCCAGCCATACCACTCCTGGGTATATACCCACAAGACTCATCCTACTGCAAAGATACATACACATCTATGTTTATTGCATCTCTCCTCACAATAGCAAAGAGTTTGGGACAAACCTAAATGCCCCTCAACTGAGGAATGGATAACAAAAATATAGTACATCTCACAATGGAGTTCTATGTAGCAATAAAGAAAGATAACATCATGTGCTTTGCAGGTAAATGGATGGAACTTGAAGCCATTATGCTAAGTGAAGTAACACAGTCCCAAAGAAAACAAATGGGAAATAGTTTCCCTCATCTGCGGATGCTAGTAACAAATCCCCCAATTGAAAGAAAAGCTGAGCAATGTTATCATTATATTTCTATCTGAAAGCAACTGTGAGGTTATAATGTATCTTAATGAGCCCTAGAATTAACTTACCACTTACTTTCAGACATGGTAATTCATGTATATGTGCAGAAGATATATATTCATATTTTAGAGTAATATAAAATTAAAAGAAAAAAATTTGAACCCCTAAACACAAAAAAGTGACTTCTGGATGTTAAAGCTTTGTAAGGTGGGTTACTGGTGAAGAGTTTCATTCTAAACTTGTTTTGGAATTAACCTAGAGTTTATTTTCAGAGTTTTTAATTTTCCTATATGTATGGAGAATATATATATATGTGTGTGTGTGTGTGTGTGTGTGTGTGTGTGTAAAATACAAAATTAAAGGGAACAACAATAACGGAAAAGACTTGTTCAAAGAACTGACCAAAACTGTAAACTTCTGCATCAAAAAGTTAAAAAATACTGAGAAAAAAGATACAAGATAGGACTTAACATATATGGCAGAATGCATGAACTCTGGTGAGGAGGGCATGTATGGAGGAGCAGGTCTAAATTTGATTAAGAAATGTTGTATGAAATGTACAAAAGCTCAATAAAAATTAAGAAAAAAAACAAAAACAAAATACAAGTGAAAGATACAAGAACATTGGAAATAGTAGAGTCCTATAAGAAATGTTTACAGGCAACATTTAGGATAAATAAAATGTTATTAAATTTATATTTAAGTCAATTTTAATAAAAAAGATGGACTATGCATCTGAGCAGAGTTCAAAAAGAAGAAATAAAAATGCCCAAGAAACAGTTTAAAAAGTGCTCAATGCCCTTAGTAATTAGGGAAATGAGAATTAAATCCACTTTAAGATTTCATTTTACCCCAGTAAGACTGGATAAGATCAAGAGAACCAATGATACTAAGTGCTGCCAAGGATATGGGGAAAGAGGAACACTCAATCACTGTTGGTGGGACTGCAAACTCCTGGAACCACTATGGAAAGCAGTGTGGAGAATTTATTTTTTGTATTTTTGAGACAGGGTCTCCATTTAGTCCAAGCTGGCCTAGAGCTCTCTATGTAGACCAGGCTGGCCTTGAACTCACAGAGAGCCACCTGCTTCTGCCTCCCCGAGTGCTAGGATTAAAGGTGTGTGCTAGCACGCCCAGCTTAAAGACAGTCCTTAGCCATCATGTGAGTGCTGGGAATTGAACCCTGGTCTTCTGCAAGAATAGTTGGTGCTCTTAACCGCTGAACCTCCTCTCCAGCCCAACTCCAGAACTTTTTTAAAGGAAGATTTTAAACTCCAAGTTAATATAATGCAAAATATGAAATAGAAATGGCAAACAGAGAGTATCATCAGTGTTGGATTCCTCGACACCTGTCAGAGGGAGTCAGTACTTACTACTGAAAGTGTGGAGAATTTTAAAACACTAAAAATGAATTTACCATATGATCCAGCTCTACCCCTCCTTGGCATCTACCCAAAGGACTCATCCTACTCCAGAGATACCTCTGTATACGTTCTTGTAAAATGAAATCTTAAAGTGGATTTCATTCTCATTTCCCTAATTACTAAGAGCATTGAGCACTTTTTAAACTGTTTCTTGGGCATTTTTATTTCTTCTTTTTGAACTCTGCTCAGATGCATAGTCCATCTTTTTTATTAAAATTGATTTAAATATAAATTTAATAACATTTTATTTATTCTAAATGTTGCCTGTAAACATTTCTTATAGGACTCTACTATTTCCAGTGTTCTTGTATCTTTCAACAGATACAATAGAAACAACCTAAATGTCCCTTAACTGACAAACGAATAATGAAAATGTGGTATATTTACACAATGGAGTTCTACTCAGCAATAAAGAGAGGTGAACTCCTGAAATTTGTAGGTAAATGGATGGAATAAGAATCTGTGATACTAAGTTCAGTAACACAGACTAAGAAAAACAAGTGATCTATGTTATCTCTCATTTGTGGATCTTAGCAAACAATCCTTACATGTCATGATATAACTACAAGGGCCAGGAATATGAAAAGAAACCCTGAGCTAAAGGGAAATAAAGAGGCAGAGAGGGGATGGCATAGTAGGAGACAGATGTCACTAATGGGAAATTGAGTAAAGGAGGGTATTTAGCTGGGAAGGGATGAAGGAAAGATATACAAAGAACCACTGGGGTAAAATGGAAGAAGCAGCTCAAAAGAGGGGGATAACAGAAGACTGGCATTATCAAGGGAAACATGGAAAAATGGGGTACTTTAACTGTAGAGGGAGGAGTGAAAGTTAGATAGGAAGGAAGGGAGAGATGATATGTAAGTAACGGTCAGGTGGTGTGAAAATTGACATTGAAATGTATTAGTTCAAAAGCCTACTGTAAATATACATACGATAGCTGTACATTATAGGAAGCTTCCTTTGCCATAAGCAGGTACAATGCAGCCCTGCTAAGGGAAAGGGGAGCACAGTACCCATCTGTGGCCACTGCAGAGAACTGACCGATCAAATTTGATAGCTACATGTAGAAAAAATGAATCTCAGTCCATATTTCTCACAATGTAGATATCTCAACTGCAAAGATATCAGGACCTCAAAATCAGACCTGAGGCCATGAATCTCATAAAGCAGAAAATAGGAAACAAAAAAGAATTTAAATGCCAGTGAAGGACTTCATGATCAGTTCCCCATCAGTTTCCCATACTACAGGCATTAAGACAAAAAAACTGACAAATGGGATGTTATAAAACTAAAATGCTTCTGTACAGCCAAGGACGCCATCATCTGAGTTGAGAGGCAAACTACATAATGCAAAAAAAAAAAAAATCAGTTAGTAGTTATAATATACAGAGAATTCAAAATAACTAAACATCATTAAAGCAAACAATGAAATTAAAAATTAGGTTAAGGAACTAAACATTGAGGTCTCAAAAGATGTTGATGAAAAAGAAACACAAATGGCTGAGAAATATTTTAAATATTGATCAACATCTTTACCCATCTGGGAAATACAAATTAAAATGTCATTGTGATTTAAACTTACCCAAGTCAAAAGGGCCAAGATCCAAATACAAACCATGTCAAATGTTGCCAGTGATGTGGGGAATGGGAAACACAAATTCACTCTGGTTTGTAGTGCAAACTGGTGCAACCACTATAGATTTCCTCAAATACCAAGAGATAAATCTGCAACATGATCCAGCCATACCACTCTTGGTCATATATACCCAAAGTGTCTGACTGCTGCTACTGCACCTGCTACTGAGACACATGCTCATCTCTGTTAATTTCTGCTCTATTAGCAATAGCTAGGGAATTGAAACATAGATATCAATCAACTGATGACTGGATAATCAAAATATAGTGCATTTACACAATGGAATATTCATTTAAGAAAAACGAAATTAAGAATTTCACAAGTAAATGGATATAATTGGAAACAATTACCCTGAATAAGATAACCCAGATGCAGCAGACAAATGTTATATGTTCTCTCTCATAGGTGGATGCTAGATTTTAACATTTAGATATGAGCATTTAAATTAGAAAATCAATAGAGGCCAGGAAACTAGTAAGGGGCCATGGTGACAGCTTCTTGGCAGGGAATATAAATGGGGAGAAGTAATAACTGTATAGGAAGTGGATGGGAATGAGAGAGAAGGGTGAAAGAGGGAGTAGGTAAAGGGATAGTTTATATGATAGGCCGTTAGAGGAACTGGAGAGATGGCTCAAGGTTAAGAGCACTGGATAGTCTATAAGAGTGCTCTTTCAGAGGACATGGGTTTGATTTCTAGCACCCATGGTGGCTAACAACTGCATTTAACTCCAATTCCAGGGGATCCAACACCCTCTTCTAACCTCCCCAGGAACTGCACAACACAGGTGTACTTACATACATGCATGCAATATACTCATATACATAAAATAAAAAATAATAAATAAAAAGGCCTTTTGAAAAAGTTATACAGAAACCTACTACAATAAAAGCTTCTTAAATTATACATATAGTGTATAAAAAAAAGTTTAAATAAAAGAGCTGCCCTAAAACAGTGGAGAGAACTCCTTTACGGCACATTACAAGCTAGCAAATAAGAAGTCCAATGACAGGAGTGGGTTCCCTCTTGTGGAACTGTTGATCAGGGAGGTCCCACAGAGCCTTGCACTGTTATTGGGACCAAGAACCTATAACTAGACACCTCACAGCCCATAAGGTACACCTTACTTCTGCTAAATCGACATAGCATTGAACTGCTTGTCAATGGCCCATTTTATACCCATAGATTAGTATGTCTCTTAACTCCCACCAGAGAAGCTTCCTCTTAAAGCAGATGATGATTAAAACAGAGACACAAAAATTTTCCGTGGGCAGAGAAAGGGTCTGTGGAGTTCTCAGCCTAAATGGAATACCTATGACACATCGCCTCCTCCCAGGACTCAGGGATTATTGTGGAAGACAATGGAAATATTGTAAAAGCCAGAGGTGATGGGAGATTGAAAGGAAGCTGTGTTTCATGAACACAATAGGCAGTTGCACTTATTAACCCACTGTGCTGGTGGAAGCACGCACAAACCAATGCAAACACGAAACAGACAAAAACCCAGCATAGAGAGGGGAGATAGGTGAGAAACTCCATCCTTACCTGAAAACTATTGAAAATTCATAGCTGCTGGGAGAGTAATTTTCTTTAAGATTGTGATAATATACAGGCTGAGCAAGCTCTAATCTCTAGGGCATGGACCTTCATCAAAGACCATTTGGGTAACACATATTGGACTGGATAGGCCATTAAAAATAATAATACAAATTCCACACAGTAGCAGTAAACAAAATTTCACAGAAAAATCAGTAACTTTCCTATACATAATTAATATACACACTTACACACACACACACACACACACACACACATAGACACACACACACATGCTGAAAGAGAGAGGAGAGAGAGAGAGAGAGGAAATATTCTCATTCAAGTTAGTCTCAAAATCCATAAAATATCTTGAAATAAATCTAACCAAGGAAAGACCTGTATAATAAAATTCTAAGACACTGAAGAAAGAAACTATAGAATATACCATAAGACTGAAAGGTGTCCCATGTTCATGGATCACTAGGATTAATATTGTAGAAACAGCCATCTACCAGGATGGAGAGATGACTCAGTGGTTAAGAGCGCCAACTGCTCTTGCAAAGGACCTGAGTTTACACCCACATGGTGACTAAGAACCACCTTTAAGCCGGGAATGGTGGCACATGTCTTTAATCCTAGCACTTGGGAGGCAGAGGCAGGGGGATCACTGTGAGTTCAAGGCCAGTCTGGTCTACAGAGTGAGTTCTAGGACAACTGGGGCTATAGGGAGACCCTGTCTCACAATAAAAGAAAGAAAGAGCCATCTACCAAAAGCAATCAAAATTCAATGCAATACCCATTAAAATCACCATATAATTCTTCATGGAAATTAAATAAATAAGCTCAAATGTTATCTGAAAACACAAAAAGTCCAGGATAGACAAAATGGCTCTGTACAATAAAATAACTATTTGATACATTATCATTTCTGATCTCAAATTATACTACTTAGCTATTATAATGAAAACAATATAGCACTGACATATATACAGACACATGGATAAATGTAATAGAACAGAGGTTCCAGTTTTAAAGCCCACACATTTATAGCCAATTGATTTTTGACAAAAGATCAAAAGCACACACTGGGATAAAAGACAAATGGTGCTGGTAAAACTGAGTAGCTACATGTAGAAAAAGAAATTAATTCCCTAGCTCTCAAAATGAACAAAACTCAACTTAAAATAGATCAAGGAACTCAGGATAAGACCAACTACTCTGAGTCTTATAGCCATGAAATTAGGTAATATAGTGGAAAAAATTAGGTACAAAATTAAGTACAAAAAATGACAACTGGTACCACATGAAACTAAAACCCTTCTGTACAGCAAAAATATACCATTGTTTAAGTGAATGGGAACCCAGAGAATGGGAACAAATCAGCACTAGCTGCACGTCTGGTGGAGGGATGGCATCTAGAATATGCAAACAATTCAAACACCTAATCTTCAAAAACATAAAAGACCTCAAAGAACAAAAACCATCCCAGCTAAAAATTGGAACATGTGACTACACAGGGAGTTGATAAATCTTTTAGAAAAAAACACATGATTCACCCATATTGTGCTTGAACATATATCCAAAAGATGATGTATCCTGCCACAGAGATACCATTTCACCCATGTTTATTGCTGTTCTATTCACAATAGCCAGAAATTTGAAACCACACACACATATGCACACACACAGACACACAGACACACAGACACACAGACACACACAGACACACACACACACACACATATATATATATGTATATATGTATATATACACATTCATAAGGTGGTAAATGGACAAATGGATAATGAAAGTATAGCAGATGTACACAGTGAAATAGTATTCAACTCTTAAACAAAATTATGAAATGCACATGTAGTTCATAGATAGAACCAGAAGCAATCATCCTGAACCAGGTAACCCAGACTGAGAGACAAAGGTCCCATGTTCTCTCTCATAACTGGATGCTAGACTGAGTCTTTAAATATGTATATTTAAATTGGAAGACACAAAGACATCAGGAAAGTAGTAAATGACCATGTGTGGGGGAGCTCTTCTTGTGAGGGGAGATAGATCCATCAACATAAAGGAAGTAGGATGAGTTAAACTGGGTGGGTAAGTGAAGGAAAAGGCAGAGGAGGGAGTACGGGGAGGGTTAACTAACACTGGAGGCCTTTACAATAACTCATACAGAGCCCTACCACTGTAGAAGCTTCTTAAAATATATACATATACAATATAAATGTAAATTAAAATGAATTATCCTGTAATAGAGGAACACTGCCTCTACCAGATAACATTGATGACCAAAGAAAAAGCCCAAATATAGGAATCAACTGTTTCTTTCAAATCTATTTGATGAAGGGTCCCATAGACTCTCAAAAACAGTACTGAGCATCCCCCTGCTATTGGTTATCTGCCAGATCTCGATGGTAAAATCTTATTAGAGAAGACACTACATACACATAGGGGTTTTAGATCTGATAAGGGGAAATCAAGCTGGCACTGACCTCAAACTTTCATTGTTACTGGGTAGTTTTCAAAGCACTGGAAGGAGCTATGCATCCTACTGGAAGATAAAAGTAATCACCAACTCATCACCAGCTCTGATTCCTGCAAGCTACAACTGGACTGGCAAAATATGACTACTTGTGCAATAGTGGCACAAATGCCATAAGAACAACAACCACTAACTGTATTTAATGATCTCCTTCATCAAATGGAGCACATACCTGATACTGATATCAGGATTAGCAACCCGTGACTAGACAAGATGCATGCCATAGGGGAGAAATTATTACTTTTATTCTGCTAAATGTATACAGTCTTAAACTCCTAATGACTTATTCTTATTTCCATACACTAATGCATCTCTCACCAAAGAAATTTCTTTACGCAGAAGATAAGGATTAACATAGACACCCACAACTGGTGGAAGGTGCAGAGAACAAGAAGATGCAGAGTGCTTGTCCCTGAATAAGTTGCCTAAATCAGGCTTGTGCCTCCCATGGCTTATGGGTCATTGTGTAATAGGGGACAGAAAGATTGTAGGAGTCAGAAATGGTGGATGACCACAAGGAATAAAAGTTTTCCAGACAACTGAGCAGGTACCCATATTAAATCACAGCAATAGGAACAGCATGCATAAGTCCCACATAAGCTGAAGCCAGACAAAATCCCAGAATAAAAGTGGAAATTGGGAAGAAAAATAAACCCCAGATGAGGAAACTAATGGCAACTGTTAAGTTCTGAGAGAGAAATTCTGTTTTCGTTATGGGCATGTCACTAGATAGACTTACCAGGCTCAACAGATAGATTCACAGTGAAGGGCATTGGTGGACACAAATTTGACCTGTAGGCATTAACATATACATGCATACATACATATATGTTCATGAAATCAGGTGGGTGTTATTAAGTACAAGTAAAGATAGAATAGGGGTCTAAAACAGGAACAAAACAGTTCATATACAGTTCTCAAAATTTCAATAAAATTAAAATGACAATTTCATGTTTAAATGGTTAGGGTTTGTGAATATGATCAAAATACATTTTATGAAATCCTCAAATGATTAATAATATTTAAAAAAAGTGTCATACTTAGTTGCATTGTTCATTTTCATTGTACAAACTCAAATACATTATACTTAATTTTGATACACTCAGTTAAACATAATGTGAAATTATAATCTGATATATGTTAATCTTTTATAAAAAGAAAAAACGATATTAGGCATATTTTTCCAAATATTTTGTCCATGTTTCTAAGGAATTTGAGAACTAGTGATAAGGTAGAGGTCTCTACAGACAAAAGAAATAAAGTGACAGCGACTCAATTTTATTGCATTTCAGACTGCTGCTAGAAAAGTGGTTTCAATAAAAAATGCCACAACTAAACTTATGGATGAAGAAAAAACTAAAACTGGAATTGAAATTCACCTTGTGTTCTGACAGAAAGTAAAATAATATAAAATTTAAACATCTTTGAGAGTTTATTTCTGGACAGTGTGCATTTCTAGAATGGTTTTCTTTAGTGCTATTACAAAGAATTTTTTCTAGTTCAAGGAATAACTTGAAGGTCCATCCTTATACTACAGCTAAAGTTTAATGCTCTAGAAAAAGAAAAGATAATCCCAGCATCTTTTCATTGAGTCATTGCCATAGTTTTAGAAATTACTACATTTAATATTACTTTATTTTAAAATTTAAAAATGAATAGAAATTGATTAATTCAAAATATTGCAGTACAATTTGATGACTGCAACTTTCAAAGACTGTAAGCACTTCTGCTGTCTTTCAATAGCTGCCCTCATTTGCAGTTCTCAGTTGATTATGAGACTTAAAAAACAAAAATATACAACATAACATAATTGTTATCATCATTATTATCATTTCATTCTAAATTTTATATCGAGTGAATAGATTATGCTTAGTTCTTCTATGCATTCGGAGTTGCAAAATGATTACATTAAATAATAATTAAATCCCACCATAGATATCCACATTTCAGGCCAGGTATCGTATAGGGTCAATTATATATCAAAGAGGAATTAAAGCTGCAGGTAGAATCACATTTTTCAGCAAAGAAAAATTAGGCATGTGAATATGTTTAACTGCAGAATTCTTAAATGCACAAGAAACAACAGAGTACAGAGCTCATCAACACAGAAAGTAACACATTCTAGATTTGAATCTGGCTGAAGACACCAATAACCCAGAGAATATGAAGGCTTCCTGAAGCTGACTATCAGTCAACAGCCAGCAACAAACAGGGTATTTGGTCTTGTAGTCATGAAAAACCAAATTTGTTAACACCATGAAAAAGCACAGAAGTGAATCTTTCATTAAAACCTACAGGAAAGAATTCCACTGACACCTGCCTCTGACCCCGTGGGGCCCTATCTGAACTGTAACCACTAAAACAATAAGATAATAAAGTTGAGTTGCTTATACTGAGTTGGTGTCATTTCTTTGCAACAGCAATGGGAACCAGCACACCAACTTTTATCAAAACTGCTTCAAGTGGGGAAAATGTGTCTTTCAAATAAATTATTATAAATTTGCTAAAACATTCATGCACACGTACATATTCTAATCCCCTTGAAATACTGATGATTACTAAGGCTCTTTCATCCTAACTTTAATGTCCCTTGTGAAACCTTAGTAGTGAAAGCAATTTTAATTTAGAAGAGAAAATACCAGTGGGGCCTTATATGTATTGAAATATAGTAAACACTAATATTCCCTCATTTCAATTTAATAGTAACCTTCAAGTGTGTGCCTTATTGGTTTAACCTTTATTAGATCATTTTCCAAAGGGCTTCGGAGATCTTGTTGATAGAGTATTCACACTCTAGAAGTAACTGCTTGTTTAGACTTGAACCAGTCTGACATTAGGTTTTAACATTTGGGGGTCTTTAAAATAAAGCAATCTTTTATGGTTGGTTTTATATGACATACCTTAATGTTTTTCTTATTTCCTGTGCCCTAGTTTGTAGGTCAAAGACAGGGAACTGTAACTACTGGAGTCTGGGTAGTTTGATGTTGATATAAGAACCAAGAATGGTGTAGTGTGACTATAAAATCAGCCTGTGAAGATATAATCAAGAAAAATAGCATATCTATAGTGAAACTTTTCTCCTGTAAAGCTCCAGTCTACATTAAGAAAAAGACCAAGTATCTGTGTGAATTTGTTCTTAAACTATTCTATAACTTACTGAACAAGCCTTGTGAGGCATATTGGATCATGCCATGTCAGTTGTTTCTATCATCTATTGGTCCTTTGATCACATGTGGCCACAATACACATGATAGTCTTCCTTCCTAGAACCAGGCTGGCAGCTTCACTATGCTGCAAGCTTCAAGGCTGTCTCCTGCCTCCAGGCCAACAGACTCTAGGCTTAGTTATGGCAAAGAGAGGGGTGAGAACCACAGAAATTTACCCAATGGGAAAAGAGACATGGACTCAGTGAAAGTCAGGGAGATAGACTAAGTTTTATTCATGCCAACAGTGTGCTTATATACTAGAGCTACTGTGCTCTGGGCAAGGAAGTGGGGGGCAGGTGGAAGAGAAGGGTGAGCCACCTTGGCTCCTACGGGGGACTGCAGAGCTCCTGATTGTGCAACCAGTAAACTAGAGGTGTGACATTTTGCTCAATACCTCAAGGGAAGGGTCCATCTGGTTCTGGAACTTTGCAGAGATAGGTGAAGCAGGAAAAATACTGCAATATCCCAACTTTATGGAGCTATAGATAACTGACAAAGACAACTGAATGTCAATAGAGATAGCAGATAACTTTCAGAGGTTCCTCTGGATAGGTTTTACAGGTCCTTGCCTCGAGCTGGACAAAGTTTCATTCCTACAATGTAGCACTTGGAGGAAAGCATCAAGCAGCTGCCCCCTGGTCCTGGCCATGCTCCTGAGGGAGGTCTGTTTATAATATGATGCCATTTCACTGCCAATTATTTTGTTTTTATTTAGTACTTGTGTTCTTTGTGTATGAGTGTATTGCCTGTATGTGTATAAGTGCACCCATGTCACAATGCCCAAGAGGTCAGAAAAGAGCATCTTCTGGAATCCAGGATCCCCCAGGAACTGTAGTTATGGACACTTGTTAGCTGCCATGTGAGTGCTGAGAATGGAATCCCAGACCTCTGCAAGAACAGCCAGTGCTCTCGATTGCCAAGCCATCTCTCCAGCCTCTTACTGCCAGTCTATTCCAATAATTTCCTGAACAATTGCACAAAATGGAGAGAGGGCCTAGCGGTTAAGAGCACCGACTGCTCTTACAAAGGACCCAGGTTCAATCCCCAGCACCCATATGGCGGCTGAGAACCGTCTGAAACTCCAATTCCAGGAGAACTCCAGTTCCAGGGGAATCTGACACCCTCTTGTGACGTCCACGGCATTGCATGACACGGGTGCACAGACCTACATGCAGACAGTACATTCATGCACATACAGAAATAAATAATTTAAAAAAGTTTAAAAAAAGCAAAAAAAAAAAACAAAAATGCACTCTACATTATTTACATTACTGACTACAAAATTCTTGGGTTCACTGTTAAGTTTTGTGTCTTCTGTTTTTTAGAATTGTTCATTACTTATCATTTTTATGTGTATGAGTATACTGCTTGCAAGTAGGTATGTGCACCTGTGTCATGCAGTGCCTGTGGAGGTCAGAAGAGGGCATTGGATTCCTCTCAAACTGGAGTTATAGAGAGTGGTTAGCTGCCATGTTGGCGTTGAGAATCAATCCCCAGTCCTCTACAAGAGCAGCCAGTGCTCTTAACTGCTGAGCTATCCCTCAAGCCCCCTTTTGTTTTGATTTTTATTTTGCTTATTTTTGTTCTTGTCTGAGATGGAGTCTTACTCCTTAGAAGTTAGCCTTCAACTTGATATCTTAGCCTCCCTCCCAAGTGCTGAGATTACAGTGTGCACCATCCTGGTCTTGACTCAGCTTTCCCAGTAACTCACCACTGACTCTAGCTGTTTCTGTTTAGTGAAAGAATTCCAACACAGTCAAGTCAAGTTGTTCCTGCCACTTTCCCAGAACTATGCTCGGAGTGGGCCTCCCTGGACTGTCATTTTATTTATTGATCACAGACTTAAGATGACTTTCTTTGCCTTCTAAATGGCACATATTATTAATAGAACAGAATTATTTAGGAGGTGTAGAGGTGAGTATGGATACTCTATAAATGATAACCTAATGGTAACAACTCCAAAATGATCAAATGCCAAATTTAAATCTTCTGACTTTGCAAATCAAGTCAGAAGTCCTAAGTGACTTAAAACTGTACATTGAGACTGTTTCCTATCCCTAGTACCATAGTATAGGTTTGTCTTTCTCCCCTGAACACATGTATTATGACTGAATATCTCCTTTCCCATGAGTCGTATTTCAGCAGTCCATTCACATTAACAATGACTTTTGGGTTTATATTCAGTCAAGTGTGCAGCAGATTTACAAATATCCTCTCATTCATTCTTATATTAACATCATCATAGATAATCATCTCTATGTAATTTAAGAAAAGAGTCTAGAAAGGAAGGAAAATACCTGTAGCAGACTCTTTTACCAGCTCGTGGCTTTTAACAGTTAAGCGATGAAGAACAAAAGGAAGACATAAACAAAATTCAGTTAGCCAAGTCTGCCAAAAACCAGACCCATTCCCATCCATTCTCTGCTTTTGAATACATATCAAGGAAACGTTACAAGCACAAGCTAACCTTAAAATTATTAGAACTTTGGGCATAATTAACAGAACATAAATAAATGAGACAGTAAAAACATTTACAAAAGAATCAGCTATGATTGATTTTTGAAAAAGTAAACAAACCAAACTTTAGCTATAGTAACTAAGAATAAAAAGACAATACAAATGACAAATTAAAGACTGATATCAGAGAAATACAAGTTATAAGAAGAGATTATTATAAATAATTATACATAATCAAATTGGATAGCCCAAAAGAAACTGCATACAACCTACCAAGACTGAAACATTAATAAATTTTTAAATTTCCATCTGATTTAAAAACAGGATAAGGCCATCAAATTAGTGTGATAATGTCCCAATTAGAGGGGGGCATTTATTCCAGAAGATTCTCATCAGTAAATACCCTAGGAACTGAGGGAAAATTCCACAAACCACTCAAGGAAAAGTTAGCCCGAATACATTTCAACTCTTCAAAAACTAACGAAAGTACTTCCAGACTTGTAAGGCTAGTGCTTATTTGGCAAGAAAATTGGAGAATAATATTATCAAAAAAAAGTCTGAGTTAATGTACCTGAAGAAATGGGTAGAAAAGTCATCCACAATGGGCTGGAGAGATGGCTCCACAGTTAAGAGCACCAACTGCTCTTGCAGAGGACCCAGATTTGATTCCCAGAACCTACATGGTGGCTAATAACCATCTTAGAGCCAGGTGTGGTGGCACATGCCTTTAATCCTAGCACTTGGAAGGCAGAGGCAGGTGGATCTCTGTGAGTTCAAGGCCAGCCTGGTTTACAAAGTGAGTTCCAGGCCAGCTAGGGATATAGGGAGACCCTGTCTCAAAAATAAATAATTAAATAAATAAAAATAAATAATTTAATTAATTAATTAAATAAAAAGTAAAAATCATCATCTACAAAATAATAGTACTGAATTCAACAATAAATTCAAAGAATTGTTCAGTATGGTCAAATATAATTTATGTCATTGATTCAAAAATGAGTGAAAAATGCACAAATCTATATCACACTGACATAAAAGAAGTAAAAATAATATAAATATCTTTATGTACATTGAAAATTATTTGAAAACATTCAAAGTCCCTTCATGATCAAAGCCCTCTACCAATTAGCTATAGATGGGATGTGACTGTACAATGCAAAGACTCTATGGCACACCCACGAGAACTGTAGGCATTTCTGCATGATCAGGAACATGACAAGAAGACTCACTGTTAGGCTGGAGCAACGGGTCAGAGGTTAAGAGCACAGAATGTTCCTGCATAGGACTGGGGTTCAAATCCCAGCACCCACATGGCAGCTAACAAGTGCCCATAGCTGCAGTACCAGGAGCTGCAATGCCCCCTTCTGACCTATATTGGTAACACGGGTGCACTTACATATTTGCAGACTCATGCACATAAAATAAAAATAATTAAAGCATTAAAAAAGAAGGCTCACTGTCAACACTTCTACAAACATACCACTGGCAGTTCCAGACAAAATGATGGGTGTGAGAAATAAAAGCCATCAAATTTAACCCCAAGAAAGTGAAAATAGTCTTTATAGATCATATTATCTTATATACAGAAAACCCAATGTCAGCAACAACACCTCAAAAACTATTGTAACAGGTTTAATAAAAGTGCAGCACACAAAGTCCCCCCCCCAAAAAAAATTCAGTATCCTTTCGATAATGCACAATTTAAAAAGAAAGGAATCAAGAACATTTCATTCAAGATATCCATAAAACATTTTGAAAATTTTAACAAAGCTAGTGAAAGTCACGTGTATAGAAAACTTTAAGCAAAACTTAGAAGTAGAAGGAGGAGGGAGGTAGAAGATAATGGTGATGAAAAGGATGGAGATGAAGGGGAGGAGCAAGAAGAGAGAGTGCAAGGATGAGGAGGAAGAGGATGAGGAGGAAGAAAGGGAGGAGAGAAGGCCACAAATATGGATTAGAGGATGTAACATGTGAATAATTTCAATGCTATGTAAACTGATTAGAGATTCAGCAGAAACCCCACTAAAATTTATGACTCTAAAACTTGCATGGCACTTCAAAAGATTAAATATTTAAAGTAAGGGGCTGTAGAGATGACTCAGGGTTTAAGAGTTAACTGGCTGCTCTTGCAGAGTAACCAGGTTCAATTCCCAGCACTCACATGGCAGCTAACAACCAGTTCCAGGGGATCTGATGCCTTCTTCTGACCTCCACAAGCATTGCACAACGAGGGTGCAGTTACATATATGCAGGCAATGCCTTTATGGACATAAATTTAGAATATTAAAAATAATAATTAGTTGAAGCCACTGCAGAGAGAGAAAGCAAAGAAGTAGAACATGTTAATAATGAAATAAGAACAAACACATATACGAATATAAAAGACAAACATGGATACATTTACAGTGGTCTGATTTTTGACACATGTGCCAAAAACAGATAAGGGGTGAAGTATATTCTCTCCAACACATGTTTCTAGGACAACTAGATAGCCACATGCAGAAGAACATAACTGCCAACCCATGAAAGGAAACAGCCAGAATTGACCAGAGTCCAAGACAACAGCTCCAGAGAGGGTGGACTGTTTTGCTTCTCATCCACCTGTGCCCCTCTTCTAAGCCTAGGGAATAATCTGCGGAAGAGGGGGCATGGTAGAATGTAAGGGCTGCTATTGGGGTGAATGGTGAAACTACAACGATGTAGTCTGGACACTCATTTAATCAACCTGATTGAACATACAACCCCTCACCCCCCGTTGGAAGGTGGGGCTGTGGGGGGTTGGGCACAATAGCCTGCAAATTGGTTTTACATGAAGGATGCTTGTACTCATGGATTATCACTTATAGCTAAAAAATGAAAAAAAAAAACTTAGAGAAAGATGCAGGACAGTTATGGCAGAATGCATGATCTCGGTTGGGGTTGGGGTGGGGGGCGTTTGGGGGAAGTGGAAAGGGAAATTTGCCTGAACTGAATTGAAAACGATGTATGAAATGCACAAAGCATCAATAAAAAAATTGTTAAAAAAAAGAAATTTTCATCATGCTATATATAAAAAGCAACTATATTATCCTTTCTGGGATACAATAGGAAGACTCTGTGTTCCAATCCTATTGATAAATTTTCAATTTTTCTGATCTTGAACTAACAATGGGAGGAGAATTTTATGTTCCCACAGGTAAAAATCACCATCTAATGCCTGAAAACATTCAATTTATGGCTGTGCAGGATAAACTGGGAAATGCCAGCAGAGGGTTGACCCATCTGAACATTAAGGAAGGAAGAGGAACCTCAGACTGCCTGAGTCATGGACACTGAGCATCTCTTGAATAATATTGGGGTTGACTGTTTATAATGGGCCCCAATGAATTACCTTCCAGATCGAGAAACCTTCCTACCTCTCCCCTTTATAGGGAAAAAGAAAAACATGAAGGTAATGAAACCACTCCCTAATTGTAAACTAAAGCACTTGTTACAGTGGTAATTTCCTATAAAACAGGCCAACGTATTAACTGATTGATAGGCATAGGAAATGTGAAGGATAATTTTCTATCTTAGAGCAAATTCAATAGTAACGTGTTTATAAGTGTGTGTAATTAAGCCAAAATATATACTACAGGAAAGCTCTGACCTCAGCAATGAGATCTGTAGGATATGTTGGCTAGGGATTCAAACCTGCCCCCCCCAAATTATAAAGGCCTTTTGCCTATAAGTGGGATATATGCAAGGAGAAAGGCAGTAAGGTCCCTGTCGTCGAAGACCTGGTGTGAGCATGAAATGTTATGAGACGTCACTTGCAGCGTACAATTGGCTCTGAAATGCTAGAGAGCATACCAAAGGCCACTAAAGCAATACAGCAAAATATTGGTCTCCCTGAGACAAGCAAGACTCCTCCGTCAATATCAGCTACACCTCAACAGCCTGGAGATACTGTGCAACAGTGGCAGCCAAGTGTCTATATATATCCCAAATCTATTTGGCTATTAGCTCTCTCCTTGGAGGAATAACTCACAGCGGATGCCACAAGCTTATGTCCTCTAGTTGTTAGGAGATGTAATAAGCCACAATAAGAACTTGTCACCCTTTATAGAGAAACCACAGTTTGTGGATTAGCATACCATCCAAGCATCTGTATATATTGTAGAATCAGTTAATTTAGTTTGAATAATCCCTCACAGATTTATCTCTTTGGTAGTTCTAGATCTAGGCGACTTGACGTCAAGATTAACCTTCACAGCAAGAAAGTACTGAGACAGATGAAACTGTGTCAAATAGTGGCTTATGCACAGGACATAATCAATACAGGCAGAACAAGATAGAGTAGAAGAAAATACTTGAAAGGTATTTGAATATGTATATCTGACAAGAAGCTAATAACTAGTCTACATAAGCAATTCAAGCAATTCAATACAAAGAAAATAAATATAGTTAGTTCAAGTGAACTGAAAATACATTTCTCAAAAGAAGAAATACAAATGACCAAAAACTACATGAAAAATACTCACCATTATTAATTATCAGGGAATTGCAAATTCAAACAACAATAGGATATGCTACCTAATATTTCTTAGCATGAATATTTTCAAAAAGATAAAGGATGTAAAATGTGGGTGACTATGTGGGGAAAAGAGTACTATTGTACAATTTGTAGAAATGTGAAACTAGACTGTCATTGTTAAAAGCATCTATATTTTCCTGAAAAATAAAGAGTAGAACACCACACAGTACAGCCATCCCTCCTCAGGCCACATAGCAAAGGAAAGGAAACCAGCATATTGAAAAGACACCTGTGATCTCGCTTTTACCTGTTCAATACCTTCAAGGTGTGAAATCAACCTAAGTGTCCATCATTAGCAGCTCATGCTATTGTAGACTGCTGAGTATGAAATATTTATAGCAGGTCAGCCAGCAATTATCTCTCACAGGAACTAGTGTTGTGGGCTTTAGGGAGAATGATTTTTCTGGACTTTCTGTTGCTACTTAGACTTGCAATTGATTGGTGCTGGCCTTCCAAAATTATCAACAACAATTAAAGTAGAAAGGAACAACAGGAGGAAGAATGGATTATAAGTTAAGGTGGTAGGTATGTGCTACTGCATGCAGAGTATGTATATGTGTATTATATATGAAATTTCCATATTAAATCCATCATTTTCTAAAACTAATATAACTCATAAAACTAATACAATCAATAAAAATTAATTTTAATAATGCATAACCTAAAATGTATGTTCAACCAGTGATAGCAGTTAACCACATCTACAAGGCATCTTCCTAGAACACCTAGCCTGCTGTTTAGGAAATGAACAAGTTGCTGCAACCCAGCCACCTGAATATTATGTGTCATCACACTTAGAACAAATTTTCTACTGAGTACAATAAAGTATGCCAGTTAAATATAATTATTTTCTTAAAATCATTACAATGATAAGTAAATGAGAAATCACAGGCAAAGATTAAAAGAATGTACAGATAAAATTATATATGAAAACACCCAAACAACAACAACAAAAAACAATTTTCTCTAAAGATTAGATGTCAATCTTAGCTAACTTGAGCTTGAATTTCAGACACCTTACATAAGAAGGATAACTAAATGCACAGGCAAATCCTTTTCTCTACATGGAAAACTTTTAAAAAGAATTTGATTACATTAATCAGAGTTTTTTAAGGTACTGCCTGTTCCAATCAGGAACTTCTCTAAATCTCCAGGCAGCAGATTAAAAGAAGGATTTCTTGGGGCTGGAGAGATGGCCTAGTGGTTAAGAGCGCCACCAACTGCTCTTGCAAAGGACCCTGGTTTGGTCCCCAGCACCCACATGGCAACTGAGAACCGTCTTTAACTCCAGTTCCAGGGGAATCCAACACCCTCTTCTGACCTCCAAGGCATTGCAAGTCATGGGTGCACAACCCTACATGCAGACAGTGCATTTCCCCTACCCTTTGTCGGGTTCTGCATTCTCACATCCTTTTTGTTTGTTGGTCTCGTTTTTTTCTTAGCTTCTCTTCGTTTCAGCCCCTGCTGGCTTTCATCTGGCATTTTCCTCTCGCCTCCACCTTCCCCTACTCTAGCCTGCCGTAGCCCCTCCCTCCCCCGCCTTCCTTCTCGATCCAGTCCTTTTCTATCCTACCTTTTTTTCACCTTTTTCCTTTCCTCACTTGTTTGTTGTACTATTTTGGCAGGCCAGCGCCATCCGATTGCAAGTCTCGTCAGCACGAAGTCCAGGCACCCCCCATCTTCTCCCTCACAGCCCCCAACACTTAGTTCCTGTGAGAGTAATTGCTGGCTGCCCTGCTATAATATTTACATACTCCAGCAGCTCTACAATCGCATGCAGTTGCTCAATATGGACACTTGGTGATTCTCACCCTTAAGTCTTGAGCAGGTACCAGCGAGCCATCACGTGTCTTTTCAATATGCTGTGTTTCCTTTCCTTTGCTATGTGGCCTGAGGAGGGATGGCTGTACTGTGTGGTGTTCTACTCTTTATTTTTCAGGAAAATATAGATGCTTTTAACAATGACAGCTAGTTTCACATTTCTACAAATTGTACATAAGTACTCTTTTCCAATAGTCACCCACATTTTACATCCTTTTATCTTTTTGAAAATATTCATGCTAAGAAATATTAGGTAGCATATCCTATTGTTTTTGAATTTGCAATTCCCTGATAATTAATAATGGTGAGTATTTTTCATGTAGTTTTTGGTCATTTGTAATTTTCTTCTTTTGAGAAATGTATTTTCAGTTCACTTGAACTAACTATTTTAATTTTCTTTTTTGTATTGAATTGCTTGAATTGCTTATGTAGACTAGTTATTGCTTCTTGTCAGATATACATATTCAAATACCTTTCAAGTATTTTCTTCTACTCTATCTGTTCTGCCTGTATTGATTATGTCCTGTGCATAAGCCACTATTTGAACACAGTTCATCTGTCTCAGTACTTTCTTGCTGTGAAGGTAATCTTGACGTCAAGTCGCCTAGATCTAGAACACCAAAGAGATAAATCTGTGAGGGATTATTCAAACTAAATTAACTGATTCTACAAATATACAGATGCTTGGATGGTACTAATCCACAAACTGTGTTTCTCTATAAAGGGTGACAAATTTCTTATGGTGGCTTATAACATCCCTAACAACTAGAGGACATAAGCTTGTGGCATCCGCTGTGAGTTATTCCTCCAAGGAGAGAGCTAACTCCAAATAGATTTGGGATATATATAGACACTGGGCTGCCACGTTGCACAGTATCTCCAGGTCTGTTGAGGTGTAGCTGTGATTAACGAGGAGTCTTGCTTGTTCAGAGGAGAGACCAATATTTTTGCTTATGCTTTAGTGGCCTTGGTAATGCTCTCTAGCATCGGGCCAATTGTACGCTCAGCATGACTTCTCATAACATGTTTCATGCTCACACCAGGTCTTTCGACGACAGGGACTTATGCCTTTCTCCTTGCATATATCCCACTTATAGCAAAAGGCCTTTATATTTGGGGGGGGGCAGGTTTGAACCCCTAGCCAACATACTCCTAGGCAGAATCACATTGCTGAGGTCAGAGCTTTCCTGTAGTATATATTTTTGGCTTAATTACAACACACTTATAAACACTTTACTATGAATTTGGCTCTAGATAGAAATATCCTTTCACTTCCTATGCCTATCAATCAGTTATTATGCCTGTTTTTATAGGAAATTACCACTGTAACAATTGGCTTAGTAGTTCAAATTAGGGAGGTGGTTTCATTACCTTCATGTTTTTCTTTTTCCTCTAAAGGGGAGAGGTAGGAAGTTTCTCGGCATCTGGAAGGTAAACTTATTAGGGGCCCATTATAAACAGTCAACCCCATATTATCAGAGAGATGCTCAGTGTCTGCATGACTCAGGCATTCTGAGGTTCCTCTTTCCTTAATAGTTCAGATGGGTCAACCTCTCTGCTGGCATTTCCCAGTTATCCTGCACAGCCATAGTTGTATGTTTTCAGGCATTATGATTGGTGATTTTTACCTGTGGGACTAAATTTCTCCTCCCATTGTAGTTTTCAAGATCAGAAAAATTGAAAATTTATCAATAGGATTGGAACACAGAGTCTTGCCATTTGTTATCCCAGAAAGGATAATAAAGTTGCTTTTTATTATAGCATGATGGAATTTTCTTTTTTTTTTTTTTTTTTTTTTTTTAATTTTTTTATTGTATGCTTTGTGTTTGATTTCATACATCGTTTTTCTCAATTCAGTTCAGGCATTATTCCCTTTCCTTCCCCCCCCCCACCCACCCCAACCGATCATGCATTCTGCCATAACTGTCCGGCATTCTTTCTCTAAAGTTTTGTTTTTTCATTTTTTAGCTATAGGGAATCCATGATACAAGCATCCTTCATGTAAACCAATTTTGGCAGGCTTTGTGCCAACCCCCACAGCCCCACCTTCCAACGGGGGGTGAGGGGTTGTAGGTTCAATCAGGTTATTAAAGAGTGTCCAGACTACAATCGTTTGTAGTTTCACCATTCACCCAAATAGCCCTTACATTCCCAACCATGCCCCCTCTCTCCCTGATCCATGGATTTTCCCTAGGCTTAGAAGAGGGGGCAACGGTGATGAGAAGCAAAACAGTCCACACCTCTCTCTGAGCTGTTGTCTTGGACTCTGGTCAATTCTGGCTGTTTCCTTTCATGGGTTGGCAGTATAGTTCTTCTGCATGTGGCTATCTAGTTGTCCTAGAAACATGTGTTGGAGAGAATATACTTCACCCCTTATCTGTTTTTGGCACATGTGTCAAAAATCAGACCACTGTAAATGTATCCATGTTTGTCTTTTATATTCGTATATGTTTGTTCTTATTTCATTATTAACATGTTTCTACTTCTGTTCTTTGCTTTCTCTCTCTGCAAGTGGCTTCAACTAATGTATTATTTTTAATATTCTAATTTTATGTCCATAAGAGCATTGCCTGCATATATGTAACTGCACCCCGTTGTGCAATGCTTGTGGAGGTCAGAAGAGGCAGCAGGTCCCCTGGAACTAGGTTAAGTTAGCTGCCATGTGAGTGCTGGGAATATAACCTGGTTTACTCGGCAAGAGCAGCCAGTTAACTCTTAAACCCTGAGTCATCTCTACAGCCCCTTACTTTAATATTTAATCTTTTGAAGTGCCATGCAAGTTTTAGAGTCATAAATTTTAGTGGGGTTTCTGCTGAATCTCTAATCAGTTTACATAGCATTGAAATTATTCACATGTTCACAATCCTCTAATCCATATTGTGGCCTTCCTCCTCCCTTTCTCCTCCTCTCCCTCTTCCTCCTCATCCTTGCACTCTCTGCTTCTTGCTCCTCCCCTTCATCTCCATCCTTTTCATCACCATTATCTTCTACCTCCCTCCTCCTTCTACTTCTAAGTTTTGCTTAAAGTTTTCTATACACGTGACTTTCACTAGCTTTGTTAAAATTTTCAAAATGTTTTATAGTATCTTGAATGAAATGTTCTTGTTCCTTTCTTTTTTAAATTGTGCATTATGAAAGGATACTGAATTTTTGTTGGGGGGGGGACTTTGTGTGCTGCACTTTTATTAAACCTGTTACAATAGTTTTTGAGGTGTTGTTGCTGACATGGGGTTTTTCTGTATATAGAGAATAGATCTATCAAGCACTATTTTCTTTCTTCTTGGGGTTAATTTGATGGCTTTTATTTCTCAACCCCCTATTTTGTCTGGACTGCCAGTGGTATGTTGTAGAAGTTGTTGACAGTGAGCCTTCTTTTTAATGCTTTAATTATTTTTATTTTATGTGCATGAGTCTGCAAATATGTAGTGCACCCGTGTTACCAATTAGGTCAGAAGGGTGCATTGCAGCTCCTGGTACTGCAGCTATGGGCACTTGTTAGCTGCCAGTGTGGGTGCTGGGATTTGAACCCCAGTCCTATGCAAGGAACATTCTGTGCTCTTAACCTCTGACCCGTTGCTCCAGCCTAACAGTGAGTCTTCTTGTCATGTTCCTGATCATGCAGAAATGCCTACAGTTCTCGTGGGTGTGCCATAGAGTCTTTGCATTGTACAGTCACATCCCATCTATAGCTAATTGGTAGAGGGCTTTGATCATGAAGGGACTTTGAATGTTTTCAAATAATTTTCAATTTACATAAAGATATTTATATTATTTTTACTTCTTTTATTGTCAGTGTGATATAGATTTGTGCATTTTTCACTCATTTTTTGAATCAATGACATAAATTATTTTGAACATGCTGAACAATTCTTTGAATTTATTGTTGAATTCAGTACTATTATTTTGTAGAATGATGTTTTTACTTTTTATTTAATTAATTAATTAATTATTATTTTTTTTATTTAATTACTTGATTTTTGAGCCAGGTCTCCCTATAACAGCATCTGGCCTGGAACTCTGTAAACCGGCTGGCCTAGACTCACAGAGTCCACCTGCCCCTGCCTCCAAGTGCTAGTTAAAGGCATGTGCCACCACACCTGGCTCTAAGATGGTTATTTGCCACCATGTAGGTTCCTGGATCAAATCTGGTCCTCTGCAAGAGCTTTGGTGCTCTTAACTGTGGAGCATCTCTCCAGCCCATTGTGGATGACTTGCTACCCATTTCTTCAGGTAACTTAACTCAGACTTTTTTGATAATATTAGTATCTCCAATTTTCCTTGCCAAATAAGCACTAGCCTACAAGTCTGGAAGTACTTTCGTTAGTTTTTGAAGAGTTGAAATGTATTCGGGCTAACTTTTCCTTGAGTGGTTTGTGGAATTTTCCCTCAGTTCCTAGGGTATTTACTGATGAGAATCTTCTGGAATAAATGCCCCCCTCTAATTGGGACATTATCACACTAATTTGATGGCCTTATCCTGTTTTTAAATCAGATGGAAATTTAAAAATTTATTAATGTTTCAGTCTTGGTAGGTTGTATGCAGTTTCTTTTGGGCTATCCAATTTGATTATGTATAATATTATAAAATCCTTCTTAACTTGTATTGTCTGATTATCAGTCTTTATTTGTCATTTGTATTGTCTTTTTATTCTTAGTTACTATAGCTAAAGTTTGGTTTGTTTACTTTTTCAAAAATCAATCATAGCTGATTCTTTTGTAAATGTTTTTACTGTCTCATTTATTTTGTTCTGTTATTATGCCCAGTTCTAATAATTTTAAGGTTAGCTTGTGCTTGTAACGTTTCCTTGATATGTATTCAAAAGCAGAGAATGGATGGGAATGGGTCTGGTTTTTGGCAGACTTGGCTAACTGAATTTTGTTTATGTCTTCCTTTTGTTCTTCATCGCTTAACTGTTAAAAGCCACGAGCTGGTAAAAGAGTCTGCTACAGGTATTTTCCTTCCTTTCTAGACTCTTTTCTTAAATTACATAGAGATGATTATCTATGATGATGTTAATATAAGAATGAATGAGAGGATATTTGTAAATCTGCTGCACACTTGACTGAATATAAACCCAAAAGTCATTGTTAATGTGAATGGACTGCTGAAATACGACTCATGGGAAAGGAGATATTCAGTCATAATACATGTGTTCAGGGGAGAAAGACAAACCTATACTATGGTACTAGGGATAGGAAACAGTCTCAATGTACAGTTTTAAGTCACTTAGGACTTCTGACTTGATTTGCAAAGTCAGAAGATTTAAATTTGGCATTTGATCATTTTGGAGTTGTTACCATTAGGTTATCATTTATAGAGTATCCATACTCACCTCTACACCTCCTAAATAATTCTGTTCTATTAATAATATGTGCCATTTAGAAGGCAAAGAAAGTCATCTTAAGTCTGTGATCAATAAATAAAATGACAGTCCAGGGAGGCCCACTCCGAGCATAGTTCTGGGAAAGTGGCAGGAACAACTTGACTTGACTGTGTTGGAATTCTTTCACTAAACAGAACCAGCTAGAGTCAGTGGTGAGTTACTGGGAAAGCTGAGTCAAGACCAGGATTTGCACAGACTGTAATCTCAGCACTTGGGGAGGGAGCTAAGATATCAAAGTTTGAAGGCTAACTTCTAAGAGTAAAGACTCCATCTCAGACAAGAACAAAATAAGCAAATAAAAAATCAAAACAAAGGGGGCTTGAGGGATAGCTCAGCATGTTAAGAGCACTGGCTGCTCTTGTAGAGGACTGGGGATTGATTCTCAACGCCAACATGGCAGCTAACCACTCTCTATAACTCCAGTTTGAGAGGAATCCAATGCCTCTTCTGACCCTCCACAGGCACTGCATGACACAGGTGCACATACCTACTTGCAAGCAGTATACTCTACACATAAAAATGATAAGTAATGAACAATTCTAAAAAAACAAAGACACAAAACTTAACAGTGAACCCAAAATTTGTAGTCAGTAATGTAAATAATGTAGAGTGCATTTTTGTTTTTTTTTTTTTTGTCTTTTTTTTTAAACTTTTTTAATTATTATTTCTGTATGTGCATGAATGTACTTCTGCTGTAGGTCTGTGCACCCGTGTTCATGCAATGCTGGAAGGTCACAAGAGGTGCTCAGATTCCCCTGGACTGGAGTTCTCCTGGAATTGGAGTTTCAGACGGTTCTCAGCCGCCATGGGGTACTGGGGAGTGAACCTGGGTCCTTTGTAAGAGCAGTCGGTGCTCTTAACCGCTAGGCCCTCTCCGCATTTTGTGCAATTGTTCAGGAAATTATTGGAATAGACTGGCAGTAAGAGGGCTGGAGAGATGGCTTGGCATCGAGACACGGCGGCTGTTGCAGAGTCTGGGATTCCATTCTCAGCACTCACATGGCCAGCTAACAATGTGTCCATAACTCAGTTCCTGGGGGATCCGGATTCCAGAAGATGCTCTTTTCTGACTCTGGGCATTGTGACATGGGTGCACTTATACAAACATACAGCAATACATCTACACAAAGAACACAAGACTAAATAAAAACAAAATAATGCGTGAAATGGCAATCTTATTATACAGACCTCCCTCAGGAGCATGGCCAGGACCAGGGGGCAGCTGCTTTGATGCTTTCCTCCGAGTGCTACATTGTAGGAATGAAACTTTGCCTGGCTCGGGGCAAGGACCTGTAAAACCTATCCAGAGGAACCTCTGAAAGTTATCTGCTATCTCTATATGACATTCAGTTGTCTTTGCGTTATCTATAGCTCCATAAAGTTGGGATATTGCAGTATTTTTCCTGCCTTCCATATCTCTGCAAAGTTCCAGAACCAGATGGCCCCTTCCCTTAGAGGTATTGAGCAAAATGTCACACCTCTGTACTGGTTGCACAACAGAGCCAGCCCCCGAGGAGCCAAGGTGCGGCACTCCCCCACCACGGCCCCACCGCCCAGAGCACAGTAGCTTTAGTATATAAGCACACTGTTGGCATGAATAAAACTTAGTCTATCTCCCTGACTTTCACGAGGCCAGTCCCTTTTCCCATTGGGTAAACGGGGGTCCACCCCCCCCTTGGCCATAACTAAGCCTAGAGTCGTGGCCTGGAGGCAGGAGACAGCCTTGAAGCTTGCAGCAGAGGTGAAGCGGCCAGCCGGGTGCGTAGGAGGGAAGACTACGGGTATGGGTGGCAACATGTGAGCAAAGGACCAATAGATGATAGAAACAACTGACATGGCATGATCCAATATGCCTCACAAGGCTGTGTCAGTAAGTGTATAGAATAGTTTAAGAACAAATTCCACACAGATACTTGGTCTTTTTCTTAATGTAGACTGGAGCTTTACAGGAGAAAAGTTTCACTATAGATATGCTATTTTTCTTGATTATATCTTCACAGGCTGATTTTATAGTCACACTACACCATTCTTGGTTCTTATATCAACATCAAACTACCCAGACTCCAGTAGTTACAGTTCCCTGTCTTTGACCTACAAACTAGGGCACAGGAAATAAGAAAAACATTAAGGTATGTCATATAAAACCAACCATAAAAGATTGCTTTATTTTAAAGACCCCCAAATGTTAAAACCTAATGTCAGACTGGTTCAAGTCTAAACAAGCAGTTACTTCTAGAGTGTGAATACTCTATCAACAAGGTCTCCGAAGCCCTTTGGAAAATGATCTAATAAAGGTTAAACCAATAAGGCACACACTTGAAGGTTACTATTAAATTGAAATGAGGGAATATTAGTGTTTACCATATTTCAATACATATAAGGCCCCACTGGTATTTTCTCTTCTAAATTAAAATTGCTTTCACTACTAAGGTTTCACAAGGGACATTAAAGTTAGGATGAAAGAGCCTTAGTAATCATCAGTATTTCAAGGGGATTAGAATATGTACGTGTGCATGAATGTTTTANTTGCTAGCAAAATAAGACAAGAGAAGGAAATTAAAAGGAGTATAATTGGAAAAGACGGAAGTACAAACTATCCCTTTTTTGCAGATATATAGTTTACTAAAGGATTGCTAAAAAGTCTCCACTGAACACCCTAGAAATCATTAAGAGTTCAGTAACGGTGGCGGGGATACAAAATTAACTAGAAAAATCAGTAGCTTTTCTTTAACCGAACAACAACACAAAACAAAAAAAAAGAAGAAAGAAAAGACATCCCACATCAAATACCTAAAAAAAAAAAAAAAAAAACTGGCAACAAATTTTCAAGACTGGAAAAAATTCCGTATAATTCATATGGAAAACACAAAGGAACTCAAATAGCTAAAGTACCCTCAGGTTGAAAAGTGCATACAGGGAGGATGCTTTACCAGATGTCCGAAGCTTGTATTATAGAGACGGCATGGTCATAAAGACAACCTGGTACTGGGACTTACGCAAAAAACAGACCCGCTGACCAATGGAACAAAATTGAAGATCCAAACTTGAGTTCATGCAAGTTTTGCCCACGCTCAATTTGGTAAAGGGACCATGAAAGGTTCACTGGAGGAAGCTAGCATCCCCATAAATGGTGCTGGCAAAACTGGTCCATCATTGCGAAGAGACAAAATTAAACCCTCCCTCTCAACCGTGTATAAAATCAAATCCAAGTGGATCAAAGACCCTCAATGTGAAATGCAAAACTCTTGAAGTGTAAGTAGAAAAATTTTTGTAGTCAATCTACAAGACATAACAGTAGGAAAAAGATTTTCTAAACAAAAAGCAGCCACACAGGAAGAAGTGTTAACAGCTGACAAGTGGGCCTACACTAACAGTCAAACTCAAAAGCTTTCTTTACAGCAAAAGAAACAATAAGTGAAGTGAAGAGAAAACCCACGAATGGGAGGAAATCTTCACCAGTATACACCTGACAGAGACTCAAGTCAGAAATATATGACTACTTCAAAAAAACAAGAAGAAACACATGACCATAATCAAAGATGGAGGTAAAGACTGAACAGAGACTTCACCAGTGAGGAAATAAATATGGTTTGAGAAACATCTGTTTTTAGATGACTCTTGTTCTCATTAATGAGAAATAAAAGTAATTTATGATGGATAACTTTTAATAATATAAAAAGTGTTCAACTCATTAATAATTAAGGCACTGCAATATAAACCACTTCAAATCATCTCTCACCCGATAAGACTGCTAAGATCAAACTAAGGCACAGATGTTGTAGGAAAGGTTGTGGGTCAAGTGGGACAACGAATACTCCCCTTCCACTGTGTGGGAATGTAATCTTTCCTAAACCATTATGGAAAGCAAAGTGGAAAACACTTAAAGACTTAAAATGAGCACTACCACATGACCCAATCATACAACTGCCTTTTGGTAATATCCCACAAGGCTCATCCTACTTTAAAGAAACATGACACAATCTATGTTTATTGTCAGCTCATCTTCATAATAGGCGAAAGAGCTGGAACCACCCCAAATTGCCCCTCAACAGACATGTTGGATTGGAAAAATGTGCTACATATATACACAAGGAGTTCTATTCACAGTTAAAGAAAGTGACATCATGAGCTTTTGCAGGTAAATGGATGGAAATAGAAGCCATTTGCTAAGTGAAGTAACACATTCTCCAGGAAAAAAATGGGAAATGTGTTTCTCTCATTGTGGATAGCTAATACCAGTCCCCCAATTTGAAAGGAAGTGACAACATTATTGTTATATGTCTTTTATCTGAAAGCAACATGTGTTGTGTGTAATGTAAATCTCTTAATGAGCTTTCCAGATGTTTGAACCCGCCACTTATTTTCAGACTCTGGTAATTCTGTATATCGGTTGAAGGTAATATTCATATGTTTTTTAGAGTAATATAAAATTAAAGGGGGGAATGTGAATTCCTAACATGATTGTTCGGAACTTAACATACGTTTATTGCTCAGATGTCATAACATAATTTTGATTGCATATGTGTATGATTTATAGGCCAGATGTGGAGCAATAGCAAGCGAGAGGAAAAACAACAACATAAGATTGGGTTAAAGAACTGAATGATACAGGTAAACTTTGCCCAAAAAACAAGCCTCTACAGGGAAAATCTTTGGAAATCTTGAGAGAAGATGCCAGACATGTATGGCATGAAGGCATGAACAAGGGGGTTGGGTGGGCAGAAGAGGGGAATGTGTTCTAAAGTAAGACTGAAATATAATGTAATGAAATACACAATTCACATAAAAGTATTAAAAAAAATAAAAATAAAGTAACATAAATTTCCATTATATGTTTAAATGAAGACAAACGCAAAAAAAGAAAAAATTCTTTCTTTTTTCAATACCCTTTTTATTATTTTGATAAATTTTTTGTCATCACACGAAAAGTAATGCAGTACCATTCTCTGTCAATTCCATATGCTCTCTTTTTTCAACAGTTATAATTTTTAGTTAATATGCATGTTGTATTGTCAGCGTAGGTATGTGTGCACAAGTACAGGTTTTATGGCCTTGGAGCTATAACTTATGCAGTGTGTGTGGGCTGCATTTGAGAACTGAACACAGAAACGTCTTTTAACAGCCAATAAAAGTGTTTAGCTGCTGACCTGTCTTTGCAGCCCTCTCTTTACTTTTTTTAATGATTTATGATTCCTCGAATAATCCCACCATGCATTGTACAAAGGAAGTAAGAGACCATGGTCCTTAAGAGCCACAAGACAGATAAACCTATATTGGTTATTATTAAGTGAAAGCTGTTAAGTGAATACAGCAACCTGGAGGGCAATGGACATATTTCTTTCTATGAGTGTAAACATAGTTGAAACATGTCTTAGAATAATGCAATGGAAGCAAGTAAGAGCCATTCACTCTTGTAAAGAAAAGCTGAAGGGTACAGAAGCTGGACAGTCCCATTAGATAGCATATATACCCATTGTTTAATATTTTACAGTGCGGAAGTATGATTAATCTCTTGTACAAAATGCCTAAAGGTAGTAGCAAGACAGTATAACTCAGTGTCTGAATTTCTCTTCTTAAAGAAATTTATGTATTTTTGTAAACAGTTCTTCATTAGATATGTCAAATATGTGTCTAAATCATTTCCTGATTTCTTCCAGTCTAAATAGAAGTTTTTACATTGTGACAAAGTAACTCTTGCCCTAGATATGTGGTTCTCAGCTCAGGATAAACATTAGCATAAGCTGGAGACCTTTTAAGAGATGTCAGATCAGGGTGGGAGAGATAGGGAGAGATAACCCAGGGGTTAGAGCACGGACCTCATCTCCTGCAGGAGGACATTGGTTTGCTCTTCTCAGCTACCACCTGGGTAGAGCTACAAAGGTTTGTAACGAAGTCAAGGGCATCCGACACCCTCTAACGTGGCCTGTGTGGGCATTGTGCTAACATTGGGCCTTAAACATAAATGAACAACCCCTATATAAATAAATACAAATAATAAATAATAATAAAATTTAAGGCAGTCCTGATTTTATCCATTTAGTGTTTTATAGGCACCATCACTTAAGAATTGTATAATTTACCACTTTGCCTTCTAATATTCTTTTTCAGGAATTATAAGTAGAGGAAAAATATTTCAAAATCAAACAGGAATAAAACCGGGTGTTGGTGGCGCATGCCTTTATCCTATAACTTGTGGAGGCAGAGGCAATAGCGATTTCGTAGTTCAAGGCCAGCTGGTTCAAAGAGTAGGTATTTCAGGGAACAGCTGTGGCACAAGGGGGACCCTGTCTCAAAAAGACCCAAAAAATCAAACAGGAATAAATAATTTATATGTAGTTTAAATAAAAGCAACAAATAATTATGAACATGTGTGTGTGTGGGGGGGTGTGTTCACTTAAGAAACATGTTGGTTGGCCTTTTCTATTTGAGGTTTACAAAACCATACACCCTCTGTTCCTCAGCCATAACCTCCAGAAACTCTTTTTATTTTATAGTTGTATCCTTGATTTCAATAACATACACACATATATGCATTAAATTTGGATAAATAAACTTGATACACATATCAGAGACTCCTCACGCATGTGAGCGAAGAGTCTGTTCTAATACTGTAAGCTGTGTACCCAGTTGTCTTTTATGATTTGCTAAGGTAAACATTATAGTTATATTTTTACTGCGCAGAAATCTCAGAAAGTGGAGAACGTTACTACACATTAATTTTTTTTTTCTAATCCTATAAGTTCATGTTTTTATTTGCATGTTTGTTATTTCATACATCATTTCCAATTCAGTTCAGGCATATGATCCCCTTCCCTGTCCCCCCCCCACCCCTACCCTCCCAGATCATGCATTCCGCCGTAACTTTTCTGCATCTCTCCTTTCTGTTTTAATTTGTTTTGTTTTGTTTTCATTTTTATACAATAAGTGATAATTTGTGAGTACAAGATCCTTCATGTAAAACCAAAAATGCATAGCAGTTGTGCCCAACCCACACAGCTCATGGGTTTCTACCATCCAGCTTGTTATGTTCAACAAAGTTGATCAAATGAGTGTCCAGTCTAATGTTGTAGTTTTCACCATTCACCCCAATTTGCCCTTACATTCTACCACACGCCTTTCCGCAGATTGTTCCCTAGGCTTAGAATAGGGGCACAGAGTGTGGATGAGAAGACAAACAGATCCTTCTTCTTCTGCAGAGCGTTTGTCTTTGGTTCTCTAGTCATCTGCTGTGTTTCTTTCATGACTGTCCTACCTGTCCAGGCATAACCTTTGGTCATAATGACAGCACATGCAATTAGTATGATAGGTATTTAAAGCAGTATAATATAAGCCTTTGATCCTACTAATGAAGCCACATGCAATTAGATATATAGGTATTTTAACCAGATACTTAATGTCTCTAGGACAAGTGTACTTTTGTTCTCGGCCACAAGCGTTTGGCATGGTATGCTTACATCCATGACCATTACCCTTTTTCTTCTGTAAGTATGCAGGGTCTTCCTTGTGTTTATAACCTCGCCTAACCATTAGAGGATGTAAGCTTGTGGCACTCCGCCGTGGGTTATTCTCCAAGAGAGAGCTCAATAGCCAAATAATTGGGATATACGAACTTGGCTGACTCATGTTGCACACGTATTTCAAGGCAGTGAGGTGTAGTTGGTGCTGACGGAGGAGTCTTGCTTGACTCAAGGAGACCTTATATTTGCATTTTTGGTTTAGTTGGCCTTTGTTACACTCTTTGGCATTTCCAGAGACCATCTGTATACTTGCAAGTTTGCGGCTCCATACATCTTTCCCATGTGTATATCGGGTCTTTCAACAGCAGGGCCCTTATTGCCTCTCTTCTGCAATATACCCAGTTGGAGGCAAAGACCTTTACTTTTGTGGGGACTTGAATCCCCTGGCCAACATCTCCTTGGTAGAATAATCCTTGTTGATGCAGAGCTCCTGTATTAGTTATTTTGCTTTAAGGGTCCATAGCTTAAAGGAGACTTTCACATTATAGTGGTTTGAATAGAGAAAATCCTTTTTTTCACAGTTTCTATGTCGTGAGTCAATTAAAGAAGGCAGTTGTTACCAATTTTAGAGATACCCGAATACCTCTATAACCGCTGGCTCCCATCTACAGCTGGAGAACGACCAATCATCATCATCATACTTACTTCTCTCTGTATTCTAGTTATGCGGGGGAGTTAAGAAAGTCTCTTATTAAAACCTTTGCGGCACTAGAGGTAAGCTTATGTTAGGATTATTAAAAATAGTTGTTACTAGTAGGATCAGGCATGGGCAGGATGTCGTAGTGTGAAATGTTCTCTATAATTTTTTTTTGTATTATTATCAACCTGGTGAATGTTTGTTTCAACCTTAGTTAGGATGATTAAATTAAAAATTAAAGTTTTTTTTCCCAAGTTAATCACATACAGTAACCCAAAACAGCATGGGGAACTTGATGAATCTGTGCCTTGATCCACCCTATAGGTATGTATACACTCCTTTTTTGAGACTCATGGGGTGAAAAATAAAAACCTAAAATAAAAAAGGAGGATATAGATAGATAATGAAACACTTTTTGTCAAAAAACCTTGCAATCCAAAGCTTAAAACTAACTACGGGAAGGATTTGTATGTTCAACAGAGGCCAGAGTATCACCAACTTAACTTTTGGCTGAGAAAGAATAGAGCAGCTTTGCAGTGAGATAGGATGTACCATCAGAAGTGGCAGCAGAAGGATTCACAGTAATTTTATGTACAAATATTTTCAATATATTTTATATTTTGATCCTCATTTTAAAAGTACATGATTTAGGGCGGAAGATGGCCTAGCGGTTACAGACGCTGCTGAACCGCTTCTTACAGAGGAACCCTGGGTTCGATCCCCAGCACCAACATGCGGCCGACGAACCGTCTGAAACTCCAGTTGCCACGGAGAATCTCAGTTCCAGGGGAATCCGAGACCCTCTTCGTACCTCCAGCGGCATTGCACAAAACCATGGGTGCACAAAACTTGCATGCAGGCAGTACATTCATACACAACAGAAATAAATAAAAATAATGAAAAAAATAAAAAAAATAAAAGTACCTTTTATAATCAGTCGTTTTGGTGTATTCCTGTCCAGTGATTGTGATTAGCAGGATGCAGGTATCTTTTCCTATGTTCAAGCATATTTTGATCCGTTTGGGGTACATTTTAAAGAACACTTTCTTGAACTTATATAGTTACTTCAGAAAATATGACAAATGTAGAGAAATTTCTGTAGGCTTTATATAACAGTGGTATGCATATATTTTAGTTATATGTTTATGTGTATGTGCATGTCGATATTTGAATGTGTATGTGAATGCTTGCTGACACCAGAGGGATGCAGTTCCCATGTAAATGGAATTATAAACATTTGTGTCCTGTGTGAGTGCTGGGAATTGAACTCTGGTCGACTGTAAGAGCAGTATGGGCCCTAACAAGGCCTCTCTATATTTTTAAATGTGTACTCCAATGACTGACAATTACTTCCTTTGGATGTTTCTGATTTGTTTTTTTTAAATAAAGCATGTATCAAATTTTTCTCTTTTTTCTATTGTGAGGCTGCCTTTTTTTTTTTTTTGATTGGTGATTTCCTTTATACATCACTTCTCATCTAGTTAGATAATATTACTGTGTTGGGTGTGGTGTTTTTTGAATCACTCGTGACCACCTTCCATATGCTCTTCCTTCCCTTCTTGGCTCAGCTCCGGACTTGCTTCCTGCCTGCAGGCTGGCAGTCTTGGGCTCTGCTCCCGAAAGAAGGGGGAGGGAATTCCGCCAGAGATCACCCGTAGACGAACACACACCACACACACACACACACACACACCACACACACACGCATGGAGAGCCGGAGGATAGGAACTCCGTTAATTTTCTGTCAGTGAGGTCTGTTACATATCAAGACTACTGTGGCTTTGGGAAGGAAGTGGGGAGCATGGGAAGAGAGGGGTGAGCCAACCTGGTTCTAATCTGGGGGGGCTGCAGAACTCCAGTTTGTGCAACAGTAACTAGAGGTGTGACATTTGCTCAATGCCTCAAGGGAAGGGCCTGGGACTTTGCCAAGACAAGGGTGAAGCAAGAATCATCGTAATATCTCGAATCTTCCATCTACAGATAACTCGGGAAGCCCACAGAGATATCAGACAACTGGAAGCCTCCCAGGACAGGTCTAAAATTTCTCGATTCATGCCACACACAAAGTCCATTCCTACATTACTGTGTTTACCCTTCTCCACATTTGGGCTCTAACCAACTCACTTATCTGACAGTATCTTCTGACAATACAACTGTTATTAGAGGGATATGTAAATATTTTATTCAGGCCATTTGTATCTTGATTAGGAAATCATTCCTTACATCAAGATCATGAGCAAAGAGGGCCATTTTTCGTTGATGAATTTTATAAATTGCCTAAATGTCTGCAGCTATGACTAGACCCTGATTGTCTCCTTCAACTCAGAAGATTTATGGCATGCCAGCTTGCCAGTCCATCATGAAGAAGCGTCCATGGCCCCAACTTTTAAAGGATGATTCCTCCACGCTTTCCATATTCTTCCCTTGGTTCCTTTCAGCAGCAAGAAATCTTTTTTTAACATTTTTATTTATTTTTATGTGTATGAATGCATAACCTAAAATGTATGTTCAACCAGTGATAGCAGTTAACCACATCTACAAGGCATCTTCCTAGAACACCTAGCCTGCTGTTTAGGAAATGAACAAGTTGCTGCAACCCAGCCACCTGAATATTATGTGTCATCACACTTAGAACAAATTTTCTACTGAGTACAATAAAGTATGCCAGTTAAATATAATTATTTTCTTAAAATCATTACAATGATAAGTAAATGAGAAATCACAGGCAAAGATTAAAAGAATGTACAGATAAAATTATATATGAAAACACCCAAACAACAACAACAAAAAACAATTTTCTCTAAAGATTAGATGTCAATCTTAGCTAACTTGAGCTTGAATTTCAGACACCTTACATAAGAAGGATAACTAAATGCACAGGCAAATCCTTTTCTCTACATGGAAAACTTTTAAAAAGAATTTGATTACATTAATCAGAGTTTTTTAAGGTACTGCCTGTTCCAATCAGGAACTTCTCTAAATCTCCAGGCAGCAGATTAAAAGAAGGATTTCTTGGGGCTGGAGAGATGGCCTAGTGGTTAAGAGCGCCACCAACTGCTCTTGCAAAGGACCCTGGTTTGGTCCCCAGCACCCACATGGCAACTGAGAACCATCTTTAACTCCAGTTCCAGGGGAATCCAACACCCTCTTCTGACCTCCAAGGCATTGCAAGTCATGGGTGCACAACCCTACATGCAGACAGTGCATTTATACACATAAAAATAAATAAAAATGTTAAAAATAAGATTTCTTGCTGCTGAAAGGAACCAAGGGAAGAATATGGAAAGCGTGGAGGAATCATCCTTTAAAAGTTGGGGCCATGGACGCTTCTTCATGATGGACTGGCAAGCTGGCATGCCATAAATCTTCTGAGTTGAAGGAGACAAATCAGGGTCTAGTCATAGCTGCAGACATTTAGGCAATTTATAAAATTTATCAACGAAAAATGGCCCTCTTTGCTCATGATCTTGATGTAAGGAATGATTTCCTAATCAAGATACAAATGGCCTGAATAAAATATTTACATATCCCTCTAATAACAGTTGTATTGTCAGAAGATACTGTCAGATAAGTGAGTTGGTTAGAGCCAAATGTGGAGAAGGTAAACACAGTAATGTAGGAATGGAACTTTGTGTGTGGCATGAATCGAGAAATTTTAAGACCTGTCCTGGGAGGCTCTCCAGTTGTCTGATATCTCTGTGGGCTTCCCGAGTTATCTGTAGATGGAAGATTCGAGATATTACGATGATTCTTGCTTCACCCTGTCTTGGCAAAGTCCCAGGCCCCTTCCCTTGAGGCATTGAGCAGAATGTCACACCTCTAGTTACCTGTTGCACAAACTGGAGTTCTGCAGCCCCTGGATTAGAACCAGGTTGGCTCACCCCTCTCTTCCGTCTGCTCCCCACTTCCTTGCCCAAAGCACAGTAGTCTTGAATGTACAGACCTCACTGACAGTAAATAAACGGAGTTCCTATCCTCCACGGCTCTCCATGCGTGTGTGTGTGTGTGTGTGTGTGTGTGTGTGTGTGTGTGTTCGTTCTACGGGTGATCTCTGGCGGAATTCCCTCCCCACTTCTTTCGGGAGCAGAGCCCAAAGACTGCCAGCCTGCAGGCAGGAAGCAAGTCCTGGAGCTGAGCCAAGAAGGGAAGGAGAGCATATGGAAGGTGGTCACGAGTGATTCAAAAACACCACACCCAACACAGTAATATTATCTAACTAGATGAGAAGTGATGTATAAAGGAAATCTACCAATCAAAAAAAAAAAAAAAGTGCAGCCTCACTAATAGAAAAAAGAGAAAATTTGATTACATGCTTTATTTAAAAAAATACAAATCAGAAACATCCAAAAGGAAGTAAATTGTCAGTCATTGGAGTACACATTTAAAAATATAGAGAGGCTTGTTAAGGGCCCATACTGCTCTTACAGTCGACCAGAGTTCAATTCCCAGCACTCACACAGGACACAAATGTTTATAATTCCATTTACATGGGAACTGCATCCCTCTGGTGTCAGCAAGCATTCACATACACATTCAAATATCTGACATGCACATACACATAAACATATAACTAAAATATATGCATACCACTGTTATCATAAAGCCTACAGAAATTCTCTACATTTGCATATTTTCTGAAGTAACTATATAAGTTCAAGAAAGTGTTCTTTAAAATGTACCCCAAACGGATCAAAATATGCTTGAACATAGGAAAAGATACCTGCATCCTGCTAATCACAACACTGGACAGGAATACACCAAAACGACTGATTATAAAAGGTACTTTTATTTTTTTTCATTTTTTTATTATTTTTATTTATTTCTGTTGTGTATGAATGTACTGCCTGCATGGCAAGTTTGTGCACCCTGTTTGTGCAATGCCGTGGAAGTAGAAGAGGGTCTCGGATTCCCCTGGAACTGAGTTCTCCTGGAACTGGAGTTTTCAGACGGTTGTCGGCCGCCATGTGGGTGCTGGGGATCGAACCAGGGTCCTCTGTAAGAGCGGTCAGCACTCTTAACCGCTAGGCCATCTCTCCAGCCCTAAAAGGTACTTTTAAAAATGAGGATCAAATATAAAATATATTGAAAATATTCTGACATAAAATTATGTGAATCCTTCTGCTGGCACTTTCTGGTACATCCTACTCACTGCAAAGCTGCATTTTCTTTCTCAGCCATTAAGTTGGTGATACTCTGGCCTGTTGGAACATACAAATCCTTTCCCGTAGTTAGTTTTAAGCTTTGGATTGCAAGGTTTTTTGACAAAAAGTTTTCATATCTATCTATATCCTCCTTTTTTATTTTAGGTTTTTATTTTTCACCCATGAGTCTCAAAAAAGGAGTTGTATACATACCTATAGGGTGGAATCAAGGCACAGATTTCATCAAGTTCACCCATGCTGTTTTTGGGTTACTGTATGTGATTAACTTGGGAAAAAAAACTTTAATTTTTAAATTAATCATGCCTAACATAGGCTTGAAACAAGCATTCACCAGTTGATATATAATGAAGAAAAAAATTATAGAGAACATTTAACTAACATCTGCCATCCTGATCCTACTAGTAAAAACATTTTTAATGAATCCTAACGAAGCTTACCTTCTAGTGCCGCAAGGTTTTGATATCAAGAGACTTTCTTAACTCCCCCGCATAGACTGAATAAGAGGAAGTAGAAGTATGATGATGAGATTGAGTCGTTCTCCAGCTGTAGATGGGAGCCAGCTGTTATAGAGGTATTAGAGTTCTCTAAATTGGTAACAACTGCCTTCTTTATTGACTCACGGACATAGAAACTGTGAAAAAGGATTTTCTCTATTCAGAAACCATAATAATGTGAAAGTTCTCCTTAAGCTATGGACTTAAAGCAAATATACTTAATACAGGAGCTCTGACATCAACAAGGATTATTCTACCCAAGAGAGTGTTGGCCAGTGGATCAAGCCCCCCACAAAAGTAAGGATCATTGCCTCCAAGCTGGTATATTGCAGAAGAGAGGCAATAGGCCCTGCTGTTGAAAGACCCGATATAAACATGGGAAAGATGTATGGAGACCAAACTTGCAAGCATACAGATGGTCTCTGGAATGCCAGAGAGTGTTACCAAAGGCCACTAAACCAATAAAGCAAATATAGGTCTCCTTGAGTCAAGCAAGACTCCTCCGTCAGCACCAGCTACACCTCATCTGCCTGGAAATACTGTGCAGCAGTGGCAGCCATATGTCTGTATATCCCAAATATAATTGGCTATTAGCTCTCTCCTTGGAGGAATAACCCACGGCTGATGCCACAAGCTTACATCCTCTAATGGTTAGGAGATGTTATAAACCACAGGAAGACCCTGTCATACTTAACAGAAGAAAATGTAATTCATGGATTAACATACCATCCAAACATCTGTGTCTATAACAAAGTAACTTACCATAACAATTAGGACTGTTTAAATACCTATATATCTAATTGCATGTGCTTCATTAGTAGGATCAAAAGGCTATATATTATACTGTTTAAATACCTATATATCTAATTGCATGTGCTTCATTAATAGGATCCAAAGGTTATGCCTGGACAGGCTAGCAGTCCATGAAAGAAAACAGCCAGATTGACTAGAGACCAAGACAACAGCTCCAGAGAAAGTAGACTGTTTTGCTTCTCATCCACCTGTGCCCCTATTCTAAGCCTAGGGAACAATCTGCGGTAGAATGTAAGGGCTGCAATTGGGGTGAATGGTGAAACTACAACAATAGAGACTGGACACTCATTTGATCAACTTGATTGAACATACAAGCTGGATGGTAGAACCCATGAGCTGTGTGGGTTTGGACACAACTGCTCACAAATTGGTTTTACATGAAGGATGCTTGTACTCACAAATTATCACTTATTGTTAAAAAATGAAAACAAAACAAAACAAAAAAACAGAGAAAGATGCAGAAAAGTTACGGCAGAATGCATGATCTGGGATGGGTAGGGGTGGGGTGGAGGTAAGGGAAGGGGATATATGCCTGAACTGAATTGGAAAATGATGTATGAAATATACAAAGCATCAATAAAAACATGAACTTATAGGATTAGAAAAAAAATTATGTGATAGAACTCTCACTTTCTGAGATTTACTGCCAAGTAAAATATAACTATATGTTTACCTTGCAAAATCATAAAAGACAACTGGGTACACAGCTCAGTATTAGAACAGACTCTTCGCTCACATGCGTGAGGAGTCTCTGATATGTGTATCAAGTTTATTTATCCAAATTTATGCATATATGTGTGTATGTATATGAAATCAAAGATACAACTAATAAAAAATAAAAAGAGCTATCTGGAGGTTATGGCTGAGGAACAAGAGAATGGGTAAAACCTCAAATAGAAAGGCCACCAACATTGTTTCTTAAGTGGAACACCCCCCCACACACACACACATGTTCATAATTATTTGTTGCTTTTATTAAACTACATATAAATTATTTATTCCTGTTTGATTTTTTGGGTCTTTTTGAGACAGGGTCCCCTTGTAGCCCCAGCTGTCCTGCAACTCACTCTTTAGACCAGGCTGGCCTTGAACTCACAAAGATCTGCTTGCCTCTGCCTCCCAAGTTCTAGGATTAAAGGCATGCGCCACCACACCCGGTTTATTCCTGTTTGATTTTGAAATATTTTTCCTCTACTTATAATTCCTGAAAAAGAATATTAGAAGGCAAAGTGGTAAATTATACAATTTTAATAAGGATGGTGCCTATAAAACACTAACATGATAAAAATTCAGACTGCCTTAATTTTATATTTATTTATTTATTTGTATTTATTTATATAGGGGTGTTACATTTATGTTTAAGTGCCCAATGTTACACAATGCCCACAAAGGCCAGTAGAGGGTGTCGGATCCCTGGAACTTGAGTTACAAACCTTTGTTAGCTACCATGTTGGTGCTGAGAAGCAAACCAATGTCCTCTGCAGGATGAGGCAGTGCTCTAACCCCTGGGTTATCTCTCCCTATCTCTCCCACCCTGATCTGACATCTCTTAAAAGGTCTCCAGCTTATGCTAATGTTTATCCTGAGCTGAGAACCACATATCTAGGGCAAGAGTTACTGTCCACAATGTAAAAACTCTATAGAACCTGGAAGAAATTCAGGAAATGATTTATGACACATATTTGACATACTTAATGAAGAACCTGTTTACAAAAATACATAAATTCTTTAAGAAGAGATTCAGACACTGAGTTATACTGTCTTGCTACTACCTTTAGGCATTTTGTACAAGAGATTAATCATACTTCCACACTGTAAAATATTAAACAATGGGTATATATGCTATCTAATGGGACTGTCCAGCTTCTGTACCCTTCAGCTTTTCTTTACAAGAGTGAATGGCTCTTACTTGCTTCCATTGCATTATTCTAAGACATGTTTCAACTATGTTTACACTCATAGAAAGAAATATGTCCATTGCCCTCCAGGTTGCTGTATTCACTTAACAGCTTTCACTTAATAATAACCAATATAGGTTTATCTGTCTTGTGGCTCTTAAGGACCATGGTTCATTCACTTTCTTTGTACATATTCATGGTGGGATTATTAGGTCACTATATCATTAAAAAAGTAAAGAGAGGGCTGCAAAGACAGGTCAGCAGCTAAACACTTGTATTGCTGTTAAAGAAGACCTGTGTTCAGTTCTCAACATGCAGCCCACAAATGACAATAAGTATAGCTCCAAGCATAAACACCTGTACTTGTGCACACATACCTACGCAGACATACACACATGCATATAACTAAAAATTATAACTGTTGAAATAAAGAGAGCATATGGAATTGACAGAGAATGGTACTGATTACTTTTAGTGTGATGCAAAAAATTAATCAAAATAATAAAAAGGAGTATTGGAGAAAGTGGAGATTTTTCTTTTTTGGTTGTCTCAGGAACATTAATATTGATGGAAATGATGACTTTATTTTTATTTTTTTAATACTTTTATTGATGAATTGTGTATTTCATTCATTATATTTCAGTCTTATTTAGACACATTCCCCTCTCTCTGCCCCCACCCCACCCCTGTTCATGCCTTCTGCCATACATGTCTTGGATCTTTCTCTCAGACTTTCCAAAGATTTTCCCTGTAGAGGCTTGTTGTTTTGGGCAGAGTTTAACTGTATCATTCAGTTCTTTAACCAAGTCTTTATGTTGTTGTTTTTCTCTCTGCTTCCTATTGCTCCAACATATGCCTATATAATCATCACATATGCATCAAAATTATGACCTCTGAGAATAAACTGTATGTTAATTCCAAAATATGTTTAGGAATTCACATTTCCCCCCTTTAATTTTATATTACTCTAAAATATGAATACTTACCTTCCAACGATATACAGTAATTACAGAGTCTGAAAATAAGTGGCAGGTCAACTCTAGAGCCCATTAAGAGATTTACATTACAACAACACAGTTGCTTTCAGATAAAAAGAAATATAACACTAATGTTGCTCAGCTTGCCTTTCAATTGGGGACTTGGTATTAGCATTCACAAATGAGAGAAAACATTTCCCATTTGTTTTTCTGGGAATGTGTTACTTCACTTAGCATAATGGCTTCTATTTCCATCCATTTACCTGCAAAGCTCATGATGTCATCTTTCTTTACTGCTGAATAGAACTCCATTGTGTATATGTAGCACATTTTTGTCATCCACATGTCTGTTGAGGGGCATTTGGGTTGGTTCCAGCTCTTTGCTATTATGAAGAGAGCTGCAATAAACATAGATGTGCATGTTTCTTTAAAGTAGGATGAGCCTTGTGGGTATATACCAAGGAGTGGTATGATTGGGTCATGTGGTAGTCTCATTTTAAGTCCTTTAAGTGTTTTCCACTTTGCTTTCCATAATGGTTGGACAAGATTACATTCCCACCAGCAGTGGATGGTGGGAATGTAATCTTGTCCAACCACTATGGAAAGCCCTTTCCCCACAACCTCTCTAGGATCTTAGCCAGTCTTATCGGGATGAAATGATGTCTGAGAGTGGTTTTAATTTGCATTTCCTTAATTATTAATGATGTTGAACACTTTTTTTCAATATTAAAAGTATCCATTCATAAATTACTTTTATTTCTCATTAAATGAGCACAGAGTCATTTAAAAACAGATGTTTCTCAACCATATTTATTTCCTCACTGGTGAAGTCTCTGTTCAGTGCTTTACTCCATCTTTTGATTAGGTCATTTGTTTTCTTCTTTGTTTTTTGAGTAGTCTATATATTCTGGACTTTGAGCTCTGTCAGGTGTATAACTGGTGAAGATTTCCTCCCATTCTGTGGGTTTTCTCTTCACTTCCTTATTGTTTCTTTTGCTGTACAGAAACTTTTGAGTTTGATGAGGTCCCACTTGTCAGCTGTTAACCTTATTTCCTGTGTGGCTGCTGTTTGATTTAGAAAATCTTTTCCTACTGTTATGTCTTGTAGATTGCTACCAAATTTTTCTACTATCACCTTCAGAGTTTTGCATTTCACATTGAGGTCTTTGATCCACTTGGATTTGATTTTTATACAGGTTGAGTGGGAGGGGTTTAATTTTGTTCTTCCGCAAATGATGGTCCAGTTTTGCCAGCACCATTTACTGAGGATGCTATCTTTCCTCCAGTGACCTTTCTTGGTCCCTTTACCAAATATGAGGTGGCGAAATTAGAAGCATGTACTCCATTTGGGATCGTCAGTTTTGTTCTATTGGTCAGCGGGTCTGTTTTTATGCCAGTAAAAGGCTGTTTTATGACCATAGCCGTATAATATAGCTCGACATCTGGTAAAGCAATCCTCCCTGTATTGCACTTTTCACTGAGGGTTACTTTAGCTATTTGAGTTCCTTTGTTTCTTCCATAGGATTTAAGGATTTTTGTTTTTCCAAGTCTGTGAAGGTTGTTGCCAGTTTTTTTTTTTTTTTTTTTTTTGTTTTTTTTAGGCTATTGTGAGTGGGCAGATCTCCTTATATTCCTTCTCATGTGTTTAATGTTGGTATTAAGAAAAAGCTACTGATTTTTCTTTTTCTAGGGTAATTTTTGTATCCCACAACTTTAATGAAACTCTTAATGATTTCTATGAGTTTTCAGGTGGAGTTTTAGCATCCTTAGGTAAAATATTATATCATCTGCAAAAAAAGGGATAGTTTAACTTCCTCTTTTCCAATTAGTACTCCTTTAATTTCCTTCTCTTGTCTTATTGCCCTAGCACTATGTTAAATAGGAGTGGAGATAAGTGCAGCCTGCCAGGTTCCCAACTTTAAGAGGAATGTTTTCAATTTTTCTCTATTTAGAATGATGTGGGAAGTGGGTTTGCCATATATGGCTTTGATTGTGTTGAGGAATGTTCCCGTCAGTCCATTCCCTCTAGAACTTTAAACAAACATGAAGTGAGGCTGGATCTTGTCAAAAGGCTTTTTCTGCAGCAACTGAGATGATCGGGTGTTTTGTTGTTTTTAGTTTTTTTTTTTTTTTTTTTATTTTTGAAAATTTTTTTCATTGTCAACACAATCAAGAGATAGCCTTTGCATGTTCTATATAAATCCAACTTGATCATGATGGGATGATCTTTGTGATGAGAATTATTTAAAAGATAAACATGGCACTTCCTGAATATTGACATATTTCTAAGGAGCGCTGAAGAACAAAGAGCTATGCATAAAGAAATGAGTATATATATATATATTATATATAATATCTATATATAAATATATATAAAAATGCGGATACTTTTGTGTCAACTTGACACCCCTGGATTGAGGGAGCCTCATTGGGGAATTGGGCTCCATTGGATATGGCCTGTGGGCCATGTCTGTTGAGTATTTCTTATTATCAGGCAATGTGGAGGGCTCAGCCCACCCTAGGGAGGGTTGTTGTGTACTGTATAAGAAGGGCAGGGATGGCCTAGCTTAAGAGCAACGACCGCTCTTACAGAGAGGAGCCCGGGTTCGATCCCCAAGCACCAACCATGGCGGCTGAGAACCGTTCTGTGGACTCCGGTTCCAGGAGAGAAACTCCCATTTCCAGGGGAATCGAAGACGTCTTCTGACCTCCGCGGCCAATCCATCGAACGGGTGCTGGCATGACCTGCAGTGAGACAATCACATCATACAACATAAAAAATAATCATAAAATAAATTAAATAAATAAATCAAATAAATTAAATAAATAAAATAAAAATTTAAAAAAAAAAAAGAAGGCAGGCTGGGCATGAGCCAGGGGAGCAAGCCAGTAAACAGCATTCCTCCATGGCTTGTGCTTCAGCTCCTGCCTCCAGGTTCCTGCCCTGAGTTCTTGCCTTGGGCTCCCTGAAAACTCTGACCCAGGAGATATAAGCTGAATAAACCCTTTCCTCCCCAAGTTGGTGTTGCTCAGAGTGTTTTGTCACAGCAATGGAAGACAAACTAGAACAGAAATTGGTACCAGAAGAGTGGGGTATTGCTGTGACAGACCTGACCTTGGTGTTTTGGGGAAGGATTGTGGAGGCATTTGGAACTTTGGGCTTGTAAGATCATTGAATGTCTAAAGATCGTTGCTGTGGAGCTTGGAGCAGTTTTGCTGAAGGAGTTGTAGAAGATGGAGGCCTGGCTTGTGAAGTTTCTAGTTTCAAAGAGGAGCAGAGATCATCAGGACTGTATAATCTGTGGGTTCTGTCAGCTGGGGATGAAGAATCAGCTGTAAGTAACAAGAGACCAGACCCTGAAGTGAAATCTTTGTTGTGCTGGGATAATCGATGTTGGTTAGCTGGGGCTGAAAAATCAGCTGTAAGTAACAAGAGACCAGCATCACTGTGGTAAAGTCTTCTGGGAAGAATTTCTTCAGGGTCAGCACACAGAAGGTATGTTCCAGAAGGGGCCCGAGCCTCCATGTCAAGCCAGAAGAAGGACTTGGTACCATGTAAGAGTCTCCTACATGGTTCTGGTGTTGAAAGCATGAAGGGGTCACAGAGAGCAGCTGAGGCCTGGCACTATGAGAGGCCAGGAAAGGCCACTGGTCAGAGTGTGGCTTCGGTTGCAGTGAAGACTCTGGGATTCCAGGGGTCAGGAAGAGAAGCTGAGGTTGCATCAGGAGAGGTCAGAAGAAACCTCAGTTTCAGTGGCGACCCTAGCTTTTTGGAGATGCCGGGACTGTGGGATGACCAACATGAGCAGCAGCAGGTGTGGAATGGAGTCAGCCTGGGCCTTGGAGATGAGCTGTGTGTGCCACAGATGGCAGAGTCAGAGAAGGGGAGATGCCAAGACCCTTCGGAGTCCAGAAGATTGTGAGTGAGTCCCAAGTGTCCAGCCTTGAGCTACTTGTTGGACTTGGATTTTGTTTGAGTGTGCCTGATTCTTCCCGTTGAAATAAGACAGTACTTGTTTTGGATTTTACAGCAGCCCACAGTTAAGAGACTTTTAATAGACTGTGAACTTTTAAGTGTTTGGACATTTTAAGGACTGTGGGCTTTTAAGGTTGTACTGTCTTAGGTTGTGATTAATGTTAACATCATACTTTGGGGATAAGAACTGGAAAGGTGGTGGTTTAATAGTGATGTGTATTGTGTGTCAAGTTGACAAGGGGTCAATTGTGCTGGATAGCTTTAGTGTCAACTTGACACACCTGGGTTGAGGGAGCCTCAATTGGGGAATTGGCTCCATTGGATTGGCCTGTGGCCACATCTGTGGTGTATTGTCTTGATTGTTGAGCAGTGACAGTATAAGAAGGCAGGCTGGGCATGAGCCAGAGAGCAAGCCAGTAGAGAGCAAGCCAGTGAACAGCAGTCCTCCATGGCCTCCAGGTTCCTGCCCTGAGTTCCTGACAGAGTACATGAAATTGGGCAGAGATTCAAAGGGAAGATGCAGGTAAGGAAGGGATTCTAAATTATGATAAAATATATTGTGTAAAATTAACAAAAACTAGATGAAAATTCACAGTGCTGGTCATTTTCACTAACCTTTTGCTTGGTGGTATTGATTTTTCTGGTTCATGGAAGGAATATTTTATTTATATTCTACTTTTAATTGTTAGTTTGTATGTGCATGTGCACATGCCCTACAGTGCACTTGCAGAGGTGAGAGGAGAAATATGGTGGGTCACTTCTTTCTTTCTACCATTGATTCTGGGTAATCAAACTCCAG